>JAYESA010000085.1:295055-606592 GCA_036927795.1 Iris macrosiphon
AAGCATATAAAATACTGTAAGAAAATTTGGCAAGGTATCTTGTCTGATCTGAAAAAGAATGAAGTCCCAACTCAAGGCGTCGTCCGATCTACCCGTCACATAAATTAAATAAGTTAGGTTACAAAAGTGGGTGAATAGGTTCATCTATTTTAATCTATTTTAATTCTGAATAAAATAACCTAAAATAGTATTTTAATTTTATTATAATCTGATTTTATTGTTAAGCTCTAATTTTGGTCCAAAGAAAGTCAACTTTAAGGATTTGTGATCCGTGGCACGCAAATCGAGGCAATCCGTTGACCAAAAAGTCAACCGACTCAAATCCTGGATTTGTGTATGGAATCCCATATATTTCAATGCTACATGAACACTGGAATAGATGATTTCATAAAATCACAAGTCAGTAAAGAGTTATGGCCACAAGGGCTCACAGATGACAGTTTTCGGTGGTTTCTTATTTACGTCTACGTTGCACAAATTTTATAGTAGAATAAAATTATATTTTAAATTCTGTAAAAATACATTTCTAGAAGTTCATCATGTCATCTTTCCGAAACTTCAAACGGTTTGTAATTCTGAGTTCGAGATCTCCCGAAATCTCGAAAATACCAAAATGCGTCTGATTTCAGACAGCTGGCACTTTAGAATTTTCTGAAAAAATAGGTTCTGAAATTATTAAAATAATTTATATATTCAGAAAACTAACCTTGATATGGTTCTAACAAAAAAACCGGAGCGCGTTTGGAGTCCGGAGCTACGAGATATCGTCTTTTTAAGTCGTCATAACATACTAGAAAATGAGACTGAATTTATGACGAATTATGACTCTTTTTGGACGAAAAAGAGCTGAATTTGGGGAAGAAAAATATGAAGGATGAGGTATTTATAATGTTGGAGACTACTTAATTGAATATGACTAGGATTGGCTAATTTGAATATGAATATAATCAGTTTAAATAAGGATAGGATATGCATGAAGTTGCTTTCCTAGTAGGCTCAGGATTTGAATTAATTTAAAAATAGGGTTTAAGTTTATCTCAATAATTTATAATTTTAAATAGAATTATAGATAATACAAATAATTTATATATAATCTTATTAATATCTATTAACACTAAATTAACATCTATCTAATATTAAGACTATATATAACCAAATAAATCCTAATTAATTTTAAAAATCTAAATAAATTTCTTAAAATTCTAAATAAATTATAGAAAAAAATATAATTAAATATTTTAACCTAAAATAAATATTTGGTAGGAATAACATGCAAGTATGGTCTCAAAGTAAATCATAGAAGTCCTAAAAATTTACGTTCCCTATGTTTTAATTACCTAAAAATTCTAGAAAAATCTTCAAAAATCTAAAATAACCAAAAAATAATTCTTAATAAATATTTATATAAGTAAATATTTCAAGAAATTCATTTTCTAATTAACTAAGAGAATACTCTAGGGAAATTCAATATCTATAATAATATAAAATATACACAAAATATCTATTTTGGGTGAGGGGTTTACATATGCATTAAAGTAGGGTTTACATGGATAAAAATGACTAAAAATCCCTCCTAATTAGTTATGCTAACTGGGATTTGGGTTTGGGGTTCCAAAAGTACTCAAATTAACTCCTAATCACTCCAACTAACTAAAATAAAATATAATAATTAATCTAAACCCAAAAATAGTTCTCACAAGGGTGTTGGTTGGGTCGAACATGGGTCCACTAGGGTCTGACATGGGTCCAGCCTAGCCAAAATCTTAAAACAACCAAACAAAAAATAATACAACTATCAATTAAATATAAATATAAATAATTATAAATAATACACAATTTACCAAAAAAAAACCTATTTTCTAGAATCGGGTAGTGACAGCATTACTGGGATAACTCAGAGATCACATATCAAGCCGTAATACATGGCAGGTCGTCTAATTTGCTTATGTAGGTGCCTAGCCAGGAAAGTGGGCTATCATGGCATGATGATTAAATTCATGTCCTTGTTTGGTTGTTGGGGTGCATCATTGTATTACGATACTCCATGGACTAAAGCTATATTATTTCTCCTTATTGTATCTCTGCTTGTGTATTGTGACTTTTGTTGAATGGAATTGGAGACACAGGCCATCGTGGCATGATAGTTCAACTCATGTCCTTGTTTGGTTGTTGGGTTGTGCTGTTGTGTTATGATAATCTATGGACAAAAACTATGACACAGAATATTTTAGCTTGATCGTAATCAAGGAACGTATTCTGTCTTGATAAGATATGTCACTTTCTGTCCTTGTTTGGTAAAGGAGTGTTGTATCATGTCATAGATGGGATATATTCTACTGATTATGGGCTCAGGCATCTCATGCTATAGGTTTGGTTTTATTTTTTCATTTCGTGCTACCTTGTGGAACTTACTATTTGGGGTCTGACCCCACTAGTTTTGTATGGCCATGTTTAAAGCCAACATCGGAGGATCAAACTTACTTCTCCATCACTGATGGCACACACCAGAAGGATGGCTGCTGAGGGTCACGGGTGGATTTCTTGTTTCACTTCTCGCCTTTTGTAAACTATATTCTTTTGGACGTTTAGCCAACCAGCACCTGTTAGCCTGCAAATCTGGACACTAGCTCCCTACATGACTGTATTTATACTCAGACTACAGTTGACTCACTGTCATGTATACTTTTGATTGTGTATCTGGTATATCAACTTGTATTACTAGAACTCAAGAACCTTCTGATGAGGCATTTTGGATGCCTTACATCTTATTCTGAAATATTCTATGTTATTGCTACTTGATTGAATATTAAGATATAGAAGTTATTGATCTTAGGAGACTTGATTATAGTATGTGTCCCCTCGTCTCTAGACAACCTTAACATATTACAGGTTACTTCGGTATTCCGTAAGGTGCGGCTGGTTGAATCATTTCCCTGCTCTCTAGTATTCTGGATCTGGGACGTGGCAATATTTTATTGGTGGCCCATGCAGGTCTATCTTTCTTTTCAGACTTGTGGGGTGGTTTAATCATAGGATGTCTCAATCAAACATATCCCTCCTTGAAATCCTGAATTTATCTTCTCGAAACTTAGCTTAATTTTTGTACCATTGGTTCCTTGATCCTTTTTCGTCCAGTTCTTGATTTATCTTGTGTTCTCTCCTTTAGGGATTCTCCAACATTGGTAGATGGAGCACCAGCAGTTTTAGTAGGACAAGGATCTGTTGGCCCCCAGCAAGAGGAAACACCTATACTTGGAGGGATCAGGGTAGAACTAGCAGAGGAGCATGATGAGCAATATGTACCAAAAGTTTCAGTACCCCCGGTCGTACCAGTAGTGCCAGTAGCACTTGATATACCAGCATTGCTAAAAATTATATAAGGAATAATGGCTATGAAACAACGTCAGCAGCAAAAACATAATGTCTTGTTGAATCAAGGATTATAGATAGCCTTGGAAAGAAGTATTACAACAGATTTAGGGGCATCGGTGAGATTCTGTCAACTCAACCCTAAGTACTTTGGTGGAACGGAGGATTCTATTACTGCAGATGCTTGGCTACAAAATATCGAAATAAGCCTCACAGCGGCAAAGGTTCCTACTGAGTAACAAGTTGATCAGGTCGAATTGCAACTCCAGGACCTAGCTAAAGATTGGTGGGCAGCAGAAGAAGTTGGGTTGAGACAACCTATTTTATGGGACAACTTCAGGGCCCGTTTTACGGTTAAGTATTTTGGAGTGGTAGCACAGTATGAGCTATAACAGAGGTTTATCAACCTCAAACAGTCTGGAAGGACAATGGATGGCTACGTGGCAGAGTTCTGCAGGCTTAGCAGATTTGCTCCAACGATGGTAGGAACAGAACCAGAGAGTGTGATGAGGTTCCAGTATGGAATTTATCTAGAGATTCAACAACTGGTAGTAGGGCTTAACTACCAGACTTTCGATGAAGTATTGATCGCATCTAGGCGATATGAGCCGACGATGCAGAGGTTAGCTTCAAGTACGGGAGGCCAGAAGAGGTCTCATGCACAAAGAGGATGAGGAGGACAAGCACAAAGAATGTCAGCACCATCTTCTGGCGTTCGCATTCATGACACAATGCCAAGGAGGCTAGTAGCATCGACAACAATAATACTAGCTCGACCAAACCAGCCGAGGCAGCAGTAGCAACAGCGATTGGGAGCCTCAGTTAGATATACGTATTATGACAAGGGAGGCCATACTAAAGATGTATATAGGATAGAATAAGGATTGTGCCTACGATATGGTAGCCCAGATTATTGGATTGCCAATTATCCTATGATACAGAGGATTGAAGGACAGACACATCGGTTAGCACTGCCAACACCATGGAAAACTCAGTATAGGGGACCAGCATTGGCGATCAGGCCATTGGCTCAGTGCCTATTGCCGACACAAACTCAGATATACAACCAGTAGAGGAATCAATAGTATAGGCAGCAGAGGCCACAACTGCGTATTCAAAGAGCACCGCAAGGCCAAGGGTAAGCTTTTACCCTATCTCTATAGGAGGCCTTGGCATCAGGTGACGTGGTGGTAGGTAACATTCTTGTTACATATTTTTCTGCCATAGCATTATTTGATTCAGGAGCATCACATTCATTTGTATATGCATGATTTACGACACATATTGGATTGGAGTTTGAGATATTGCCAGAGAGGCTGAATATACTCACTGGTAATGGACTCGTAGGAGTTAGTAGAGTATGTGTAGCATATCTAATCATATTGTACAGGAATTCATTACCTACAAAGTTGATCGAGTTTCCTATGGGTAACTTCGACGTTATTTTAGGCATGGACTAGTTGAGAGACAGTCATGCGACAATAGATTGCCGAAGGGGTAGAGTTTTGTTTAACATCCCGGGCAAGAAAGAATTTATTTTCAACAAGACGGTAAAGGATCAGCATGAATGTGGCATTGCAGCAGTAGCAGGAGTTGTAGGTCAGTTTACTAGAATAATTAAAAAAATTCTTGATGTATTTTCGGAAGAGCTTCCTGGATTACCCCTAGTAAGAGAAGTGGAGTTCTGCATAGAGTTAAAACCAAGAGCAGAGCCAGTTTTCAGCAAGGTCTATCAGATGTCACTGATGGAACTTAACCAGTTGTATCATCACATGGAAGAATTAAAGATGAAGAAGTTTATTCGGGCTAGTGGATCACCATGGGGAGCACCAGCACTTCTAGTAAAGAAGAAGGACGGGTCGACACGGTTGTGTATCGGCTATAGGAAGTTGAATGCCTTAACAGTGAAGAAGTATCCATTGCCTAGGATTGATGATTTTTTTGACCAATTGAGTGAAGTAAAAGTATTCTCCAAGATAGACCTTTGATCAGGATGTTATCAAGTGTGAGTCCAGGAGCAAGATATACTGAAGACAATATTTCGATCTCGATATATGCATTACAAATTCTTAGTTACGCCATTTGGATTAACTAATGCACCAACAATATTCATGGATTTGATGAATCGTATCTTCATGCCATATCTAGATCAATTTGTAGTAGTATTCATAGACGACATTCTTATTTACTCTAACAGTGAAGAAGAGCATAAAAAATATCTTTGGAAAGTGTTATAAGTTCTGAGGGAGCATTAGTTATATGCTAAACTCACTAAGTATGAATTATGGTTAGATCATGTATCATTCTTGGGGCACATCATCTCAGGAGAAGGAGTATCAGTGGACACCAAGAAGGTTAAAGGAGTAGAGAATTGGCCAGTCTTGAATAAAGTAGAAGATGTACAAAGTTTCTTAGGATTAGCGGGATATTAGTGGAGGTTCGTGGAAGACTTTGCACGGATTTCAGCACCAATGACTCGTCTAACCTGCAAGGAGGTAAAGTTTATTTTGTCGGTAGAGTGCCAAGCAGCATTTGAGAAGTTAAAAGAGAAACTGATATCAGTACTGACCCTTACACTTCCAGTAGGATCAGGAGAATTCACAGTTTACTGTGACACATATGGGAGAGGACTTGGATGTATATTAATGCAATATGGGAAAGTAATAGCTTATGCGTCCCGGTATCTTCGAATCATGAGAAGAATTATCCAACACATGATTTAGAATTTGTAGTAGTAGTGTTTTCTCTCAAGTTGTGGAGACATTACCTATATGGTGATCTGGTAGAAATATTTACAGATCACAAGAGTTTGAAGTACATATTCACTCAGAAGGACTTGAATATGAGACAGAGGAGGTGGCCAAAGTTATTTGGTGATTATGATGTGGTACTTCAATACCATCCAAGCAAGGAAAATATAGTGAGAAATTCTCTAAGTAGGAGAGGCAGCACATTCATCTTGACAACTAAGAAGTACATTCTAGAAGATCTTCAAGAGATAAGCATCGAGGTAGTGTTACCTCAAGAAATGGGAGTGTTAGTCATTCTTCAGATACAATCAACTTTGGTGGAGAGGATCAAGTTTGCTCAAGCAAAAGATCCTCAGATTCAGAAGCTTAGGGCAGAATGTAAGTCGGTTCTTAGGAAGGAATTAAGAATTCATGAAGACAGAATACTCAAATTTAAAAACCCTCTTTGTGTGCCAAGTGGAGATATCCAATAAGAAGTGATGACTGAAGCACATAGTTTATAGTATTATATTCATCCCGGAGGTACGAAGATGTACCATGATGTCAAAAAATATTTCTGGTAGAACGGAATAAAAAAAGAGATAGATCAGTTTGTTTCACGATGTTTCGTATATTACCAAGTGAAGGCAGAACAACAGAGACCAGCATGATTGTTACAACCCCTGCCAATTCCAGAGTGGAAGTAAAAACATATTACGATAGATTTTTTGACCGCTTTACCTAGGTCCCCTACTGGACGTGATACAGTTTGGGTAATAATAGATCGACTCACAAAAGTGGCACATTTTCTTCCCTTCCGAGTAAGGTAGTCCATAGAGCAATTAGCAACAGACCCATTTTCTTGATTGCTTCTCTGCCCCAGCTCTAACAAATTTCTCTTTTTCACAGAAAAGGGGAAAGAATGAGATTCTTATACGGCAGATCGTAAGGCAGCACGGAGTACCAGCGAGTATAGTATCAGATCGTGATACTCGACTTATATTTGATTTATAAAAAAGCTTGCATGAGCGTTTATGTACCAAGTTGAGATTTAGTACCGCGTATCATCTCTAAACTGATGGACAATCAGAGAGGATGATCCAGACTTTAGAAGATATGTTACAGTCTTATACCTTAGACTTTGGTGGGTCTTGGGAATATCTCCACTTAGTAGAATTTTCTTACAATAACAGTTATCAGGCCAGCATATAGATGTCTCCTTTCGAGGCATTGTACGAAAGAAAGTGCAAATCACCCTTGGAATGGGATGATATTAGTGAACGAAAGATATTGAGGTCTGAAATGATTACTCAAACAATTGGAGTAGTTAAGCAGATCAGGGAGCAGCTTAGGGTTGCACAAGATCGTTATCGTCATTGGGAAGATCAGCATCGTAGGACGTTAAAGTTTTCTGTCGGCGATCATATAATTTTGCAAATTTTTTCTACTCATGGATTCATTAGATTCAGGGTTTGCGGAAACCTTAGTCCGCAATACATAGGGTTGTTCTATATTCTCGAGAGGGTAGGGGATGTTGCTTATCGTCTTTCCCTTCTACCTTCGCTTAGTGAAGTACATGATGTATTTATGTATCTCAGTTGCGTAGGTATGTCCTGGTCCCGAGTCATGTCCTTGATCACTCAGAGTTAGTCGTTGATAGCGATTTAACTTACGAGGAATAGCCCATGTCCATTTTGGATCAGAGAGAGAAGGTACTCAAAAATTGGACTATCTATCTTGTTCATGTTGCTTGGGGCCACCACTCATTGGGTGAGTCGATGTGGAAGCACGAGGACGATATTCTATCTCTGTATCCGCACCTATTTGACTCATAATTTATATTCCATTCGTATGCCTTGCACCTTCCATTCCATGATCGGTAAGAACTCATGTGAAATGATGTTGCTTCACTTTACTATGTGTTGTTATGCTTCCTTATTTATATGTGTAGATTGCTTTTAGTTAGTTTTAGCTTGTCTTGATATCTCTAACTAGCCTTGAGTTTAAATTTCGAGAACATATTTTTTTTAGGTGGATAGAGATGTCAGTCCCCTTTTTCGGCGTACTTTGGCACATGTTGTCTTTGGCGCACTTTGGCGCATGTTGATTGCTTGTCCATCCTTAGTTTAGACTAGACCCGTGAGTTGTGGAGAAGAGTGAGTCTATTTGGGTTGATGGTATATGTGGCTTGGATAGGTTTGAGTAATCCGACGGTCTACATCTCAAACCTAAACCTATATATTCTCATTTCTCTCTCTCTCTACTCATTATTTTCTTTCCATTTCTCTTAGGTTTTTCCTCCCTCCATAGGCAAGTACATCTTGCAAAAGAGAATAACCATGGATTTATGCATGCTTGTAATTCTGAATAATGCTTGTTTATTTCTAGGTCATGTTATTAGGACTTAGCACTCATTCATCTTTAATACTTGTTGTTCGTGATTTTCTATGTTGGTATTGCATGCACCAGAGCTTGGGTTTATGGGTTCACTTTTATTTTCTTTGGGGATTGGTCTCCTAAAACTTTATATTTTACAAAACTAATTAGCTCATAGTGTAGAGCACCATATTTTATATAATTTTTCTTTTGGTCGTGCTTGATTGTGAGTCCAGCTAAGTTCAGTGCTGCCACTTGATGCAATATGTATACCAAATATCTTACTAGAGAAGAAGAACAGTGCTCTGTGAAGAGTATACAAGAGAACTCCATTGGCGTAGAAATACGTATGTTCCACTTTGGACGCATTGGTGTGCTGCCCCAACTCTTCATGCATATTATTCATACTGTATTTAGTCTCCTAGGAAAAGTACGCCAGTCACACTTTTTGAGCCAATGACACACTTTTGAGAGAAAATCCAGTTGACACACTTTGGTGCGTATTCAATTAAATTTCTTCCTGGAAAACCAAAGAAAAGTGCGCTACAGCTAGTTCGCGCACTTTCTTCGAGTTGGACATCTAGCACACTTTTCCTATGTTTCATCAACCGGCATACTTTGTTTATATTTGGTAGCTCGCACACTTTTTCCTCTTTATTTTCTTAGGGACGAAGCTTTGGTTTCTCAATTACTTGTGTTATTGATTTGTGTGCTTCCCGACTGACGAATTTTTCACTGTCGTGCTTTGACCTAAGATTGTGTATTTTGTCTTGTAGCTAGCTTGCTCGCGCACTTTCCTTAAAATCATGCTTTATTCTTGCCTACGCACTTTTGTCAAGTGCACCGTGTTGGTCAAATTGACAAAGTGCGTCACCCTTTGTAGATCGTACACTTTCTTACTTTGCGCACCAACCTTACTTCTGTGTGTATTGTGCGCCAACTTGCTTTATGCGCCACAACCTAGCTTTAGTTGTTTGTGCTCCACTGCCCAGTTTTAGTTGTTTGTGCGCCAACTTGCTTTGTGCTCCACAACCTAGTTTTAGTCGTTTATGCGCCACTGCCGAGTTTAAGTTAATTGTACGCTAACTTGCTTTGTACGCCTACAGTTTTTTGTGCACGTTGAGCCCTGTAGATGTAGCCCTGTATGCACTTATTATTTTACTTGTTAATTAGATTACTTTTTCTTGATCACCTTATTATACGTTGGATATAATAAGAGGTATAGTTCAACTCGGGTGACATCCTGCAACCCCGGTCCTTGTTTGGTTTAAGGATTATGGATCTGATCTTGAGGGGTTCTTGCACTACTCTTATTATCATTAATCGATATAATAAAGTGATAAAATTGATGTGACCAGTATTAGACTATCATGTCCTGAATAACTTGCTATCTGATAACTTGTCCATGATCTTGATTCTAGAACTTGTTCTTGTCCTGACTATTGTATCTGTGCTGATACACTTGATCGCACTGAGGGTTCTACTTGATATATAGTGAGCTATCGTTCCACATACTCCTGCTACGTGATATATATAATTATTTTCTTACACGAATCTGGTAGTTGGACAGTGACTTTAGCCATGGCTAGATAGTATTGATTGTTGCATCACACTTGGGTGAATCTAGATTTAACATTCGAGTAATAATATGGATTCGTATCAAGAGTACCCGCACTTAAGGTACGACATCTAAGAAGGAATATTCATGTGACTCCTGCATAAGATTCTAACTAACCTAGGGTTAACTAGGCAACTTAATTGTAGAACATTGGGAGGGAACGGTATCTCGAGATCGTGCATGTCGAACCATCCTAAATTAGTTGAAAGTAAAGGCTAGCCACTACGGATACTGTATATCATCCGCACTAGTGGAGTGCATTATCTGATTTAATTATAAGACCAAACCAGTATCTTTCATATAGAAAGCTTGGAACTGTTATTGATTATTAATTAGCTTAGGGCCCTTGCGAGGGACTAGTGCATTATTTAAATATATTCTTGCTTGTATATCATTGGTTTAGTCAACTCTGCTCGATTATGGCACGATCTAAGGATACTCATATAGCGCATTATTGGGACAACCCAAAGATCATATATCAAGCCGTAATACATAATTTGTCATCTAATTTGCTTATATATGTTCCTAGCCAGAAAAGTGGGCTATCGTGGCATGATGATTCAACCAATATCCTTATTTGGTTGTTGGGTTACATCGTTGTAATATGATATTCCATGGACTGAAGCTATATTATTTCTTCTTATTGTATCTCTGCTTGTGTATTGTGACTTCTGTTGAATAGAATTAGGGACACAGGCTATCGTGGCATGATAGTTCAACTCATGTCCTTATTTGGTTGTTGGGTTGCGCTGTTGTATTACGATAATCTGTGGACCGAAACTACGATGCAGAATATTTTAGCTTGATCATAATCAAGAGATGTATTCAATCTTGATAATATAGGGCACTTCATGTCCTTGTTTGGTGAAGGGGTGTCGTATCATATCATGGATGGGATATATGCCACTGATTATGGGCTCATGCATCTCATGCTATAGATCTGGTTTTGTTTCTTTATTTTGTGCTCCCTTGTGGTACTTGTTATTTGGGGTCTGACCCTATTGGTTTTGCATGGCCATATTTAGAGCCAGTACTGAAGGATGAAGCTTACTTCTTCCTCACTGATGGCAAGCACCAGAAGGATGGTTGCTGAGGGTCACAAGTGGGTTTTTTGTTTCACTGCTCGCCTTTTGTAAACTATATTCTTTGGAAGTTTAGCCAACCGGCACCTGTTAGCCGACAAATCTGGACATTAGTTTCCTATATGACTGTATTTATACTCAGACTGTAACTGACTCACTATCATGTATACTTTTAATTATGTATCTGGCATATCAACTTATATTGCGAGAACTCTAGAACCTTCTAATGAGACGGTTGGGACACCTTAGAGCTTATTATAAAATATTCTATGTTATTGGTACTTGATTGAATGATTGAGATATAGAAGTTCTTGACCCTAGGAGACTTCATTGTAGTATGCACCCCCTCTTCTCTAGACAACCTTAACATATTGCAGGTTACTTCGGTATTCAATAAGGTCCGGTTGGCTGAGTTATTTCTCCGCTCTCCAGTATTCTGGATCTGGAGCATGACAAACATGCTCTACAAACCAGACTAACTTCTACTATGCCATTACCCATAAGAATTTTTAATTTCTTAAGTAATGGTTGAGATTCTATTTCATGTAGAGCTATACATGTAGATGCTATAAATGAATGGGTAGTCCCAAAATCAAATAATAATGATGTTGGATATGCTAAAACTAGGATAGTACATGTTAGTACTTCCCCAGTTAGTTATGTTTTATCAGCATCCATCATAAATACTTGTCCTTGCTACTTCTTCCTTCCAGTCTGAGGGTATCTTGCCTTCTGAGCTATTGGTAGGATTGGGATACAAAGGGTAGTCTTCATTGATTTCCAAGTGTCATCATATCTTGGGATACCGGTGCTTGTATCAGCAGTCGAGGACTATTTTATTAAAGTATGGGCCTGGCATTATTCCCTTGAAACATTGGTCGTGGTCCCTGTTGTGGGTTTTACATCAATGGCCCTATGGTTGATGGTTATGGGTACTATCCAACTTGATGATTATCTGATCCACACCTTAAACAAAGCCCCAAGATTTTCTATAATTATTCTTCGTATGCCCAGGGTTTTGACAAAAAATATAGATAAGTGGTCTTTCCGAAGTACCAACTTGAGGGAGTTTGGATGGTCCTTGTCATTGGTTCCTCGAGGATGAAGCCCCTATCTCTAAAGTCTTCTAGATTTGAGATCAAAATGGTTGTTCTTCATTTAGCATCCTTTCCTGACTCTGTGTAGCTTTTGTTATTTTGAAATAGGTTTGGCACCGATATGCTGCGACTTTACTTTTTAATTGGCCACCCAGTCCTTCCAAGAATCTAGATATGTTAGTTTCTTCATCGGCTACCATATATGAAGGAAAACGACTAAGTCTAGAAAATTTAGCAACATACTCATCTATTGTAAGCTTTCCTTGCTTCAGGTGTATAAACTATCGTTCTAGCTCTATTCTAGTCGATTTTGGGAAAAACCTTTCTTTAAACTTCTTTTTGAATTTTTCCCATGATATTATTTTGTCAGAATCCTCTGGGTGTTCCACACTTCACCATATCTCAACAATATCTTCTAATTGGATATAGATTATGGATACTATATTCTCGTGACTAACTTTTGCTGTTTTTAATCCATTGACCGACTTCAATCAAACTTTTTGTTCCCCTGGACTTGGGAGGATTGAGGTTCCTAAAATCCATTAATAACCCATCCTTAGAGTTGGTGGATGTTCGCATATGTTCCAATACTATTACAGTAGTAGCTTGGGACACATTTGCATGTTGGCTGTTTGATTCTAGGATCTGCTGGAATAGCCTGTATATGTCCGTGATAGATGGTTCGGACTGAGCTTGGGAGGATGAAGTATGAGATTGGTATGGATTAGACATTTTCCTGAAAATTTTGAATTACAAATTCCTCAGGAATGGTTCAGATTTAATCGAGTTCAAAGACAAGGAAAAGATCTTGCAAATCATAAGAATATTAAAAAAAATAATTTTCAAAGATAACAATATGAGCTATGCACATGATGTGGACCAATAGGAATGGATTCCTACATCCCATGTGCACTAGTATACTATATTTCTTTTGGTCCATATGTGCATTGGCTCATGTAGAAATATGAGCCTATGACTCATATCCCTTTTTTCCATATATATATATATATATATATATATATATATATATAGCCATACGTTCTCCTTCATGATCCTTATATACATCTGATGTCTTTCAAAATATTGTACAACAGACAAAACCCTCTTATATTCACTACAAGGGCTTACTAGCCTACGTAATTATACATTCTTCCTTAGTAACGTTACTTTAGATCAACATCTCTCTCATCCTGAGGATGGTTGCCTCCGGATGAAATTCATGTCATTCTTTCAGAGTACCGTTATAGTCATACATATTTGAATCTTGATCCTCAGATGGCCGAGCTTTGATAAGTATATAATAATTTATCTTATTGAAATATATCTTGTTTTCATCAGTGATATCCGAAACTACTAGATATTTAATTTCATAGTGCACACCATAAATCCATATTATCTGTTTGCGAGCTACTCGCAATTTTCTTTTTTCAAAGCGATAATAATCATCTAGACTGTGGCTGTTATTTTCCAACCTTGCATAGGGCCTAAATGGAGGCATGATCTACACCAAAGAAACTTCAAATTAGTATCCTCTAATAAGTAATCTAAATATAAAAGGTTAATAATTAGATTAAAATAACTTCTGAAAATTAACCTCACAACATCATTAATTCTTTCCTTCAATCACCAATACTGCCAACAGTTCCTATCCTAAAGTACTTTCCAAAGAAAATTTCTAGGAATATAATATGGAATCTAAGTTTAACCTATATAAGTCTCTGACCTACATTATATCATGTCCTTTATATTAACTTGTACTTGCATGGGCCACCACTAAAAGATGTGTCATACCCCGCTTTCCAGGATATGGTGAGCCAGGTACGTAACTACATCTCCAGACTATGCACCATACGAATAAACCCGTACCCGTATCAGCAATTGTCGCCTGTAATATTCTACGCTAAAATGCAAGTCATACTAAATACACTTTTATTACTACAACTATAACTATTATATAATACGAGTAGGTACAACTATACAAGTCATTATGTCTAAACCATTAATTTACATAACTTCTAGCTACAAAATGCTATTTGTTGTATCCTTGAAAATCACTCCATGGTCACTCCTCAACCTCGTCCACATCATATAGAGATAGAATTTTGCCTGAAACTTCATCTTCTCCTAGTGAACAATACTATATTGTCAGAACGACAACAAGTCCTCGGTCAAGAACGGTAAGAAAATAAAAATATAATATGATAAAGTAAGGAACAAAAATGGAATAACTTTTGCATATAAATTAGGAAAGTAGGTTTTATATTCTTTCCTATGACTCTAATTTAATTCCTATGCCAGTGTTCTTATAGTATCTAACAAATCAAACAATACAACCATATTTTACTACCATAAACATAAACAAGTTTCATAAATAATGATGCAATTCGGAGAACAACTCTTTGAATATCCACTTTAACTAGTTTTTTGACAACAATCCCGTAACCAGGGATCAGGCTGCGGCAGGGTAGCACGGTGCTTAGAATCTGACCCTCTCACATTCAGTGAGTAAAACATAATACATTATCAATTCACCTAATTGATCTTTTAATCGAAATATGTATGTCCATATTCAGGAACAGGTACATGCACAAGTAAGTAATCTAAGTCTCACACACTAAATTCGCAAGGCCTTACGAATAAGCTTAACTACTGATCAGCTTTTTATTGTTATTATGTTAATGGATTGCATAGGTGGTATTCAAGTTGTTCTTTCCCTTCCAATGCTTTCTAACCTAAAAATACAAACAATTCTTATTATGTTATCTTAATTAATTCTTCTTTGATTTTCATTTGCAAATATGTATCTTAGAATGTGCCTGAATACAAGGTTTCAGCTTGTCTATATTTCCAGGAAGCAAGTATCAAAATTGATAAAATCTATCCCAATTTTGGGATAATTATAAATGCAAGCATATATATTCCAGAATTATTAATCTTTTAATTTACACAAAGCAGATAATACCGAAAATCTAACTTTTGATTTTAGTTGCGTAATTTGTATATGTGTCCTACGTATCCTGGACTCTTGCTAATCGTTCCCTAATTAAATTAATTTCAGGTTATCGAAAATCCATTGCTAAATTATAATATAGTATCCTAAAATTTTGGGTTAGAAATATGGATAATATTTTTGGATATTGAAATTTGGTTAACTCCGAAATTCTTAAATTTTTTGGCAAAATCTCCTTTGTATTTCGAGCTCCAAAAATTTGATAATTTAAATATTACACCCGAAGCAACCCTCTGTAGCATTTTTCGGGTATGTCGACCCCTTCGGTGGAGCAACTCTCAATACCGGATTCACACGCATATATATTCATATATAAGAAATTCAAATATAAATTCTTTCTTACCTTAGCGAGCAAGCTATTTTATTCATCTAATTAGCAATTGTTTTCTTTAAAAGCTACACAATCTCAAGAAACATACACATAAGATTAGTAACAATGATATCAAAAACAAGCTTCTAAGTATTAACGTATACTAAATGAGTTACAAGTTTATAATAATTGCTTGATCTTAATCTTGTATACAATATTAAACCTAGGTTACCTATGTGTTTAGGTATCCTTTTTTACTTCTTTCTTTACTTGAGAACAAAGTTTATACCTAATTTATCCTATATTTTAATTCTGGACAAAATTTAAAATATATAGAAATGCTACAAAAATTGTCAATTTCTTAATACTAAATGTAAGACCGATATGTCACAACCATTTATGATGCCAAACTTAAATAATCCATGGTATGTTGGGTAGAAACTCATACTAAAATCACTTAGTGAAGCTAAAAAAATAAACATATAAATCCCTAAAAAAATTCTAGTTCTAGAGGACTTACAATAACACTCTTATGAACATATGCATATCAAAATTAAAATGAATATCTATACTACTGTTCTCAACAATTTTATATGTGTACAAATACTTTAAATCTAACTAGAGTGATGAATCGACCAAAAATAATTTCCTTTCACAGTTATTTGTGCAAGTATGTGTTCCCTTCTTAGAGATATATTCCTACAAACGTATTAACACGCACATACATATCGATATAGAATACCATGTAGGCAACTTTGTAATTATATATCTAGAAAATTATATATATATATATATATATATATATATATATATATATATATATACATTTAAATTTAGCAAGCTCAAAATTTATCATGTGTCACACAATATGGTTGTGTCCAATAAACGTAATTTTTTTATTAACTAATAAACTACATCTACTTGATTAAGGATCTAAAAACAACATGTATTTATATATTTTGAACTCTAGAATTTAATTTAACCAATTTGTCAGTATATGGAGTCAAATTCTGAAGTAAATCAAATTGGGAAGATGACTTGCCTTGTTCTTGAACAAACATAAAGTTTCTTTCAAATCTTTTCCCCAAATCAGAACTGTATCCAAAATTATAAATAAAAACTTTACTTAAAATCCTTGACCTAGATCTAAATTTTGAAAAGAAAATTGGGAGAAAATTAGGAGTATACCAAAGATTTACTTGAAGAAGAGGAAGAAGGCGGTGGAGTAGGAGGAGTCGGAGGAGGAGGGGAGACCGGAGGGTGGCCGACGACGGCGGTGGCATGGCTGCTGCGATTGGCATTCGGCAGCAGCATGGATGAGGAAGACATAAACAAAACTACATTTAGGACTCTTGCAGGCCATTATGAGTTTCTTGTTATGCCATTTTGCCTCACCAATGCTCCCTCAACTTTTTAGGCCATAATGAATGCAATATTTAGGGAATACTTAGGAGGTTTGGGTTGGTATTCTTTGATAAAATTTTGGTCTATAGTACCAACCAGCATAAACATTACTTACATTTGGAGAAGGTTTTTGGAAAGTTAGAAGAAAACCTATTAAGGATAAAAAGACGCAAATGCTATTTTTTTCTAAAAAGCAAATAGGTTACCTGGGGCATGTAATCTCAAGAGAGGGAGTGCAGTTGGACATTAAAAAGATAATAGTAGTAATACAATAGCCTATTGTAAACTCCCCTAATTATTTCTATAGATAGTCTGGTATGGGATGGATAATTTTGGTATAGCAGCAATTGATTGAGGTTTAGAGTAAGGTTGCAGATGTTTGATTTTTTAAATTAAACCCTTGGCGCACACTACCATTGTTGAAATATTCGGAGCCCAACATCAGCCCATAAATTCTAACAGATTATTGTACTTTTGACTTGACACGCCAATTTAGGTGCTGGACTTTTTCGTCACTCAAAATCATATTTCCTTGTGCTCTAAATTAATTGCACAATTTTCCGTAATCAAAATCCTTATTTAAATCCCATGTCGCGCACCGGTATCGTTGCCATTAATTTTGAGACACCAACTCAACCCGTTTTGCCGGACCAATTAAAGGGTCCAAGACTGACACCAAGCATACACCATTCATGACCTTTGTATCACTCTCAATTGAGATCCTATGTGCCTCCATTTAATTTAAGAGCACATAAAAATTTATTCTAATTCAATTGGGGATACCAACTTTGACTAATCCCATTTTAATCTAAATTTAATTCCAATGCCCATTTAATTAAGTTTATGCAAAACACACAATACCCCCCTCACCCTACAAAATACCAAACATCAATTCCCCTATAATTTTTCTATCATTTCATATGTTTGTGCAAATACCCAAACTTAAGGGGCTAATTGCAAATATTGTAACATGTGGCATAACCTCATTGGTCAAGGCCAAATGAACAATCCTCACCCTCACTCGTTGACTAGTCAACACCCCTCCCATGAAGAAAAATCTCCATGAACAATCATGGCCATTCATTCAAATATGGAGCATCATTACCACACATTCTCACACACCTTTCCCTATAAGATGTCACTTCCTATAAGATGTCACTTCCTACATACAACCCCATGCCGGCCCTAATCTCCAAAACCTAGGGAATATAACCCCCTCTCTCTCTCTCTCCTCCCTCCTTAAAACCCCAGCCGAACCTCTTCCTTCCTTTCTTCTTCTTCTTCTCTTCTTCTTCTTCTTTTTCTTATTCTTCTTCTTCTTCTTCTTCTTTTTCATCTCTCACCAAGAAGCCATGACCGTTCTGGTAGAGATCTCGGCCATGGCAGACTCGGAGCCCGTAGGCGAGCTCGTGGATCCCTCCTCCGCGAGTAAGGCATCAGTCGAGGAGCTCGACTACAGGCAATGGTGGAACTGCCACGAGCCGACCGACAGAATATTTTTCCACCTGATCTCGGCTGTTCCCGACGAGCTGAAGACAGATCCACCGAGACATCGTCCCCTCCGTCTAGGGTTCTGACCAGTTTTCCTCATCCCCACCGAACGAAGCTTCCTCGAACGAACTCAGTGACCGATCAAATGGTTACCACTACCATACGCGAGCAAGCTCGCAGTGCCGAACGTCGATCTGTCGTGATGGCGATCAACTCCGGTGATGAACCACTACCATCTTCCCCATATGAACACCCAACCTCAGTCGAACTCCACCACCCGCTACCACCGTCACCAACACCGGATCTCCGCCTGAGCATGGCCACTCCTTCCTGACCGCCCTGTCAGCCAACACCCTTACCACCTCCAGTCGAGTTTTCCCCACGGCCACCGAGCCATTACAACCACCCCACGACCTCGAACCACCACGGTGATGGCTTTTCCTTCGGCCACCCTCCACCAACAGTACCACCACTTCACCCACCAGCACCACTGCACCACCCCTTTTCATCATCACCTACAACATCATCACCACCGTCGTCAACAACACAACCGGCCAACACCACCACTATGCATCATTGAGGTAAACTCTTTCCCATCTTCATGAGTAGTGTAGTATTATTCATGGCTTAATATAACATAATGAAGGTTAGGATTTAAGAAGCTAGACTTTGAGTGTAGGGTTTATATATGTCATGTAAAATCTTAGGGTTTATTATATTTTAGTATATACACTTTGATGGTCGTAGAGGAGCAGGTTTAAACATTATGAATTTGTTATTTATAACTTAGTTAGTTTAGGGATTCATGTATGCTATAAGGAGTATAGAGTTTAAATGTCATAAGAGATTTTAAAGAGTTATTCATTCATTTTATGCAATTGATTATTGTTGATGAGTAGAGTTAAATGGTTGTGAAATAATGTTGTAATATTAAAACACTGATGGACATTGAGGAGCAGGAGATTGATTGTGAAATAGTGTGTAATATCAAACCATTAGTCAGTGATTGAGGACTGAGAAATAATAATAATGTTATTAGGAAGCTGTATTCAAATAATTTATGGACTCTATCTATAATCGAGGGTTTAGATAATTATTAATTATTTATTTCGAGGATAAAAATTAAACGTGCAGGATAATGTCTGGGAATACCAGAAGGAATCTAATGAATGATCATGGCTTGAACTGCTGATAAACATCGTGATGGATAGTGGGATTGAGGATTTATTCTGGTGATATTATACAGGTGATCGATCGTATTATATGTAACGAACCTCCGAGTCAACCTTGGTCAACCCTCTAGCATCGTGTTCCTGTGAGTTGTAGCTGAGTCTGAGCATATATTTAGACATGTGTCACATTCCTGTTTGTCGCGTGATAGCTTATTGATTAATTTTGTATCTTGTCTCTAGGTACTACGGGACCTGCAGACTTGGACGTGGTACCGGATCTCCGTTATCAGCAGCCGGATGCAGGCAAGTGTACCTTGCCACCTTGTATTTCAGTTACTAGATATTTATTGTCTTATTATTTACATTGTGCGCGTGTTTGATTAAGATCGTTACTTCGCGTCCGGATCACAACCAGGTGCAGACGTTCGTCGTAACATCTTGTAACAAATATTAGATGTTCATCACACCTCGATGTACGTACCTGAGTATATCGTCACCCCAGGATACATTCATACACTGTTATCGTGCCAGATTTCCTGTATCCTGATACTGACTTCATGACCGGAGACTGGGACGACCTTAGGGTCAGGTCTGTTGAGTTATTTCTGTGTGACGAGACTGTCAGATAGAGGTTCAGGTTCAGTGCACCATCATTGACCGCTTGGGATGGGGAAGACAGTTACTAGACATTTAGGCTCCTCTGTACGCACTTTATATTTGTATGTCCTGTTGATGTAGTATTCCTGTATTCGGAGTAGTAGTATCACCCGTGTGACTCTGTGCTCGGAGCTACGGTACGCCCCGTGTGTCTCTGTGTTCGGAGCTACAGTTTTATTTTGGACAGCCCACGCGTCGAACATTATCTTCAACTGTGTCTCACTTAGTTTGGTTAAGCTAGATTACACCGTCGTTGCACTTGTACTTTTTGTTGTACTTTGGCATGCTGTATTTTTGTACCTTGTTACGTCCCAATGAGGACCTGGTCCCCTGCCAGTTTTGCGGCATAGACGATCATGGAGCATTTGGAGTTGCTGATGGAGTTGCATGTCTTGTGGGCATTATACCAGGTACTCACATTATTTCTACCAGCATTATAGTTATTTTATATTGATTATTCATCTGTTGTTGTAGCCTAGTTTTTATAGACTCATATTTTTTCTCGAGTCTATTCGAGTTGGTATGTTATTGGGCGACCGACTTTAGCACATGTAGCTCTTTCTTATATATTTTTGTTCATTGTGGATTGAGACATAGATATTTATATTTACGAGATTTATAGACAGTTCCCTCTATTATACAGCTTATACGTATTCGAGTTGGACCAGAGTCTGGTCGAATGCGTAGCTGGCGTGTCGCGTATTCCTGGTCCTACATATTTTGGGACTAGGGCATGATATATTTTTGTGGTGGCTCATGCAGGTCAGATTTAAATCGTCTTGGTCACCTGACTGTGCCAAGCGAGCCTGCAAATTAAGGATAGATATTATGGTTTATTGTTGAATAGGATCTCGATCCATAATCGATTTTGAAAACTCACTTTGTATGTGATTATCGCCCTTGGACTTCCAATTTGTATTCGTTTAATTTTTATTAATATTGTTATCATTTTTCTCATCCTCTATTATTCGGGAAGATGAACGCTTGTGCCTGATGATTCCCTCCAAAAGAAGGTCGTAGTCCAGATGACAGAAGACAGAAGACAGAATTCGTATACTTTTCTCTGAGAAGATTATTTTATTAGGATAGATTGATAGGTTCTTTTTGGTTTCTAGAACTAGTGTGGAAGGCTAGCAAGAGAATTGGACCCAGTAGTACCCTACCCATGCTTGAGATAGCACTAATCTTGGAAGTACTGGGAGCTGAAAAGATTGTTGATCAAGACCTAGAATAATTTTTGGAAATGCATAGCCCAATGCTGGGAACTAGTGGTTGTATATGATAGTAATACTAGGAACGATGTTATGAGCTAAAGGAGATTAAATTTTAGGATCTCACTTAGAAGATAATGATATAATACCAAAAATTTTAGTATGTGCTTGGGACATCATTATTATAATTGCACTATGTGACCCAGAGCAATAAATAACGAGAATAAGAAATTTGACGAATACAAATTTTAGAAAAATTTTGAGGAGGAGAGAAATTATACTTTAGGCAAGAAAGAATTTTTCTTTTGGAGGATTAGTGTGGTAAACATAACAAGAAAATTTATTTTGAGGTTAAGTCTGGACGATGACATCACCCTAGCATGAGTTGATTGAGCTAATACCACGCGACACTAGATTGTCGACGTAGTTGCATTATTTTTTACCACCAGATTACCTGGGTTTAAGTTTCTTCGGGGAGCCTGGGAGTAAGGAGCCCATCTACCTTAGGGGCACACAATGCAAGGTGAACCAGTGTACCCCAATATTATATCAGAGTTTGAGGTTGTGATTCTAGAGAACCTTCTGTGCCGGCCACCTGACAGAGAGATAGAGTTTGTTAAAGAGTTGACTCCCAGAGCCGAGCTAGTTATTCTTCCATCTTCAGACTAGCACCGATAGAGTTGGTTGAGTTGAAGGTCCATAGTAGAGGATCTCTTAGACAAGGGTTTCAGTTGGGCTAGTGTTTCTCCATGGGAAGCAACCATCTTATTAGTGCCGAATAAGGATGAGATAGTATACTTGTGTATCGATTACAGGGCATTAAATACCGTAGCGATAAAGAGAAAGTACCCCTTGCCGTGCATCGATGATTTATTTAAATCAGCTAAGTGGCGCATATGTATTCTCGAAGACCGATCTCAGATCAAGCTATCATCAGATCAAGGTACAGAGAGAGGACATTCCGAAGATGACTTTTCGGACGAAGTATGGATACTATGAGTTTTTAGTCATGCCGTTTGGTTTAACCAATATGCCAACAGCATTTATGAGCCTGATGAACAATATTTTCCACCAGTACTTAGATAAGTTTCTGGTGGTATTCATCGATGATATCTTGGTATATTTCAAGAGCCAGGTGGAGCACGAGAGACATCTCAGGATCATGTTGGAGACGCTGAGACATGAGAGGCTGTACGCCAAGCTCAGCAAATATGAGTTCTGCTTGGATAGAGTACCATTTCTGGGATATATAATCACCGAAGATGGGCTATCAGTTGACCCGGAGAAGATAGCTGCAGTTGAGACATGGCCTACCCTTACATCAGTTATAGAGGTTAGGAGTTTCCTCGGACTTGTCGGATATTATCGAAGGTTCATAAAAAATTTCTCTAGGATTGCTGCGCCTATGACGCGACTCACGCATAAAGACGAGAAGTTTATCTGGACCGAAGAGTATCAGATGGCTTTCGTTGAACTGAAGAAGCGTCTGACATCAGCACCAATTTTGACACTACCATCAGGATCAGAAGAATTTGTAGTATACAGTGATGCATCTAGGAGTGGATTAGGATGGGTACTGATGCAACACGGCAAAGTGATAGCCTACACCTCGAGACAACTAAGGATTCATGATAAGAACTATCCGATATACGATCTAGAGCTAGCTGCAGTGGGAATTGCAATAAATCTATGGAGATACTACCTTTATGGAGAGCGTGTTAAGATTTATATCGATCACAAAAATCTGAAGTATGTCTACACGCAGAAGGAGCTCAACATGAGACAGAGGCGCTGGCTAGAATTTATGACAGATTACAATATCGAGTTACAGTACCACCTTGGCAAGGTGAATGTAGTAGCAGATGCCTTAAGCAGAAAGCCGATGGCATATTTTTATGCCTCATCGCCAGTGTTAGAGGATCTTTAGGAGCTCAGGATTAAGATTGTATTGCCAGACATGGATGGACAGATGGCCAGTCTCGAGGTTCAGTCCACATTAATTGAGAGGATCAAGGCGGCCCTGCCTACAAACGCGAGATTTCGACGATTGTGAGAGCGGACAGAGGCCGACATGAAGACGGGACTCAAGATTCATGAAGATGGAACGTTAAGGTGTGGAGATCGCCTATACGTTCCGAGTGGCGAGCTACGCCAAGAGTTGATGATCGAGGGTCATAGCTCGATTTATTCTATTCATCCCGGGGGTACGAAGATGTACCGAGATTTGAGACAATATTTTTGTGGCATGGGATGAAGAGAGAGATTGCAAGATTCGTGGTGAGATGTTTAGTTTGTCAGCAAGTCAAGGCTGAATATCAGAGGACTGCAGGACTATTGCAGCCGTTTCCCATTCTCGAGT
This sequence comes from Iris macrosiphon, assembly GCA_036927795.1. Taxonomy (NCBI): domain Eukaryota; kingdom Viridiplantae; phylum Streptophyta; class Magnoliopsida; order Asparagales; family Iridaceae; genus Iris; species Iris macrosiphon. The sequence continues at coordinate 318,941 of JAYESA010000085.1, forward strand.
GAAAGTGGGAACACATTACCATGGACTTCGTCACAGGATTCCCGTAGCTAGCGGGAAGGATGCAGTTTGGGTTGTCGTAGACAGACTCACCAAGTTTGTATATTTTTTGCCCTTCAGAGTTGGGCAGTCTACGAAGATATTAGCTGACATATATATGAGGCAGATATGGAGTGCTTGTCAGCATTGTATCGGATCATGATTCCAGATTCACGTCACATTTTTGGCAGAGTATGCAGGAAAGTCTAGGAACTCGACTCAAGTTCAGCACTGCATATCATACACAGACTGATGGCCAGTCAGAGCACAGGATACAGATATTGGAGGATATGTTGAGAGCATGCATAGTCGATTTTGGAGGATCTAGAGAGAACCATCTACACTTGGTGGAATTCTCCTACAATAACAGCTACCAGGCTAGCATACAGATGGCACCTTATGAGGCACTGTACGACAGGAAGTGCAGGTCACCAGTATGTTGGAGTGACATGGTAGAACGTCAGATACTTGGTCCAGAGTTGGTAACACAGACAGTGGAGAAAGTCAAACAGATTCAAAGCCACCTGCGTGTAGCACAGGACAGACAAAAATATTGGGCAGATGTGCACCGCAGACCTTTGGAGTTCAAGGAAGGTGACTACGTATTTTTGAAGATATTGCCTACTCATGGTACCATCAGATTCGGAGGCCGAGGCAAGCTGAGTCCGAGGTACATTAGACCTTTTGACATCTTGGAACGAGTTGGCGAAGTGGCTTATCGTCTTGCATTGCCTCCATTATTAGAAGGAGTGCATGACGTATTTTACGTATCACAGTTGAGGAGATACGTGGCAGACCCTAGCCACGTGCTTGTTCACTCGGAGATTACAGTCGGGCCCAGTTTATCTTACGTAGAGCAGCCAGTGGAGATACTCGATCACAGTGAGAAGACTTTGAGAGGTCAGACTATTCGACTGGTCACAGTTGCATGGAAGTATCTTTCGCCAGGCGAGTCTATCTGGGAGCATGAGGATTCCATTCGGCAGCGTTTCTCGTATTTATTTGAGGACTAAGATACGAATTTACGTACCGTATTTGATTACCAGTTTGTTTTTAAATTCTCTTAGCTGTTATCGTGCTTTACTTTTAATTTTGGGGACAAAATTTTTTTAAGTTGGGAAGGATGTAAACCCCCTCAATTATTTTTATAAATAGTCTGGTATGCGATGGATAATTTTGGTATAGTAGGAGTTGATTGAGGTTTAGAGTAAGGTTGCAGATGTTTGATTTTTTAAATTAAACCTTCGGCGCATACTACAGTTGTTGAAATATTTGGAGCCCAACATCAGCCCATAAATTCCAACAGATTGTTGCACTTTTGACTTGACATGCCAATTAGGTGCTGGACTTTTCCTCACTCAAAATCATATTTCCTTGTGTTCTAAATTAATTGCACAATTTTCCGTAACCGAAATCCTTATTTAAATTCCATATCTTGTAATGGTATCGTTGCCATCAATTTTGAGACACGAACTCAACCAGTTGAGTCGGACCAATTAAAGGGTCCAAGACTGACACCAAGACTAGACCATTTATGACCTTTGTGTCACTCCCAATTGAGATCCCATGTGCCCCCATTTAATTTAAGAACACATGACAATTTATTCTAATTCAATTGGGGATACCAACTTTGACTAATCCCATTTTAATCCAAATTTAATTCCAATGCCCATTTAATTAAGCCAATGCAAAATACACAACACTCCCTTCACCCTATAAAATACCAAACACCAATTTTCCCACAATTTTTCCATCATTTCATGTGTTTGTGCAAACACCCAAACTTAAGGGACTAATTGCAAATATTGTAACATGTGGCATAACCTCATTGGTCAAGGCCAAATGAATAAGCCTCACCCTCACTCTTTGACTAGTCAATACCCCTCCTATGAAGAAAAATCTCTATGAACAATCCTGGCCATTCATTCAAATATGGAGCATCATCACCACACATTCTCACACACCTTTTCCTATAAGATGTCACTTCCTACACACAACCCCATGCCGGCCCTAATCCCTAAAATCTAGGAAATACAACCCCCTCTCTCTCTCCTTCCTCCTCAAAACCCCAGCCGAACCTCTTTCTTCCTTTCTTCTTCTCTTCTTCTTCTTCTTCTTCATCCTCTCACCAAGAAGCCATGACCGTTCTGGTGGAGATCTCGGCCATGGCAGACCCGAAGCCCGTAGGCGAGCTCGTGGATCCCTCCTCCGTGAGTAAGGCATCAGTCGAGGAGCTCGCCTACAGGCAATGGTAGAACTGCCACGAGCCGGCCGACTGAATATTTTTCCACTTAATCTCGGCTGTTCTCGATGAGCTGAAGACAGATCCACCGTGACGTCGTCCCCTCCATCTAGGGTTCCGACCGGTGTTCCTTGTCCCCACCGAACGAAGCTCCGTCGAACGAACTCAGTAACCGATCAAACGGTTACCACCACCGTGCGCGAGCAGGGTCGCAGTGTGTCTGTCGTGATGGCAATCAAATCCGGTAATGAACCACTACCATCTTTCCCACATGACCACCCAACCTCAGTCGAACTCCACCACCCGCTACCACCGTCACCAACACCGGACCTCCGCCTGAGCATGGCCACTCCTCCCTGACCGCCATGTCAACCAACACCCTTACCACATCCAGTCGAGTTTTCCCCACGGCCACCGAGCCATTACAACCACCCCACGACCTCGAACCACCACCGTGACGGCTTCTTCTCCGGCCACCCTCCACCAATAGCACCACCACTTCACCCACCAGCACCACCACTCAACACCACCAGCACCACCTCTCTTCATCATCACCTTCAACATCATCACCACCTTCACTCACCATCGTCGTCAACAACACAATCGGCCAACACCACCACTATGCATCATTGAGGTAAACTCTTTCCCATCTTCATGAGTAGTGTAGTATTATTCATGGCTTAATATAACATAGTGAAGGTTAGGGTTTAAGAAGCTAGACTTTGAGTGTAGGATTTATATATGTCATATGAAATCTTAGGGTTTATTACATTTTAGTATATACACTTTGATGGTCGTGGAGGAGCAGGTATAAACATTATGAATTTGTTATTTATAACTTAGTTAGTGTCATACCCCGATCTCCCGCAGGCTATTTCGGCCGTTCCCGCTAGGCGGGAATCACCCTCGCCAACGCTCCCGCGGAACGATCGCTTAACCCATTCGGGCGTGATGCCGCACGAGCGTGAGCCACGCCCGTGTAAGGCCATGGTACATTGGCTGGCGGCAAGAGTTCTAAGCCACAGAGTCGCACAGATTGTCCGAGTGCAGCGGAGTTTAGGAACGCATAGCGATTCGGTAACAGGTTCACTGAGTCGACAAATATAGCGGAAGCATTGAAACAAGTAAAGTAATCTCTTTTATTGATATAAACTTGTGTTACAGACGGCGTATAGCCGAGATTACAAGTCGCTCAAGCCTCTCTCTCTGAAACAGTAAAAGCGTGCCAAGTAGCTACAACTGTGAAATGATTGTACAGGCGATGGTAAGGCGATGTTCACAACTTATGTCTTGTATATGTGCTTCAGTCCCGGACGCACCATTGCAAGGCTTCAGAGGGAACTCCTGGCCTTAGCACGCACGTTGGAGGCATCCGCACCGAATGAGGTTCTCCCGCACCCTGCAAGCAAACTGGTGGATTATCAGTACATTGAATGCACTGGTGGGGAAGCTACTCGCCCGCTCGACAAATCCAAACACGTAATACAGGTTCCGTGCACAACTATTCAGTTATCTTTCTAGTTGCCTTAGGATCAGTTTCATGCGGACATTGAATAGCTTATCGTGTCGGGCAGTGCGCCGTGCGATGTTTGAGGGAACACGGCGAGACTTACCAACTTACCATTTATCCTTCCCTGTCCAGGCAAACATTGTTAATTTAAGCAGGGGCATGTATAAACATTCAGGAGGCATAGCATATGCAAACAGGAGGGTCATTTTAACATGATCGTTCATGTGTTCAGTTTATTTGTTTCATACGATACAGTATCTCGCACGCGGATAGCCGCTAAGCGAGGATGAATGGTTTATCTTTCGTTTACTAGCAAGCATGCAACAAGTTAGGTACAAGGTGATCACTGGCGTATGCCATAATGGACACTAGTCTGTGACGAAGATGATTTGCTACGTGCAAGAACGTTAGGCGCCGCATACCACCATGTCCTAGTACGTGAGACTAAACGTTAGTTTCGTCTGGAGCCAAAATGGTGTCAGTGCCCCAGCAGCCGCCCGCAGGAACTATAACTTGTGCACAAGTTGTCCGTGATCGAACAATAACATTCATTCGCCCGAAGGCTACGTGATTATCACCCGTAGGCTACGTGCGCCCGTAGGCTACGTGACTATCGCCCGTAGGCTACGTGAATATCGCCCGTAGGCTACGTGCGCCCGTAGGCTACGTGCGCCCGTAGGCTACGTGATTATCGCCCGGAGGCTACGTGAGTACAAGACAAGCAGTAGCATGATTCATTTATATTGCATCTATGTTCCATTCATGCGTTCAGGATTGCTTAAACATTTCTCAATATAATAACGTTAGACATTCATAAGCAGACAAGCATGCGTTTTTAAGGGACACAAGTAAACACGATTGCTCGGACCCGAAGGTAAGCCGAGAGATGAAACCGTTAGGCACTTAGCATGCGAGGGTCTGAATATAAGCAGTATTTCATTTCCCATGTTCTAGCAAGCAATACAAGTTGGAATTATTCCCTTAGCTAGGTGCGTTGGATTTATTAGCATGCAGGGGGTGAATCACCTAGCGACTAGCATAAATATTCCAGATTTTTATATGTGCTGGCTAAGCAAAGACAAGTTCACCGTAGCCACCCACCTTAGCGATGATTCGCCTCGGTAGAGCGATACGTCTGAGCGAGCCTCTGAAAGTCCAAGCCGGATCCTGTAGGGACAAGTCTGGATATCTTTGCTTCTTGATCGAGGCAAAGCAGGTCGGGACAGCTGCACGATTGCCGATTGAGACGGCAGTCCGCTTGAGCGGAACAGGGTGTTACATCCTACCCAACTTAGAAAAAGTCTCGTCCTCGAGACTTACTAAGGACAAGCAGTAATCTAGGGTTGAGGCAATCCTAGACAAGTCATTTGTACTTGTTCATTTGGATCTTCACATGCACAAGCTTCGAAATCAGCATATCGCTTAGACTGGATCGTGCGCACCTTCGACATGCATTTCTAGTGTGAACACGTCAACCAACTCAGTGATAGCGAAGTCTTAGCACTCGTGTTTCACCTTTTCTTAAGTCTTGGATGGTGCACTAGTTCAAGGCGTCCCTCGAATAGATGCATTCAACCAAACTTAGGGTTAGTGAAAATTGGACAAGCTACTAGCGATACTCTCAAAAGGTTCGCACAGGTTGGCTCAAAGGCCACTCGCAGCATACAACCAGACAAGCAATCATATCATTCAAAATACACTTTGAAAGTATTTAGACTTATTATTGGAACATCCCATCGAGGCATTGAGAGAGAGCGTGCACATAACCCATGAACGAGCTTTCGAAACAGAGATATCGAATTGAAGTCCAAAGGCGTAGAAGCCAGGCTCTAATACCAACCTGTCACACCCCGATCTCCCGCAGGCTATTTTGGCCGTTCCCGCTAGGCGGGAATCACCCTCGCCAGCGCTCCCGCGGAACGATCGCTTAACCCATCCGGGCGTGATGCCGCACGAGCGTGAGCCACGCCCATACAAGGCCATGGTTCATTGGCTGGCGGCAAGAGTTCTAAGCCACAGAGTCGCACAGATTGTCCGAGTGCAGCGGAGTTTAGAAACGCATATCGATTCGGTTACAGGTTCACTGAATCGACAAATATAGCGGAAGCATTGAAACAAGTAAAGTAATCTCTTTTATTGATATAAACTTGTGTTACAGGCGGCGTATAGCCAAGATTACAAGTCGCTCAAGCCTCTCTCTCTGAAACAGTAAAAGCGTGCCAAGTGGCTACAACTGTGAAATGATTGTACAGGCGATGGTAAGGCGATGTTCACAACTTATGTCTTGTATATGTGCTTCAGTCCCGGACGCACCGTTGCAAGGCTTCAGAGGGAACTCCTGGCCTTAGCACGCACGTTGGAGGCATCCGCACCGAACGAGGTTCTCCCGCACCCTGCAAGCAAACTGGTGGATTATCAGTACATTAAATGCACTGGTGGGGAAGCTACTCGCCCGCTCGATAAATCCAAACACGTAATACAGGTTCCGTGCACAACTATTCAGTTGTCTTTCTAGTTGCCTTAGGATCAGTTTCATGCGGACATTGAATAGCTTATCGTGTCGGGCAGTGCGCCGTGCGATGTTTGAGGGAACACGGCAAGACTTACCAACTTACCATTTATCCTTCCCTGTCCAGGCAAACATTATTAATTTAAGCAGGGGCATGTATAAACATTCAGGAGGCATAGCATATGCAAACAGGAGGATCATTTTAACATGATCATTCATGTGTTCAGTTTATTTGTTTCATACGATACAGTATCTCGCACGCGGATAGCCGCTAAGCGAGGATGAATGGTTTATCTTTCGTTTACTAGCAAGCATGCAACAAGTTAGGTACAAGGTGATCACTGGCGTATGCCATAATGGACACTAGTCTGTGACGAAGATGGTTTGCTACGTGCAAGAACGTTAGGCGCCGCATACCACCCTTTCCTAGTACGTGAGACTAAACGTTAGTTCCGTCCGGAGCCGGAACGGTGCCAGTGCCCCAGCAGCCGCCCGCAGGAACTATACCTTGTGCACAAGTTGTCCGTGATCGAACAATAACATTCATTCGCCCGAAGGCTACGTGATTATCACCCGTAGGCTACGTGCGCCCGTAGGCTACGTGACTATCGCCCGTAGGCTACGTGAATATCGCCCGTAGGCTACGTGCGCCCGTAGGCTACGTGATTATCGCCCGGAGGCTACGTGAGTACAAGACAAGCAGTAGCATGATTCATTTATATTGCATCTATTTTCCATTCATGCGTTCAGGATTGCTTAAACATTTCTCAATATAATAACGTTAGACATTCATAAGCAGACAAGCATGCGTTTCTAAGGGACACAAGTAAACACGATTGCTCGGACCCGAAGGTAAGCCGAGAGATGAAACCGTTAGGCACTTAGCATGCGAGGGTCTGAATATAAGCAGTATTTCATTTCCCATGTTCTAGCAAGCAATACAAGTTGGGATTATTCCCTTAGCTAGGTGCGTTGGAATTATTAGCATGCAGGGGGTGAATCACCTAGCGACTAGCATAAATATTCCAGATTTTTATATGTGCTGGCTAAGCAAAGACAAGTTTACCGTAGCCACCCACCTTAGCGATGATTCGCCTCGGTAGAGCGATACGTCTGAGCGAGCCTCTGAAAGTCCAAGCCGGATCCTGTAGGAACAAGTCTGGATATATTTGCTTCTTGATCGAGGCAAAGCAGGTCGGGACAGCTGCACGATTGCCGATTGAGACGGCAGTCCGCTTGAGCGGAACAGGGTGTTACATCCTACCCAACTTAGAAAAAGTCTCGTCCTCGAGACTTACTAAGGACAAGCAGTAATCTAGGGTTGAGGCAATCCTAGACAAGTCGTTTGTACTTGTTCATTTGGATCTTCACATGCACAAGCTTCGAAATCAGCATATCGCTTAGACTGGATCGTGCGCACCTTCGACATGCATTTCTAGTGTGAACACGTCAACCAGCTCAGTGATAGCGAAGTCTTAGCACTCGTGTTTCACCTTTTCTTAAGTCTTGGATGGTGCACTAGTTCAAGGCGTCCCTCGAATAGATGCATTCAACCAAACTTAGGGTTAGTGAAAATCGAACAAGCTACTAGCGATACTCTCAAAAGGTTCGCACAGGTTGGCTCAAAGGCCACTCGCAGCATACAACCAGACAAGCAATCATATCATTCAAAACGCACTTTGAAAGTATTTAGACTTATTGTTAGAACATCCCATTGAGGCATTGAGAGAGAGCGTGCACATAACCCATGAACGAGCTTTCGAAACAGAGATATCGAATTGAAGTCCAAAGGCGTAGAAGCCAGGCTCTGATACCAACCTGTCACACCCCGATCTCCCGCAGGCTATTTCGGCCGTTCCCGCTAGGCGAGAATCACCCTCGCAAGCGCTCCCGCGGAACGATCGCTTAACCCATCCGGGCGTGATGCCGCACGAGCGTGAGCCACGCCCGTGCAAGGCCATGGTTCATTGGCTGGCGGCAAGAGTTCTAAGACACAGAGTCGCACAGATTGTCCGAGTGCAGCGGAGTTTAGGAACGCATAGCGATTCGGTAACAGGTTCACTGAGTCGACAAATATAGCGAAAGCATTGAAACAAGTAAAGTAATCTCTTTTATTGATATAAACTTGTGTTACAGGCGGCGTATAGCCGAGATTACAAGTCGCTCAAGCCTCTCTCTCTGAAACAGTAAAAGCGTGCCAAGTGGCTACAACTGTGAAATGATTGTACAGGCGATGGTAAGGCGATGTTCACAACTTATGTCTTGTATATGTGCTTCAGTCCCGGACGCACCGTTGCAAGGCTTCAGAGGGAACTCCTGGCCTTAGCACGCACGTTGGAGGCATCCGCACCGAACGAGGTTCTCCCACACCCTGCAAGCAAACTGGTGGATTATCAGTACATTAAATGCACTGGTGGGGAAGCTACTCGCCCGCTCGATAAAATCCAAACACGTAATACAGGTTCTGTGCACAACTATTCAGTTGTCTTTCTAGTTGCCTTAGGATCAGTTTCATGCGGACATTGAATAGCTTATCGTGTCGGGCAGTGCGCCGTGCGATGTTTGAGGGAACACGGCGAGACTTACCAACTTACCATTTATCCTTCCCTGTCCAGGCAAACATTGTTAATTTAAGCAGGGGCATGTATAAACATTCAGGAGGCATAGCATATGCAAACAGGAGGGTCGTTTTAACATGATCGTTCATGTGTTCAGTTTATTTGTTTCATACGATACAGTATCTCGCACGCGGATAGCCGCTAAGCGAGGATGAATGGTTTATCTTTCGTTTACTAGCAAGCATGCAACAAGTTAGGTACAAGGTGATCACTGGCGTATGCCATAATGGACACTAGTCTGTGACGAAGATGGTTTGCTACGTGCAAGAACGTTAGGCGCCGCATACCACCCTGTCCTAGTACGTGAGACTAAACGTTAGTTCCGTCCGGAGCCGGAACGGTGCCAGTGCCCCAGCAGCCGCCCGCAGGAACTATACCTTGTGCACAAGTTGTCCGTGATCGAACAATAACATTCATTCGCCCGAAGGCTACGTGATTATCACCCGTAGGCTACGTGCGCCCGTAGGCTACGTGACTATCGCCCGTAGGCTACGTGAATATCGCCCGTAGGCTACGTGCGCCCGTAGGCTACGTGATTATCGCCCGGAGGCTACGTGAGTACAAGACAAGCAGTAGCATGATTCATTTATATTGCATCTATGTTCCATTCATGCGTTCAGGATTGCTTAAACATTTCTCAATATAATAACGTTAGACATTCATAAGCAGACAAGTATGCGTTTCTAAGGGACACAAGTAAACACGATTGCTCGGACCCGAAGGTAAGCCGAGAGATGAAACCGTTAGGCACTTAGCATGCGAGGGTCTGAATATAAGCAGTATTTCATTTCCCATGTTCTAGCAAGCAATACAAGTTGGGATTATTCCCTTAGCTAGGTGCGTTGGATTTATTAGCATGCAGGGGGTAAATCACCTAGCGACTAGCATAAATATTCCAGATTTTTATATGTGCTGGCTAAGCAAAGACAAGTTCACCGTAGCCACCCACCTTAGCGATGATTCGCCTCGGTAGAGCGATACGTCTGAGCGAGCCTCTGAAAGTCCAAGCCGGATCCTGTAGGGACAAGTCTGGATATCTTTGGTTCTTGATCGAGGCAAAGCAGGTCGGGACAGCTGCACGATTGCCGATTGAGACGGCAGTCCGCTTGAGCGGAACAGGGTGTTACAGTTAGTTTAGGGATTCATGTATGCTATAAGGAGTATAGAGTTTAAATGTCATAAGAGATTTTAAAGAGTTATTCATTCATTTTATGCAATTGATTATTGTTGATGAGTAGAGTTAAATGGTTGTGAAATAATGTCGTGATATTAAAACATTGATGGACATTGAGGAGCAGGAGATTGATTGTGAAATAGTACGTAATTTTAAACCGTTAGTCAGTGATTGAGGACTGAGAAATAATAATAATGTTATTGGGGAGCGGTGTTCAAATAGTTTACGGACTGTATCTATAATCTAGGGTTTAGATAATTATTAATTATTTATTTCGAGGATGAAAATTAAACGTGCAGGATAATGTCTGGGAATACCAGAAGGAATCTGAGGATTGATCATGGCTTGAACTGCTGATAAATACTGTGATGGATAGTGGGATTGAGGATTTGTTCTGGTGATATTATATAGGTGATCGATCGTATTAGATGTAACGAACCTCCGAGTCAACCTTGGTCAACCCTCTAGTGTCGTATCCCTGTGAGTTATAACTGAGTCTGAGCATATGTTTAGATGTGTGTCACATCCCTGTTTGCCGTGTGATAGCTTATTGATTGAGTTTGTATTTTGTCTTTAGGTACTACGGGACCTGCGGACTTGGACGTGGTACCGGATCTCCGTCATCAGCAGCCGGACGCAGATAAGTGTACCTTGCCGCCCTGTATTTCAGTTACCAGATATTTATTGTCTCATTATTTATATTGTGCGCGTGTTTGATTAAGATTGTTACTTCACGTCCGGATCACAACCGGGTGCAGACGTTCGTCGTAACGTCTTGTAACGAATGTTAGATATTCGTAACACCTCGATGTATGTACCTGAGTATATCGTCACCCCAGGACACATTCATACACTGTTATCATGCCAGATTTCCTGTATCTTGATACTGACATCATGATCAGAGACTGGAACGACCTTAGGGTCGCGTCTGTTGAGTTATTTCTGTGTTACGAGACTGTTAGATAGAGGTTCAGGTTCAGCACACCATTATTGACCGCTTGGGATGGAGAAGACGGTTATTAGACGTTTGGGCTCCTCTGTACGTGCTTTATATATGTATGTCCTGTTGATGTAGTGTTCCTGTATCCGGAGTAGTAGTATCACCCATGTGACTCTGTGCTCGAAGCTACGGTACGTCCCGTGTGTCTCTGTGTTCGGAGCTACGATTTTATTTTGGATAGTCCACGCGTCGAACATTATCTTCAACTGTGTCTCACTTAGTTTGGTTATGCTAGATTACACCGTCGTTGCACTTGTACTTTCTGTTGTACTTTGGTATGCTGTATTTTTGTATCTTGTTACGTCCCTCTGAGGACCTGGTCCCCTGCCAGTTTTGCAACATAGATGATCACGGAGCATTTGGAGTTGCTGATGGAGTTGCGTGTCTTGCGGGCATTGTACCAGGTACTCACATCATTTTTATCGACATTATGGTTATTTTATATTGATTATTCATCTGCTGTTGTAGCCTAGTTTTTATAGACTCATATTTCTTCTCGAGTCTATTCGAGTTGGTGTGTTATTGGGTGGCCGACTTTAGCACATGCAGCTCTTTCTTGTATATTTATGTTCATTGTGGATTGAGACATAGATGTTTACATTTACGGGATTTATAGATAGTGCCCTCTATTATACAGCTTATACGTATTCGAGTCGGACCAGAGTCTGGTCGAATGCGTAGCTGGCGTATCGCGTATTCCTGGTCCTACGTATTTTGGGACTGGGGCGTGACACCTATTCCTAAAATCCTTCAAGAATTTAAGGGATTTTTATCACATTTGTTCGCGGATTTCGTATTCTTGGATTTTTGGTATTTAAAATCTTTCTCGTAAACAGAGATTTATACTGTGTTTCCTATTTTCGTGTATCTTGTTTTATCATATTTTTGTATTTAGATTTTTGTTATGGCATGGGAGACTACATTGGAATTGTATAATACCCTTTGCCAATGCTATAGACCCATGGTAGGATCCATACGTACAACGGAGTAGACTAAAATTGCTTGGGATAGAAATTTATTTATCAGACCGGTATACAACGACATATCGCCATTAATCCATTAATATTCAGTCTGCCCAGTCAGCAGAGCTGACCAAGCCATTCTATTACCTAATGGATTATTTTTTTTCTATCCTAGGGTTGTGATTATTTGGCTCATAGGCCACGGATTACCGAGGTGACACTCATCCATTGGTCCCCTCTACATCTCTTCCATTTATAAACTAAATTTCTCTCTCTCTCTCTCTCTCTCTTCTTTTTCCCTCTCTTCCTCTTGCTCAGGCTGGACCTAGGAGCTTGCATTTGGAACTTGGATTTGTGCTCAACCCTTGTAGGACCTAAGATTTGAAGCTTGAAGCTACCCTAGGCAAGTATATCTTGCTCAAAGTGAATAGAACCATATTTTTCTTGTATTTTTTTCTTTTATATATGTTGCTTAGTTTTTTCCAATAATATGTTTCTCTATAATGTTTCAATCATTTACTTATGGTTTTGTTGATTTTGTTTGAGGTTTTTGACCTACTTTCATTTTGGATCGTATAGTGTGATACAATGTTAGGATCTTGGTATTGGTTGCAATACTCAAGTTTTTCTTGTTAAACTTAGTCATATATGTTGTAGGAGACCCACCATTAGCTTTGTATCTTGTTGATTTCGAGTTTGGAGAAATCGATAACTGATTTCGGCTCAAAAAACTTGATTTCTCGAGCTTTCCTGCGCTTGTACCGTGCAAGCAGTATACCACAGTATATCATCGGTATACCGCGATATACGTTTTGCATGTGATGAACATGTTGTCTCGATAGGCAGTATACCACCGGTATATCACGGTATACCATCGATATACCGCCCAGAGACCTAATTTTGCATATTTTTTATTTTGTTCAGCTATTTTAATTTCAAATGTTGATAATGGATTTTATTTGGTTTTGGGAATTGTATTTCCCATATACTATGACACGAGTCATTATTATTCATGATACCATGGAATTAGCCATTATGTATCTGCTTAACCAATTGCATCTTGGCATTAGGTAATCAAGTGTAAATATTATCTAGTGTATCGCGTGTTGTGATTTACGAGAACTTCGCGAATAACTCGTACACATTGCTCATCATTCTAGGACGATTTTCAAGTATCCACAACTTAAAAATCAAGAATAAACCTTGTAGCATAATTGACTAGTTAAATTCATATAACTCAATGGAAGGGGAGGATGTTTGCGCTACCAGTAACTCCGATCGCGAAGTTCAACATAAGGCACAGACAACCCCGATTGACATGGGCTCCATGACCTACCAAGTGCATGTGCTACGGCAGTTTTGTTCATGTTTCATGTTATAGTTATATGTTACTTACGTTATGTTTCACTTGTTACATGCCTATTATATGTTTTGTGTTACAAGTGCATACTCAAACCCATGGCAATTGTGTACCTATAGTGCAGGTGGTAGCAAAATTTCTTGACTTGCATTTTTAGTAATTAAGTCTTGTCATAACTTTAGCTAATTAACTTGTATCTAGCCGTAGTGAATGTTTGGTCGTGCTCTTTTGGTTGCACGATATCTTTCTTCTCATATTTTAGTTTTGTTTGCCCGTGCATGATTAGAGGCTAAGTTCTGTTGTAGAGATGGTCTACAACATCGGTCATTGTTTGGTTTACAGGTTGCAGTTTGGCTCCAGAGTTGTCCCTATGCTCTCTCGATGTTCATTGTTTTATCCTGCTCTATAGATAGTTCCTTTCAAGTATTTATTTTAATTTTTTTTAAGATGCATGCATTGGAACTGCACAAGTCTCAACCCGCATTTATTTACTTCTATCTTTATCGTTGTTGTGTTATTAATTTATTCTGTAATATTTGTATCATTCACTACAGGCCTTCTTTGTAGTATTTTTTGTTTGGGGTTCTGATCCCACTAGTTTTGTTTAGCCAGATTTGCCTGAGGAACTAGAAGATCTGTCGAACCTTCAATTGGATGGCCCGCACTCTTAGATTCGTGGTCCCGACACGCGAGTGGATTTCTTTCATGTACTCCTCGTTGATTTTATTCTTTTGTGGTGTTTAGCTAGGGCAGAGTTAGCCCTATTCTTTTGGAGCTTATTTCTACTGACTTTGGTTAGTGTGGTTGTATATATTAGACCTAGGCTGATATTATGATCATGTATTATTCATACTTTGCTAGTATAGCATTTGCCATACTAGCTTCATGATTGTACATGATATGTACTTTTTGACGCCTCTTTACTTTTATGTATAATATATTGTTGATATTTGTCGTTATTGGATTGAGATATTAGGATTTTTCGACCTAAGGACTAACGCGTCATTGCTGTTAAAGTCCTCGCACTTATCTTTTAGACAACCGTGTTTGTAGTACGACATTTTGTGTACCTTGTACTGTGTAGCTGGCCTAGTCTGTTCCCATATTTCTCAGTATTCTGGGAGCGGGGTGTGACAAGATTTTTATGATGGCCCATACAGGTCTATTTTTTAGGCTTGTGAGGATCCATCGGGTTAAAAATCTCAATCTCGAATTTTTCCTTTCAGTTTATCTCCTCTTGTTTATTGCTCTTTACGATCCCTTGGAACTAGAAAACATGCTTGCTATATTTGTTCTATTCATGTCCGTTATTGATATCTCATGTCCTTATCTTTCATGGTCATACCACCCTCTTCTTCATTCGAGGCTTCTATTGTTCCACTTTCTCAGGCATTTCAGGTTGTTAGCCAGTATCAGACTCAATCGATTTAGAGTCAGGAGCCAGTAGTACCTTAGTATCAGTCTGTAGTATAGCTTAATCTTGTCTAGCTAACTCAGCCATCTCCTCCAGTGCAGCCAGCATAGGTAGGCAAGTATGTCATATTTGAGATGATTAGGGGCATGATGGAGATGCAGTAGTAGTAGCAACTTCAGATTCAGTAGGATGTGGCTCATCTATGCCAGCGATTATGATTCAGTTCCAATTCCAAAATCTAAAAAATGGTAATAATTCAGTCCCAATTCCAAAAAGAAAAAGAAAGTATTCAATCACAAATAGTAAGTGCATTACGTATGGATTGTTCAAATCTTAGACCTAATCATAAATAAATAAAAAGATCAATTTTTAGTCTAAAAAATGGTAATGATTCAGTCCCAATTCCAAAAAATAGTATTTAGTCCCAAATAGTAAGCCTCAAAAAATGGAACTCAAACTCAATCACGAGAGAGATCAGTATTCAACCCAAAAAAACCCAAACCCAAAAAAATTCAAAAAAAAGTATTATACAAAAATTCAGTCCAAAAAAAAATTCATACAAAAAAAAAGAAAAAAAAAACAGACGTATAAGAAAAAATCAAACAAAATCATATATGGCACGTATATGTTGGGTCAGTCTCATTGAATGACTCTATCATTCAATCCAAGATCTGACTCGGTCTCTACTGTTCCTTAGCGTGGAACGCTTAACGTGGGGTACGGTATGATCCATCTTGAATGACGATCTAAGGCTGAGACAAATTTATCCAAATTGTTATACTCGTCCATGCATATATAACATATTCACTTGCACTAGCATTCGAGATCAGCATATCGCGAGTCTAGATCGTGCACATATTCAAAGTGTCCCTTAAACATATGTATGTCAGCCAACTTAGCGATAGCGAAGTCTTTGCACTCGAGTTCAAGATATCAATGAGTCTTGGATCGTGCACACGTTCAAGACGTCCCTCAAACATATGCATTCAACCAAACTTAGCGATAGTGAAGTCGGTCAAGCTACTCGCGAAAATCTCAAGGGTTCTCGTCCTACGAATCACGATGATACCTCCAACAGGGTCAAATAAAATCCAAGTCATTTTAATCCAACCCAAATAAAGTATTGCACTACCGTCAAGCATGATCTATCCAATTTATCGACTAACGTCTATGTCCTGTCGTCCGTTCTGTTCATGTTAAACATAGCACACACTTAACGTTTCTAGTCTAACACGAAGTCTTGCTTCCCCAGTTATATGACTTGCTCAAGCAATACTCTAAAGTCGATCACACAAGTCCTTTCACTCGGTACAGGGTCGTCTGCCTAATTACTAGGTTAGCTCACAAGGTCATAAGTACATTTTATGCTCATGACTCATCATACAAATTTGTCTCATGATGCTCACCCCAATTTCTAAGGTCAAACCATTGTTCATTTGCACGGGATATTCTACCCAAGCTCGTTTTACTCAGATTTTTAAACATCGAGCACAAATTATTCTACTCACATTAACACGTTCGTTTGTACAGGGTCCGATTCCGTTCAGTCGGTAGATCATCCTACTCACATTAGAGTTAGACTTGGAATGGTAAGTGTGTGCTATGTTTGACGCAAATGGAATGGATGATAGAACGTGGACGCTAGTTGGTAGATTGGATAGATCGTGCTTGACAGTAGTGCAATGCTTGGTTGAGTGGGATTTAGAAATGACTTGGATTTTTTATTGACCCTGTTGGAGGTATCATCGTGATTTGTAAGACGGGAACCTTAAGATTTTCCCAAGTAACTCGTCCAACTCCGCTATCGCTAAGCTTGGTTGAAATACGTGTTTCGGGGACGCCTGGAATATGTGTACGATCAAAACTCAGTAATGTGCTAAAATTGAATGTTGTTATAAGTGAATCTGCTAGATTCTCATGGACGAATATAATAATTTGGATAATTTTGCCTCAGCCCTAGATCATCATTTGAGATTGATTATAATGTACCCCGCGTTAAGCGATATATGTTCCGTGCTAAGGCGCAGTAGAGACCGAGTCAAATCTTGGATTAAATGATAGAGTCATTCAATGAGACAGACCCAGCATACACGTGACACAGATTGTTATGCTTGAGATATATTCGATAGTATACGATAGAACTGTTTGCGCTCAGAAAGTCTCGATGACGAGACTTATTCTGAGTAGTGTATAATATAACAACCCATTCCGCTCAAGCGGAGAGCCAATTCAAACGGCGCTAGTGCAACGACCTGACCCATTTTGCTCAGCGAGAAGACTTACTTAAGGCAAAGGATTTCAGACTTGGCCCTTCAGGAGTTTAGACTTAGACTTTTAAAGGCACGCTCGGAGTATCCCTCGACCGAAGCGAATCATCGCTAAGGTGGGTGACTACGATGAACCTGTCTTTGCTTAGCTTGCACACATAAAATATGGACGATACATGCTAGTCGCTAGGTGAATCACCCCTTGCATGCTAATAAAGAATATAACGCACCTAGCTAAGGGAATAATCCCATCTTGTATTGCTTGTGTTAGAACATGAAAATAAAACTTGGCTATAATTGGACCCTCGCATGCTAGCTTAGCCTCGTGCAAGTAGACTCCGCTAATGCTTCGAGTAGATCATTATATACTCTTCGTAGTGCACTGATTCACATGTTTACACTGCTCGTCGTATAGATTATGCCGCCCGATATGCCCCTTGTACGATTTTACTCCTCGCACTACCCCTTAGACCCGTGTTAACTTAAAGGCTTATGTTCTAAAGTAGACTATCCTGCAAGTTCCTTATGCTTATGTTTCAACACTGTTTCAATGCTTGCTTGCCTAACATGTTAACTAGTACGCGTTAGTTGGTTTCAATGCTTGTCACATAATTTTATGCCACAATCAAGTAACACTATCTTGTCTTGCATTCATCTAAGTTCCCCAGAAGACTATCGAATAATCGTTTCGTGCAAGTATGAACCTGAAAGTATTCGGGACCGTTAGGTCGCCAAGGCAGTTCCCGAACTAGGGAATTGCATCATGTCAATAAATCAAGAATCATAGCCCGTAGAGCAATACTCGATCAGTACTGAATTAAAGATGGCTCGGAAAATTGATTTATATTTGTGAACATTCCTGTCTTGAACTTGAACTAGTACCTGATATATCCTGACTTGTACCTGTACCTGTACTAGAGGCCTGTAAGATTAGAGACTTGCATGGTCACGGACAACTTGGTGCACAAGGGAGATTTTTAAATCTTGTTCCGTGGACGGTCACCAGGGCACCGGGGCCGATCTGACCGGTCGAAACCTCCTGAATCTAGTTGCCTGCATCGGGCAGGATGTGTGCAATGCTCCATGTTCTTGCTTGCACACTATCTCGCCCTGAGACTACACTGTCCTTTATGGCGACATGCTAGTGACCTGTTCATGTAGATAAGTCATCATCACTTAGCAGCAATCTGTGTGCGAGTCATTGCATCGCACCTAGAATCTGGAATACTGAACGAATGAGTATTAGACATCTGTGCACACTTGTACATAATTGAACACTTGAACATATTCTGTAACACACCTGAGTATCCGTGTAACTCGTGCACCTGAGTCAAAACCCCGCTCGTGACACTGTGTTTGCTTATACGATTTTCGTGGATTTCATCATATATATATATATATATATATACTCGTGCTTGGTTTAACTTGATTTACCTTGGACAGGGAAGGACGGATGGTAAGTTGGTAAGTATCGTCGTGTTACTCATATATCGCACGGCGTACCGCCACATGAATTGGGCTTTTCATTATGCCATGAAACTGATCCTAAGTCAAGACTAGAAAGACAACTTAATAGATACTGCACGGAACCTATATAATGTGTTTGGATTTGTCGGACAGGCGAGAAACCTTCCAACCAGTGCATTTATGTACTGATAACCCACCAGATTTCTTGCAGGGTGACCTAATCATAAGTTAAAAAAAAGATCAGTTTTTAGTCTAAAAATGGTAATGATTCAGTCCCAATTCCTAAAAAAAATAGTATTTAGTCCCAAATAGTAAGTCTCAAAAAATGGAACTCAAACTCAAATCACAAGAGAGATAAGTATCCGACCCAAAAAAACAAAAACCCAAAAAAATTCAAAAAAAAAGTATTATACAAAAAATCAGTCCAAAAAAAATTCATACAAAAAAAGAAAAATACAAACGTATAAAAAAACATCAGACAAAATCATATCCAAAAAACTAAAGTCCATCGAGAGAGAAAGAGTCATATAAAATAATCAGTCAAACACTCAAAATCAGATCCAAAAAACTCCACAGAGAGAAAATGATAGGACTTACCGAAATGAGTCGCAATCGGCTAGAATCTGGATATGCTAGGACGAGAGCCACCGTCGCCTAGTAAGTACTAAGGGTTTTTTCTTTCTTTCTTGTCGAGTTCTAGCCGCTGCTCTCTTTTTCTCTTTAAACCTATTGTGTATGCAGATTAAGGACATGCATAAATTGAGCCTCTATAAATTGGCCCATCATATTTTTTCTCCGGATTTTTTCCACATATTTTCAAGGCACGTCAGCACCTCGGAAAAGGCGTCGTAGGTGCGCCTGAAGGATTGCATCCCGTCTCGCCTGGAGAGGAATGAGACGTTGCTCATGCACCTACATGCAAGATGCATACTAGACGCGTCTTTGACTACACTGGAATGAAATCTTGGAGAGGGCTAGGGGATGTATCACAGACTTTCATTTCAAAGTGAGAGGGGAGTTAGTGTGCCTTTTATAGGGCAACACAAATAAAGTACCTTTCGAGTTTAAATAAACTAGAATTTTAAATTTTGGGACGTAAAGAGAACAAAAACCAAAAAAGTTCCAACAAATCCACCATGCACCCGTAGTGCTCTATCCTCGGCATGATATCATACTCCCTCCTCATCCTTTCGAAATATATGAACCCCTCGTCGACAAGCCCGCAGTGGTTGCATGAGTACAACACTCTCAACTCCTCCATTGAGTATAAATTGATAAGTGTGTTAGTGTTATACCTACGTGAAGAGTTGGAGTCGAACTTGGCCTTGAGCATGTACGTATGAGCGCGGTGGCCGAGCACGAGGGTTCCGAGCTCGACAGATGCGGAGAGGAGGCCGACAAAGGTGAACACATCGGGAGCATGTGGAGGTCCTATGCGAGCATTTGGCGAAAGAGGGTGAGGGTCTCGTTATCTCGGTCATTGATGGCGAACCCATTGATATAGGGGTGAGCATTTTACAATTTTGGACCGAGAGCAGAACCGGACCGAACCGAATAAGAGATCCAGTTTAGTTTCGGTTTTAAAAATACTAAAATTTCTTATTTGATTTTGATTTTAGTCCAAAATCGAATAAGACTTACGTAATTATGTAAATATCCTTAATCTTATGTATATTTTATATTAAAAATGTATATATTTTAAAAAAGGTAAAGTGAAATAAATTTCTTCCGTAATTTGTTTCGTTAGCAAATTAAGATTTACTCAATTTTTTGATCAAAATAGCTCATCCCGTTCATTTTTCGTTAAAAATATCGTTAAAAAAACGAAAATCCTAAACAACCCTTCCCCTTCCCTCCCTAACCCCCCCTCCTCCAGCTCCTCCCTCCTCCTCCTCCTCCCCGAGCACCTCTCCTCCTCCCCGCCGTGCTCGGCCCCCCCTCCCCCACTACCACCATCACCACAACCACCAACCCCACCCTCAGCCCCCCCCCCCTCCTCCACCACGCTCCCCGTAGCTCCCCCGTAGCCGTCCCCCACAGCGCCCCAGCGGTCACCCCAACACGCGCTCAGCTCCCCCGCTACCGTCCCCGCGCGCGCAGCTCCCCAGCGATCGCCCCCGCGCGTAGCTCCTTCGCCCTCCCCCGCACCGGCCCCCTCGGCCCGAGCCCCCCCTCCATCCCGCGCCTCACCCCCTCTCTCCTCCCCAAGCCGCCATCCCCACCACCGCCGCCACCCCCACCGCCGAAGAAGGAGGAGGGGAGAGGGTTAGGATTAGAATTGGGGTTAGAATTATGATTAGAATTGGATTAGGACTATGGTTAGTGAGGGGTATATTAGTCATTCGACGTCGAATTTGACGTCCGTTAACGGCAGAAAACCAAATTAGGCGCAAAATGCACCAAATATAAAATGCGAGAATTTTTTAGATCCAAGGATCTTTAATTGCAAAAATATAAATTTAAGGAGAAATTTTTTGTACTTTACCCATTTTAAAAACAATAATTTTTGTACGTATTTTAAAGCCCAGCTTTGATAATTTAACAAGTAGTCCAACTTTGTGCCCAACATTGAAATACAACAAACATGTGTAAAAATTATTTTTTTAAATATAATGTAACCACAATCTCAATTTTGATCCGACTCATTAAACAATAAATATAATCCAATTGAACAAACCGAATTGATTATCGGTTCGGTTTGATTTCGGCTATGGCTAATTTCGGTTCGGTTTTAGAATTTTAGAAGTTCGGATTTGACTATTTCGGTTCGATTGAAACCGAATAAATCTAACGCTTACCCCTACATTGATAACGGAGTTCCATGTCACGAGGTTGCGGTTGCGGTGCAGTTTCGTCAAAAGAGGGAAGGGTTAGGTAAAGGTGTCGGTCTTGACTCTGGTACCATGAGTGTCCTCTTCAGCAAGAATAATATCCAGCTTGATGGCTAGTCTCATAAGCAACTCTTTGTCAATGTTGTGATCCGTACTTCTACTACTACCTTATTCCCGTCATAAACAGACTTTTCAATGGTAGTAACCTAAAAATGGAAGGAAAAAAAGAGCAACAAAATTAACACATGAGCAATAAATATATCACGAATGCAGAGCTTTAACATTTTTTCACCAATCATGTTGTCAGTTTTTCTTTGATTTCAAGTTCAAACCATCATCTATACTGGTTTATTCATCTACATTGTATGTGTGACTGTGTGTGCAACTGAAAATTGACAAGGATCTCAGGGTGATTCTCCAAATATTTCAGCCACATAGTCAACCTATCATGTTGTCAGTTTTTCTTAGATTTCAAGTTCAAACCATCATCTAAGAGAGAGTGCCGGCTGCAACAACAGCGGAGAAATGGAGGAGTTGTGCTTGTTAGAGAAGTCATTTGTGAGGTTCTATACTTCAGCCACCTGCTGCTTCAGTGATGTGCAAGTGCGCCAACTAACTGTCATTGTGCACCCTAAAGACCTACAAGATGCTTAGAGCAGTTTAATTAAATAAGTTGGAAAACATATATTGAGATAATTTTACTTTGGACATCTCACCCAACTCTACTCATTATTAAGGCAGCACACGGGAGTGTTTGGTTCAAAAAAGTTACAAGGTGGGAAAATCCCTATAGTACTAAATGTGCTAGCCTATAGGAATGCTGAAGTACCTAATATATATTAGTTCTATGTGATTCACAATTCAGTATACAAAGTTAATGGAATGTTAGACAGTAAGAAACCTGAATATTTTTCTGATAAGGTGTCCTCTTCAGCAGGAATACTATCTAGCTTGATGATGTGGTCTGTACTTCTGCCACCTTATTCCCGTCAGAAACAGACTTTTCATTGGTACTAACAGACAAAATTAAAATTAAAATTAAAATTAAAAAAATTGGCAACAAAATTACCTCATGAACAGTAAAGAAATAACGGATTCAGAGCTTTAATATTTTTCACATATCTGTTGTCAGTTTTTCTTTGATTTCAAGTTTAAACCATCATCTATACTGGTTTATTCATCAACTTTGTATGTGTGACTGTGTATGTGAGCCCTGTGGTGTGTGTGTCTGTTGGGAAAATGATTTGGCTGTGTCCATGTGGGTATTGGTTGTGTCCATCTGTACACCTGGGCCATCTTACTTCTATCCTCAACATTATTGGTTTCTCTGGCCATCACCATGATCATCATCTAAGCCTTTTATGTTCTCCTAGAAATGGGTGGAGTTGCTAGAGGCAAGTGGAAATTGATAAGGATCACATGAAGATTCTCCAAATATTTCGGCCACAGGTCAACCCTCTTATGTGGTATCAAGTCCTGGCTGGGGAAACCATGGGCAAGAGGGGCTTGCTGACCCTAGAAGATCAGTTGATATAGTCCTGGCTGGTGTTTATGCTTTTACACCATAACAAAGAATAATTAGTACATACAACTATTTATGTGTATATTTATTCGTACAATTGGAATAGTTGTACAAGTTTTTAAGTCATAAAATTTACTTCTCTTCGACATTGCAACAAATTCATGTCGGTATGCACTGACCAAAAAATTGATATGGCTCTTTGGTTTGTTGTTCAAGTTGGGCTGCCACAACAAAAATCAAGTAGTAAAGTTAGATAAATCCCCATGTACAGAACTAGCATTTGAAAGATAGATCAAAAACAGGTTACTATTGAAAAGTTGCAGGCTAAAAAGGATGATATTAAAGAAAGCTTATTATCCTATATGGCCAGAAATTATCATGACAGATCAATATAATATGAAGGTGAAAATAGAATGGGTGAATTGTGGAAGAACTTCCAAATCCAATGATACACCACAACATAGTGGATAACAGCAATTAAATATTATCAACAGAAAGGTGCAACGCATACCGGACACTGCAATTAGGTTGTAGTACTATAATAAGCTATCTGCTATCGTCGCCTTCCTGATAGCTGTGATTTAATTGTCAGTTTAATTTGGTCAGGAAGTAAACTAACCCCAAGTTGCAAGCATCATTGTGTTACCACAAAAAAAATTCCAACAAAGCTCCTCCATACTATTCTCAAGAAGTTGTCACCTAGGGGAAGCCCCAAGAGACTGGAGTGTGTACGAGCAGAGCAGATCGACGGCGCCAGAGAAGAAGCATTTAGTACAAGGTAATGCAGGGAGTCTTGTGGGTTATGTGTTTGTTCTTGGTTTCTTCCCTCCTCCTCTTGGAAAACAAAAAGTAAATGTATTTTTGTAAATTGTGATAACTTTGCATGAAACGTACGTACCGAAGTATGTTTTATAGAAGGCTAGTCAATGTGATATACTTAAATAACCTACAGATTCTTAAGAAACAATAATCCTAATTACACATCAAAAAAATGTTCCTACTTACCAAAATCTTAGTGAAACTTCTATATAAATTCAGGTCGGGATAGCAGATAGGGATTTCATCAGATTCCTGATCCTTTACAAACAGTTCATCTACACCTCAACCAGTCCCTTATCAATATCACCATGTCGACATTATCAGAATCCAAGTACCAACTGTCGAATGCTACAGCTGCATTTTGAAGAAGAGGGTAGTACACTTGAGAAAATAGAAATCAGTGTTGAGTCCTCCAAAAGATTGCACAAATAAGCTATGCCCAGTTCAATTTGAACCATCACGATGCGACCAAGCTTGAATTCAGATTAAATAGGCTCTAGAATAACAGTGGCTATCGAAAATCAAGCTGTAGTTGAGCTGCCCAATTTCCCTGTCAGAATGATCTGTGACAATTAATAGCCTCATTATAGAGTCAATTCCTTCAAAGATAAAGATGTTCGGAAATACAGACTGATAAATCTGATCAACAGTGGCTACTGTCGGCAATTTAGGTCTCTTATGACTGATTCACTCTGCATTGATCGACTTCATACGGAAAGCCTTCCATTGTAGGCTATCAGATTTTTCGTTACTCGTGTCAGCATTCTCACTTCTGATGCAATGCTCCAACATTGTCCTGTTCTCGCAAGATTGCTCGTTATTCATGTCACTTCTGATACAGCGCTCCAACAACCCCCTCATGCAATAGCTTCACTAAGTCCTCTTCTAGTGATCAAGAATTCAGATGGCGGATGCAAGTCGAGTGATGAAAAATCCTTGGTGAAACCTTTCATGACAACTTACTCCATGGAACAAGCTCATCAAATTTAATTTACTGGTTGTGCATCAGAAATTCCTGAAACATTCAATGGTAGCTTAATGTCCTAACCAGCTGAGCTCCAAAGAATCTATAGTGACAACTGCCGAAAGTTCACAATCAACTTGCTCCAGTTTACAATGTCACCTCTGAGAGTCTGATTCATTACCAGACCTCCCCTCTTTCAGAACTTCAGATAAAACTCTTATTCCTCATTTGTCTTCAATAAGAATGTGCAACTCATTGCTTCTTGCTGCTTGCATAATTCATCAAGAAGACATAAAGCTCATTCGATCCCTCAAGAAATATCGTATCTTGACCTTGACACTGGCTTTATGTTTACGCCAGCTCATAACTGCCACTATATCATTTCTGCGACTTTTTGGCGCTTACCAGTAATCCTTACAGGAACAAAATCCATCTCTAAAATGGTGAAACCGGCTTCGATCCCTCACCACAATCTCCCTCTCATAGATCTTGGAAATGAGCTTCGTCGCCAGGTGACAATCCCCGCACACCCTCAAATTCTTCACGATCCTTATCGGAACCCGTGGAGCACTCTCAATTAGAGCGAAGGCGATCGCCAACCTCTCGCTGTGGTAACACAACGCAGTCTCCTTCTCCTCCTCTTCTATATCGGCCAACACGTCGGTAGTCTTCGGAGCGTACCCCTCCTTCCTCAACCTCTTCGCAATCTCTTCAAGCTTCTCGTATATCTCGTCGCTCCGAGGATGAGACCTGTCCCCCATTACAAACTCGTGCACGTGATTTCCCAACTCGACTAGACTGTGCCCAGGATTCTTCTTCACTCCTCCCTTCAGCATGCTACTCCTCAACCTCTGAACATCCCCCCATCTGCTGACCGAAGCATAAAGGTTCGATAGCAGCACGTAGTCCCCGCTGTGGCCGGGGTCCAACTGCACGAGCCGGTCCCAAGCCGCCTCCCCGAGGTCCACCTTCTTGTGCATTGCGCAGGCACCGAGCAGGGTCCTCCACACCACCGCATTCGGCTCCACCGGCATTTTCATAATATAGTCGTGCGCCTCCTGGACCAGCCCAGCCCGCCCTAGCAAATCCACCATGCACCCATAGTGCTCTATCTTCGGCTCGATACCATACTCCCTCCTCATCCTGTCGAAATATCCGAACCCCTCGTCGACGAGTCCGCAGTGGCTGCAGGAGTACAGCACCCCGACCAGTGTTATCTCGGTCGGGGCCAGCCTCTCCTCCTCCATCCTCCAAAACAGCTCCAGCGCCTCTTTCCCGAATCCATTAACAGCCAAACCAACTATAAGAGAGGTCCACGACACGACATTCCTCCCCTCGCCCATCTCGTCGAAGACCCTAACCGCGTCCCGGATCCTCCCGCACTTGGAGTACAGGTCGACGAGCGCGTTCCCTACGTGAGAGTTGGAGTCGAACCCGGACTTGAGAAGGTGCGTGTGGGCGCGGCGGCCGAGCGCGAGGGCGCCGAGCTCGGCCGAGGCGGAGAGGAGGCCGACGAAGGTGAAGGCGTCGGGGGCGATGTGGGGGTCCTCGTCGAGCATCTGGCGGAAGAGGGTGAGGGTCTCGTTGGGCCGTCCGTTGATGGCGAACCCGTTGATGACGGAGTTCCAGGTGACGACATTGCGGTCGCGTCGCACTGCGGTGAAGAGGGAGTGCGCGGACTCGAAGAGGCCGCAGGCGGAGTAGAAGTGGACGAGGGAGTTCTGGACGAAGACGGAGGCGAAGAGACCGTCCTTGAGCGCGAGGGAGTGGAGGAGGAGGCCGGTGGGGAGCGAGAGGAGGCGGGAGCAGGCCTTGAGGAGGAAGGGGTAGGTGTAGGTGTCGGGCTCGAGTGCGGCGGTGCGACGGGTGCGGGAGAAGATGGGGATGGCGGGGGAGGGGTCGTCGGAGTCGGCGTAGAAGCGGATGAGGGTGTTGAGAGTGAAGACGTTCGGGTGGGGAATTTGGTCGAACACGCGGCGGGCGTAAGGGAGGGAGGAAGGGGAATGGTAAGGGGAAGGGGAGAGGGAGAGGAGGGTGAATATGAGGTGCTTCGCCAAGGATGGGTCGGTTGGTGGGATGTGGGTGCGGAGGGAGTGAGCGTGGATCTGTTTGAGTCTGGGGAGGGATTTGCAGAGATGGAGAAGAGCTACGCATTTCTTGAGGGTGGGAGGTCGGAAGGGAAGGGATGTATCATCGCATCGCAGCATTTCATATATTATTCTTTATTTTCGCAAACCGGAGCCGAGCCAAACTTTTGTCCTCTACTTTAGTAACATATTATATATTGGTTTTTTTTTTATCCGGACACAACATATTTTATTCGGAACTAGTCCATGATTAGGCTGTTCATATCTTCCAAATACTCTCCTAAACCATTTCATTCTAACGCTCACACAATCTTTCTTCAAGAACCTAAATCTCCCCCTTCTCCACCTCATTTATCTCCTCCAAAATCCTAATCTTCTTTCCAAACTTCCACAAATCATCTTCTCTATCTTGTTCCTATATGTTGTCCATCTATAATTCTAGGGTTTGTGATTTTGATTTCATTTTGATAAATATTTTTTCCAATTCTTCTAATTGTCCAAAAGATCATTATATAGTAACATAAATTATGTTTTAGATTAACTTTGGACAAATTTTTGAACCTTTCGGAATAATTAAAACAGATCATTGCATACCCAAACGATCATTCGAAGTTGGCACATTCGCTGGTTGTCCATATAAAATTTTAGGACTGTAGAAATTTTTACAGTCATGTATACTTCAAGCACTATCAAATTTTTGACAGTCATAATGAAAACATACTGGATTGATGTTGAATAAAAATAATGTGAACTGTCAAAATTTTAATAGTCCTGACTGAAAAGATTGTAAATTTTTTGATATTCCTATGTTCCTAGCAGGTTATTAATAGACTTGTCAAAATTTTGGCATTCCTATGTTTCTACTATATATTGGATAATGATGTATTCCGGGAGCATGCTTGGTTGATGTGGTGTGCGATTGTGTACCAAGCCCCTTACGTTGTCACTCTCAGTAGTATGGATTTTTTTTTTTTTTTTTTTACTATATTCATTTTCTTTCTTTGCATTTGAGCTAAATCTCACTTGAATATTTATAGAGTACATTTGAGCTTGAACGCAGGCATTGCATGATCCAAGTCATAATATGTAATTTTTACGATTGCTAAAATTTTAACAATTTTGACTACTGTTAGAACTGTCAAAATTTAGATATTCTTAAAAACATTTTACTGGAATCTTAGGACCTAAAAACCTATTAGATTCGACGGTCACATAAAATATTTTTTTCATATATTATTATAAAATAATTTAAATATTTAAATATATTTTAATCAACTACTTAATATTATAACTATAACCAAACACCTCTTCTAGCTCATGTGGTTAAGGTAGGAGGCATTCTCCTTGGTTAGCTAGGTTCAATTCCCCATGATGTTATTTATATAAAATTTAATTTTTTTCCAACAATTTTTTACGTAATATTAATTTTTAATAAATTATTGAGGATTACAAACGACTTAGACTGCTTAAATTGAAATATTTTCAAGCCTTATTATAAGAGTAAAGATGATCAGGAACATACTCCTTACTCGGGACAGACTAGCCATATTTGGCATCCCCTGCGAGGATAAGAAACACTACTTATGCGAAAAAAAAAGATGAGTATAGGGATCATCTATTTTTTGCTTGTGACATTACTTGGGATATATGAAGATCAGCTAAGTTTGGACTGACCACCGTGCTGTAGAGTTCTTTCTTCGTGTCACGCCCCAGTCCCAAAATACACGGGACCAGGCCACGTGGCAATGAACAGCTACGTATCGAGTAGACTCCAATCCAACTCGAATATATATAAGTTGTACTATCTAAATATTATAGTAAATATATAGCTATATCTCAATCTACAAGGATATAAAATATCAACAATGAACTATATGTGCCAAAGTCGGCCGTCTAGTAACACACAAGCTCGAATAGACTCGATAAAAAAATAAAGTCTACAAAACTAGGCTATAGTAGCAGATGAGTAAACAACAAGAATAAGTAAATATAACTATAGAAGAAATGATACAAGTACCTAGTCCCACTACATGCATACCAAGAAGATACGCATCCGCAGCTCCAGAAAGACTCCACGACAGTCTATGCTGCAAAACTGGTAAGAACCCAGGTCTTCAGAGGGATGTAACAAGGTACATAGAAGTAAAACAATATAATAGGTACAAGAGTACACATTGGGGTAAATCTAATATAACCGACTAAGTGATATGCACATGGAAACATCACTCGTACTACAGGTTGTAACACTGAAGATCTCAATAGACACTTCAGCAAACTATGAAAACACTAAAGGCCCCATGTCATGGAACCTAAAGCAAACTATGAAACATCAAAGCTCTGCACAGCGACAAACTATGATAAAAAATAGTCCATCATATGGTATATGCTCTCCCCTCCCATGTAACCTCACGTCTCATATCCATAACATGCAAGATTGAGACCTCTATCTAGTACATCGAGTCATAATAGTATAGATATAACTGTATATAATGTCACAAGTCCTAATACATAATACAGAATTCAGTCACCAAGAACATGTCAAGAACGGATTCTGCCACATAAAAGTCGTGTCTAGTGTCCTAAGGTATGACATGCAAAGTATGAGCACGTTTGTGGCAACGTGATGACAACTCTAATATCAATACTCGACTCAGTGAATGGATGTCGGCACCCGAATCTGACTCGTACGCAAATTATCGATTCACGACCCTAAGGTAACAATACACGCAAGATATATATATATATATATATATATATATATATATATATATATATATATATATATATATATATATATATATATATATATATCATGAACTAAAAATTTGATGGCAAGGTACACTTGCATGTTTCTGGTTGCTGCCAAGAAGCCTGTCCAACGTTCATATTCGAAAATGTTGCGGATCCCAAATATCCTAAAGAAGAAATTTAAATTAAATTCTACTCAAAACTATCTATATTATATCTTTAGTCTATTGGTGATATACTATAGCCATATCCTTGTTTTTATGAATACTCGTAAAAGTCTATGTTGTATAGTCTGTCCTCTACTTGTAACCAATACTGCACCTATTAGACTTATTTAATAAATTTTGGGGTTAAAGTATGTCACAGGGCTTTGCATCAGCTTTTCGAAACTTTAAACGAATCGCATTTTCGTGTCCGGAAGACCCTAAAATTACAAAAATACCGAAACACGTTCGTTTTTCGGACACCTGATGCTCAAATAATTTTTTAGAAAGTTCAAAATAGCTTATTAATTTATATATTTGAAAATCTAACTTCAATACGGTTCTTTTAAAAAATTGAAGATTAAACAAAATTCTGAGTTGGGATTTATGGCCTTCCTAAGTTGCTATGACTTTCGAAAACGAGGATGAATTCTATGGCAAATTTGGGTTGTTTAACAAGTTTTTGTACACGGATTTGCACAAAATTTGATGGGTTCAAGATGGAATAGGTATATATCTTCATGAAGATATTATTGGTATAGATATAAATCTTTATTACAAACGAGAGGGAAGAAGTTGAAGGGATAGAAACATACCCAAGTATTTGGATTACGGTAGGAGCTTACGACGCGTTTCTGGCCTCTAGAAGATTCAAATGACCTCCAAACCACTTGAAACTCGAAGGGTGGTGTCTTGGACTTAAGGGAAAGGTGTTCCCAGCCTTAGGAAGTGCTGCAAAATGATGTGCACACAATAACAATAGCAGTTGGCTCCTTGTGGGCTTCTCTCGGGTGCTAAGGTGCCTTCTCGGGTGTATGGTTGTGCTCCCACCAAAAGGGGAAAGAAAATGTTGGGAAGGAGGGGAAGGAGATGAATAAAAGGAAGGGGGAGAGGGTCGACCTACTTTTCCTCAAGGATGGAAGGGGTGGAAGGGTCCGCCATCTAGGTTTTTAGGATATAAAGTCATATATACATATGTGTAGTTGTATTGATGGATGGTTAGACTAAATAGTTGTTTAAATCCTATGGATATAATTAATAGGGGCTTAAATAGGATGTAATGGCTAAAATTAAACATTAGAGGCTACTATTAAATATTTTGGCATGAATTTAATTGGTTACAAAGATGGAAGGTGCATAGGATTTAATTCCAAAATAGGAAGATGATGAATTTAAATTTTAGATGGGTGATTTCAAATGATTTTGTGGGTGAATAATGGTGTTTGGTGCATTAAAGAGTAGGAGATGGGTGTGGGGCATTGTGCATGAGTCATAGAAACTAGTTTGAGGGTTTAGATTAGGTGTTTGGGCTCGGTTAAGGGAGATTTAATCATTGGTGTCTCTTAAGGCAATATAACTAGTCTATATGGTTAATAATGTATAAGGAGTGTCACGACCCGCATCCGAAAAATCGGGCATGAGTCGTGGGTACGTCCAGCCTATGCTGCAGCATCGACGGTAGAACGATGTCTAGGTCAACTATCTAGATAACAATATCACACAATCAATATATAAACCTGTCAAGATCTCAACTCCAAACGGAAGAGCAATATCATAATGATAATCACAATGTAATCAATCACGAATCTGAGCACAATAAGATAACAAGGAGTCTAACAACTATAAAGTCTAAACAACTGCTACTAAAACCACCACAAAATCAATAATAATAATACAACAATATCCAAAATCATATACAATACAAGGTCTCAATCCAAAACCGGAGACAAATCCGGTGCTAAAGGCTAATAAAAACAATAACAAGATCCTAGTGATCCCGGCTACCAACACAGAAATCACTCCTAAACTAGAGGGTCCCTGTCTGCACCATCGACAAGCTCAGGTCCATAAAATGTTGGATACCACTCCTCCGGATACTCTGAAAAAATATGTCCAATCAGGACTGGAGCAAGTACACCTCTAACAGCAGTTCCATTTAAATGATAAAAACTATAAAACAGTTATAGCAAGTAGCAAGGAGAATGAAATAAAATATAAAATAAGAAATATATATATCACTGGTGCATAAAGGTAAAGATGCATGAATATCATAGCAAGATAGTAAAGACTGCAGGATACAAGAAATCTACACTAAGAGTAAGTCTGTGCACATGAACGTGTAGTGAGTCCAGCATGAAATACATGTAGTGAGTCAAGTCCATAAATATGTAAGTGAGACCAACAAGAATGCAAGTGAGTCCAGACTATAAAGAATAAACTCGGTGTCTTTGAAATACTTGTTTCGACATGTAAATGGCTAGGGGTAAGTACGGCTCAACGCGCACTGGGTGCGCGGCTGCTATCATTCCAGATTAGACCAGAGGGAGTGATTCCTCATGATTCCAGATGGGAATGTTTATATGTCTACTTGAGTATTTTCTCCCCCCAACTAGTACAAGTGAATCCAAGACCCGACACGTAAATCAAGTATGAGTCCATCTTGAAACATGAGTGATGCCTGTAGTGATGCCAGTAGGTGATGCCAGTAGTAATTCCAAAATAGAGGCCAGAAACATAAAAAATACATGTCGCAAGTAAATGAATCCAAAAATACCAGTCAGATGATACTATACTAGAAGCTGAATCATAATAATCATCAGATAATGAAAACTATCAGAGAATGTACTCGCCTGACGTCCTGAGCAACTGATGATCCGAACTGGTATCGCAAGGACCTATTACGAAAAGTAAGGTTAAACAGGTTTCTAATGAGTTAAACAGATATAAAATAATTAAAAATAGGCTTCTAGGGTCGTTCTAGGTCAAACGGGTCAAACCGGTAAATTTTGGGTCAAAAAGTCAACTCTGGGTCCAAAAAGTCAACTCTGGGTCAAATCTAGGTCAAAAGTTGACTTTGGCGGTCAACTGAGTCAACTACGATCAACTCTAGGTCAAACTAGGGTGCCCCTAAAATTCTAGGTCAAAACTAGGTCATTAGGCTAATAAACCCTCAAACTCGCCTCATTGAGATACCGGGATACCCTCGGTATCCGATACCTCAACCTAGGCTACGCACCCCGCCTATACCCGCTAAAACCTATGCTATCACGCGTAAATATATACACATATACATAAAAACCTATCTCTAAACTCAAACCTAGGCAATTGCTCAAAAACCTCGCTCGAAACTCAATACCTTGGATATCTCAAGGTATTGAGATACCTTGATATCTCAAGGTATTGAGATATCGCCCAATACCCCTCTAACTACCCTTCTAGTTAGCTATCTATGGGTATACATATATACCCCTAGTTACTAATCTAGGCTAGAAAATATATATCTAATACATATATGCATATACCTACGTATCTATATATATATATATATCTATTCACACATACACACATATACCTATATATATACCCAAACTCACACACACACACACACACACACACACACACACACATATATATATATATATATATATATATATATATATATATATATATATGCATCTATCTAGCTATATGTATATATATCTATACATATAGATATAGATATAGATATCTATCTATCTATCAATCTATCTATCTAACTATTTATTTATCTATCTAGTATTTATCTAACTATCTATCTAACTATTCATCTATGTATCTATGTATCTAGATATCTATCTACCTAGATATCTATCCATCTATTTATCTATGTATCTACCTACCAATCTATTCATCTATTTACTTATATATATCACTCTCTCCCTTGCTACTAGCTGCGACTGCCGCTGCTATACGCTGCAAATGCCGCTGCGCTCACTGCTGGAGCTGCTGCTGTTGCGAATGCTGCTGCTGTAGGCCGCACTGCAGCAAGCTGCTGTCGCGGCGCGCTGTCGCTGCTGTGCCCGCGCGCTCTGCTACAGCCTGCTGTGCTGCTGCTGCTGCTGTAGGCCGCGACATACTGCCGCTGGAGCGAGCTGCTGCCGCGGCGCTGCGGCGCCTGCAGCGGCTGCTGCTGCTGCTGCTCGCTGCGCCCAGACACAAGCACACACACACACGCGACCACACACTCACAATCACACAACCACACACACAAATATACATATATATATACACATACACACATACATATATATAGAAACACACACACAAACACTCATACATATACATATATATATACACACAAGCACCTACACTAATACACAAACCCCTACACAAGTATACGTATATACACACACACATATATATATATATATATATATACATACAACACATATCTATAAATATATATATAGAGACACACATACACACAAACAAAAAACACAACACAACTCACAAACAACACACCCAACTCACGCCCAACGACCCCCTACACGCACAAACACACATATATATATATATACAAAATATAACCCAAGAACTCTAGCACACAATCTCCGAAGCTAATCCAACGCGTGCACAAGCCCGAAACTAAGAAACCACACCGAAATGGCCATTCGGTCATTTCGACGAACACGCGATGTGCGGTTCGGAAAATCTCCTGAAACGCACACCAAATCAACTCAGAATTGGCCCAAAATTTACCCACGGGTTCTAAACGATGTCTAGATCCTAGAAAAAATGCTACCCCATCGATTTTAGGCCCGTGGCGAAAATACGCACGCACTTAGAATCGGCGAGGACGAAAACCCCTAAAACGTCCGAAACGCCCGTTTCTCTGCGACACGACTTCACGTGTCCGAACGGAGATACACACTAACCCTCAAGACACTCAACAACGTCTACCTAGGTCCTTCTAACCTAGGGCATCACCCAAAATTGGGCCAATTTCGGATTTTATCCGAAATTGACACAAAACCTAGTGTTAAAGTCTCTAAACACAACCAAACTAGTTTCAACTTCCTCCCACGGGTAGCCCTAAGGTCTAAGAAAGTTCTAAACTATTAATTACACTATATAAGAGTAATTAAAAGGGAGAAAATCAGGGTTTACCTCTTGAGAATTGGAATCCCAAGCCAAAGTCTCCAAAAAGCTCCAAATCTACCAAACCAAGCTTCCAAGCTTCCAATCCAAGCTCCAACATCAAATCTAAGCTCTACCCACCTAGGTTAGGGAAGAATGTAGGGTTAGAGTTCACAACCATGGAGAATAGAAGAAGAAAGAAGAGAAATATGGCACTTACTTGATGTTGGGAGAAGGAAAGAAAAAGAAATGGGGAATGGAGAAGAAGAGGAAGAAGAAGTAGTGAAGAAGAAGAAGAAATGGGGAGGGGGAGCTGCTGTGTTCGGTCTGGAGAGGGTTTAGAGGGCCGGCCATTTACATAGTAATAGGTTTACATAATGTCCAATTGACCAAAATGCCCTCCACTCACTTGGATTTGGGTTTCGGGTTCCAAAAGCACTCAAAGTAACTCCAAATCTCTCCAACTAACCCACTAAAAATATAATAAATATTCTAAACCCAAAAATAAGTCTCACAAGGGTGTGGGTTGGGTCGGACATGGGTCCACTAGGGTCTGACATGGGTCCAGGCTAGCCAAAACCCTAAAACAATCAATAAAAAAATAATACAACCACTAATTAAATATAAATATAATTAATACATAATTAACCAAATTAAAATAAAAAAAATACCCGGCTCTGGAAATGGGGTAGTGACAAGCCTATCCTCCTTGGGGTAGTGACAAGCCTATCCTCCTTAGAAAACTTCGTTCTCGAAATTTAAAGTCAATCACACTCCCTCTAGTTCAAACCCCCAACAATCACAGTCAAGAAATTATACCTACAAAACATACAAGATCATGGTCCTACTGGTCGTGTTATCACAGTCTCAATCAGGGTCACTATACTATCTACCACAGCACAAAAGAAAAAATCTAACAGGTACTAATGAAGCACACCACAAGGAATGGAAAAGGACAGGAAGAAGAACAAAAAGACAGACCTGCTAACCCGACACCCGTAACATCGGCCTCCTCGACCGTCAACGCATAAGCCCTGCCCTGCTGGGGTATATCCCTCTGCTGGTGCGGGGCATGATGTGTGCCACAGGTGGCCTAGCTCCAACTCTCCGATCCTGTGCTCCACCAAATGGAGGTGCAGTGGGGCAATCTTGCATCTGGTGAGCAGCGGTTCCACAGAACAAACACACCTTCAGCCTCCTCCTACAAATATCCCAAGTGTGTCCTGCCTTCCTGCAGTAGGCACAAGTGGGCACCCTCTGATCCTGACTTTACTGTGCTGCCTTCTGCACATAGGGACGCTTAGCCGGTCCTGCACTGCCACTCACACTGCCTAAATCATTCCTTCCTCTCTTGGACTTGAGCTCCAAGTCATCCTCTGCTCTCTGAGCATCTCCTACTATCTGCTCGAAAGTTGCCTCGCGGTCGCTCCTAGTCAAAGACTTGACCGCCATGACCAAGCCCTTGCGAAACTTCCTCGCCTTTGCTGCCTCACTCAAGCCCTCTACAAATCTGCCCAGACGGCAGAACTCCGCTGCATACTCGTCTACCATCATGCTCCCCTGGACGAGTGCCTCGAACTGGCTCTCCAAGGCGCTGAGCGCCACATCTGGAAAATTTTTTTTCTTAAAAAGCTTCTTGAAAGCCTCCCAAGTAAGCCCTGGTGCCGCGATCCTCGTATCTGTGCGATACCACGTCAAAGCATGGTCGAACATCTGACTGCCCGCTGCCTCTATCTGTATTTTGTCTGGAATCTGTGCCAGTCGAAAAATCCCCTCGATCTGCTCTATCCAGTCATCCGCGTACATGATCCCTTCTGTACACCGGAACTCCTTGGGCCGCATCCTCTGGAAGTCAATGATGCTGCCCGGCCTCGGGCGCTGAATCTGATCTGCCTGTGGCTGAATCTGTGCCACCCTGTCCACTGCCGTCATGGCCACCTGGTGGGCGTTCTCAATGCCCAGCCTCATCACATCCACCTGACGGTGCTGCGTGTCTATCATCTCCCTGAAGAACGAAAATAACTGCGCGGCATCAACTGGTGCAGGAAGTGGTGGAGGAACCACCAGAACGACTGGGGTAGTCCTCGGATCAACAAGTGGAGGAGGATCTCCGAGAGAATTAGATGCTCCCTCAACCGCAGGAGTGGTGAGTGGAGCGGTAGCATCTGTCTGAATACGAGCTGGACGAGAGGTAGCAGACCTCTCGGTAGCAACTACTGGAGCGGTACGATGGGATCGTGTCTTCGGAGGCATCCTGAACACAGATCAAAAGAAGTCAATACGGTGCAAGATACGATATCATCAAAGAAGGATAGTAATATTTCAAAAAAAAATAATTTCAGAATAATTTGATTAAAATTGTTCCTAGTCGTGATTGAGTACACTCTCATCCTAGATCCTATATCCTATAGCAGGCTTACAGCAGTACAACTAAATTATTGTACCACCACGACATCACACTAATTGCGAATCGAGACCTGCATGGGGCCGCCACCAAAAACGTGTCACGACCCGCACCCGAAAAATCGGACATGAGTCGTGGGTACGTCCAGCCTACGCCGCAGCATCGGCGGTAGAACGCCGTCTAGGTCAACTATCTAGATAACAATCTCACGCAATCAATATATAAACCTGTCAAGATCTCAACTCCAAACGGAGGAGCAATATCATAATGATAATCACAATGTACTCAATCACGAATCTAAGCACGATAAGATAACAAGGAGTCTAACAACTATAAAGTCTAAACAACTGCTACTAAAACTACCACAACATCAATAATAATAATACAACAATATTCAAAATCATATACAATACAAGGTCTCAATCCAAAATCGAAGACAAATCCGGTGCTAAAAGCTAATAAAAATAATAACAAGATCCTAGTGATCCCGGCTACCAATCCAGAAATTACTCCTAAACTAGAGGGTCCCTGTCTGTACCATCGACAGGCTCAGGTCCATAAAACGTTGGACACCACTCCTCCGGATACTCTGAAAAAATATGTCCAGTCAGGACTGGAGCAAGTACACCTCTAACAGCAGTTCCATTTAAATGATAAAAACTATAAAACAGTTATAGCAAGTAGCAAGGAGAATGAAATAAAGTATGAAACAAGAAATATATATATCACTGGTGCATAAAGGTAAAGATGCATGAATATCATAGCAAGATAGTAAAGACTGTAGGATACAAGAAATCTACACTAAGAGTAAGTCTGTGCACATGAACGTATAGTGAGTCCAGCATGAAATACATGTAGTGAGTCAAGTCCAGAAACATGTAAGTGAGACCAACAATAATGCAAGTGAGTCCAGACTATAAAGAATGAACTCGGTGTCTTTGAAATACTTGTTTCGACATGTAAATGGCTAGGGGTAAGTACGGCTCACTGCGCACTGGGTGCACGACTGCTATCATTCCAGATTAGACCAGAGGGAGTGATTCCTGATGATTCTAGATGGGAATATTTACATGTCTACTCGAGTATTTCTCCGCCCCAACTAGTACAAGTGAATCTAAGATCCGACACGTAAATCAAGTATGAGTCCATCCTGAAACATGAGTGATGTCTGTAGTGATGCCAGTAGGTGATGCCAGTAGTGATTCCAGAATAGAGGCCAGAAATATAAAAAATACGTGTCTCAAGTAAATTAATCCAGAAATACAAGTCAGTGTCCTGTGTTCTGCCAGAATAATCAGATGATACTATACTAGAAGCTGAATCATAATAATCATCAGATAATAAAAACTATCAGAGAATGTACTCGCCTGACGTCCTGAGCAATTGGCGACCCGAACTGGTGTCGCAAGAACCTATTGCGAAAAGCAAGGTTAAACAGGTTTCTAATGAGTTAAACAGATATAAAATAATTAAAAATAGGCTTCTAGGGTCGTTCTAGGTCAAACGGGTCAAACCGGTGAAATCTGGGTCAAAAAGTCAACTCTAGGTCCAAAAAGTCAACTTTAGGTCAAATCTAGGTCAAAAGTTGACTTTGGCGGTCAATCGAGTCAACTACGATCAACTCTAGGTCAAACTAGGGTGCCCCAAAAATTCTAGGTCAAACCTAGGTCATTAGGCTAATAAACCCTCAAACTCGCCTCCTTGAGATACCGGGATACCCTCGGTATCCGATACCTCAACCGAGGCTACGCACCCCGCCTATACCCGCTAAAACCTATGCTAGCACGCGTAAATATATACACATATACATAAAAATCTATCTCTAAACTCAAACCTAGGCAATTGCTCAAAAACTCCGCTCGAAACTCAATACCTTGGATATCTCAAGGTATTGAGATACCTTGATATCTCAAGGTATTGAGATATCGCCCAATACCCCTCTAACTACCCTTCTAGTTTGCTATCTATGGGTATACATATATCCCTAGTTACTAATCTAGGCTAGAAAATATATATCTAATACATATATGCATATACCTACGTATCTATATATATATATATCTATTCACACATACACACATATACCTATATATATACCCAAACTCACACACACACACATATATATATATATATATATATATATATATATATATATATATATATATATATATATATATATATATATATATATATATATGTATCTATCTAGCTATATGTATATATATCTATACATATAGATATAGATATCTAATTACCTATCTATCTATCTATCTATCTATCTATCTATCTATCTATTCATCTATGTATCTACGTATCTAGATATCTATCTACCTAGATATCTATCCATCTATTTATTTATGTATCTACCTACCTATCTATTCATCTATTTACTTATATATATATCACTCTCTCCCTTGCTACTAGCTGCGACTGCCGCTGCTACAAGCTGCAAATGCCGCTACGCTCGCTGCTGGAGTTGCTGCTGCTGTGAATGCTGTTGCTGCAGGCTGTGCTGCAGCGAGCTGCTGCCGCGACGCTGCTGTGCCCGTGCGCTCTGCTGCAGCTTGCTGTGCTGCTGCTGCAGGCCGCGGCATGGTACCGCTCGAGCGAACTGCTGTCGCGGCGCTGCCACGCCTGCAGCGGCTGCTGCTGCTCGCTGCACCCAGACACAAGCACACACACACACGCTACCACACACTCACAATCACACAACCACACACACAAATATACATATATATATACACATACACACATACATATATAGAAACACACACACAAACACTCATACATATACATATATATTTACACACAAGCACCCACACTAATACACAAACCCCTACACAAATATACGTATATACACATATATATATATATATATATATATATATATATATATATATATATATATATACATACAACACATATCTATAAATATATATATATATAGAGACACACATACACACAAACACAAAACACAACACAACACAACTCACAAACAACACACCCAACAACCCCCTACACGCACAAACACACATATATATATATATATATACAAAATATAATCCGAGAACTCTAGCACACACTCCCCAAAGCTAATCTAATGCGCGCACAAGCCCGAAACTAAGAAACCACGCCGAAATGGCCGTTCGGTCATTTCGACGAACACGCGGTGTGCGGTTCAGAAAACCTTCTAAAACGCACACCAAACCAACTCAGAATCGGTCAAAAATTTACCCACGGGTTCTAAACGATGTCTAGATCCTAGAAAAAATACTACCCCGTCGATTCTAGGCACGTGGCAAAAATGCGCACGCACTTAGAACCTGCGACGACGAAAACCCCTAAAACGTCCGAAATGCCCGTTTCTCCGCGACACGACTTCACATGTCCGAACGGAGACACGCACTAACCCTCAAGACACCCGACAACGTCTACCTAGGTCCTTCTAACCTAGGGCATCACCCAAAATTGGGCCAATTTTGGATTTCACCCGAAATTGACACAAAACCTAGTGTTAAAGTCTCCAAACACAACCAAACTAGTTCCAACTTCCTCCCACGGGTAGCCCTAAGGTCTAGGAAAGTTCTAAACTATTAGTTACACTATATAAGAGTAATTAGAAGGGGAAAAATCAGGGTTTACCTCATGGGAGTTGGAATCCCAAGCCAAAGTCTCCAAAAAGCACCAAATCTACCAAACTAAGCTTCCAAGCTTCCAATCCAAGCTTCAACACCAAATCTAAGCTCTACCCACCTAGGTTGGGGAAGAATATAGGGTTAGGGTTCACAACCATGGAGAATAGAAGAAGAAAGAAGAGAAATAGGGCACTTACTTGAAGTTGGGGGAAAGAAAGAAGAAGAAATGGAGAATGGAGAAGAAGAGGAAGAAGAAGTAGTGAAGAAGAAGAAATGGGGAGGGGGAGCTGTTGTGTTCGGTCTGGGGAGGGTTTAGGGGGCCGGCCATTTACATAGTAATATGTTTACATAGTGTCCAATTGACCAAGATGCCCTCCACTCACTTGGGTTTGGGTTTCGGGTTCCAAAAGTACTCAAACTAACTCCAAATCTCTCCAACTAACCCACTAAAAATATAATAAATATTCTAAACCCAAAAATAAGTCTCACAAGGGTATGGGTTGGGTCGGACATGGGTCCACTAGGGTCTGACATGGGTCCAGGCTAGCCAAAACCCTAAAACAATCAATAAAAAAATAATACAACCACTAATTAAATATAAATATAATTAATTATAAATAATACACAATTAACCAAATTAAAAAAAATACCCGGCTCTGAAAATGG
Source organism: Iris macrosiphon (assembly GCA_036927795.1). Taxonomy (NCBI): domain Eukaryota; kingdom Viridiplantae; phylum Streptophyta; class Magnoliopsida; order Asparagales; family Iridaceae; genus Iris; species Iris macrosiphon. Next base: position 360,275 of record JAYESA010000085.1, read on the forward strand.
GGTAGTGATAAGGAGCATGCAGGGGCTCAAATGGAACACAAATTTCATGTGTGTAGTAGGTCCAGTTAGGCTTAAGAATATCAAATTTGTTCGAAGCATTGAATCGGTACGTATTAAAATCGTCTGCAACAAAAAATGGTATAAGTGTCAAATTTGAGTAAAATGTGTCGCAAAAGTTGTGTGACTAAAACGAAGCATGAAAAGATAATTTTGTGAGTGACAGTCATGTCATAAGCATAATTTGGCTTGATTACGTCAAGAATGCAAAGCTTGTTAGAAGGAAAAATTTAGTGTAGCGCTAAAGATATTAAAGCCATGGTGAAGTGTTCAAGGGCTACAAAAAATCCAAAAGATAATTTAATTTCTTACAAATAAACCTAATAAAAAATAAATCTAAAATTCCAAGAATAACCCTATCTAAAACCAAAAGGCTTACAATCTGCCCACCTTAGAAAATTTTGTTCTCAAAATTAAAAATTAATCTCCCATCAACGAACTCAACATATCTCTGCATATATTTATGCAACTTATTATTGTGCCACTCTCTTACTTAAACTATGCAGTTCCATCGTCCAAGCATTTGGTCTTTAATTCAATACCATGTATTATCTCATCATTGTTATCATGTTAATCATTATCTAGAAAAATTACCACATTTAGGCCTAGGTTACTCCAGAATGTCGTAACACAATCTCAGTTTGAAACTTCCAATACATAAAGAGTATATTGTTCCTTTATCCTCGGCACCCCAAATGCTACAAGCACAAATCCCCTATATCACATGTACAATATTTAAATATCTCATTCTGCAACTAGGACGGTTATTAACTCAATATTCTATCCTAGGTACGATGTCATCAACCTATAATATCCCTAATAAAATCTTTCAATCCTAACTTCTTAAATCATTCTTAGCAATAATAAGTCTAATCTAACTAGTTAGTCATAGTTAGTCTAGAAACTCAATTCAATTCTTAGGAGGAATACATGTAATTACATAATGGTACATAACATAAGCCTCTACACAATCGAAGCCATAGTAATCATGTAATAAATAACTATTCAATCATTCTAAAAGACCTAGATACAATATAACCCAATAATAAAAATACGATTTCCCAAAAATGCCAAAAAAATATTATTTCTTGAGTCATTAATACATTATCCTTGATACCTTCACTTGTCATTATTCCTACGAACCTTCATACCTCAACGATAATATTGAATCTTAGTTTCAACCATAACTTCATGGTCTAACATCTTCAGCCTCAAGTATAGACCTTTCGAACAACCATTCATTATTACAAATTTTAAACTTTCATAAATCCTCGTCTTAATTTACTCAAGGTTAATTTGATTAGGACACCTATAAGATTACTCAATCTTCAATATATATTGTTCACCCTTCCATACTATCTTAGCTATATTATAAATAGGCTAATCCTCGAGCCCAACTATTTGTACTTATCCATGTTGTACTCATAATCAAGTGTATCTAGTCCAAACTCAAAAGCTACCCATTTAGTTACCCAAAATTAAACCATTCGAACAATATTTTTTTAGCAACTATCGATCCATTTCAATCTAATAATTGGGTTATATATATATATATATATATATATATATATATATATATATATATATATATATATATATATATATATATATATATATATATATATATATATATATATATACTTAAGGATGTAGTGCTACCCACCTTAGGATTGCTAGTACACTTACTACATCCTAAGGCAACTAAAAAATTTGAAATAGTAAGACCTTACCAATCAAAGTTTCTTTTCTTAAGTCAAAATTTTATCCACATCTCCTTTGCGCTGTAACCATTATTTGTCCTCGTCAACTTACGGACTTCAATATTGTGTAGTAACTCAAATATTTAATTGTTCACCAAGAGTCTCCATGACCATAGTCTAGTGTTCTAGGCTTAATAAAGGTCCGCAATCCCTAATACTCAGTTCCAATGATTACCAAGACAATGAATCAAATTCTTATCCTACTTTGCCACTCTATCTTATCCTCTCTCTAACTAGTGGTTTTAAGTCTTATAGTCTAATTCTTCCGTATGTTCTCTCCATCATTTATCTAAGCCTTAAGAGATAATACTTATATATTCTCCTCTTGATCTCTGTGGATCTGTTCTCTTATAACTTGTGTTATCATCTTTCCTCAAGTTCTTCAAACATAGGTTAGGTTAAAATCCCAAAATAAATTTCTCTTGTACTAATTTTACTAATATTAGTTTATTCATGCTTCTATTATAATTTCTTTTCATATTTTCTCCCTTGGTGTATTTTTCCTGCTCCTCCTAAGTTGTCCTCGAGTTAACCTTAGTCTTATTCTAATTAATCTTCCAAGCTTTTACTGATTCTATTCTCGAATCCCTCAACCTATTATCTCACTTGATTCTTTAGTCTGCTATAGCTTTATTCTATCTTCCACATAGGTTCATTTCCTCTACCAAAAGCATAAATTTATCATGCACTCAAATTTAAATTGTATATCCTCCAAGTGTAATCCTCTAATTTAAGTGTAGTTGTATTCAAATTTTATCTGGGTATCAAATCATAATGTATTCCTCAACTTTTCTTTTTCTATGGTTATCATAGTATGAAATTGGATACTCTCCAAGCACGAGTTTACTTGAAATCCTTGTACCTAATAATCTTCCCAATGTGAGAGCCTAAAGTTCCATTTTCTCAAGTTTATAATATCGTTTCTTATATCATCATGGGCTATAACTAATCCATAATATCTTGCTATACTTTTTAGTAAACCATTCCGGACTGATAATAGTAACCCATCAATCATAATCAAGGTAATTGATAGAATCCATCTTATTTTAGGTTCCTACTTCTAATGTCAATTCTCATACCTTTAATCATTTCTAACTCTAATATCTAGAAAATATCTACCATAATCTTCCTACTCAGGTAACCATCTACTTACAAATATTCTATCAGATATGTCTTCTTTGTTTTTGACGAGAATCTCCTCCTGAAGAAATTACCGAGCACGAGTGTTCTTCTCTCCGAGATAGAGAAGACGAGAATTAATAAATAAGAGTTCAAAGAAAGTATGAATGAATACAATTACCAGGTTCAAAGACAGTAATAGAAATTCAAAGATATTCCAAAAGTAATTGTGGATTGAGATCCTAACAAATTTATCCTAACGCAAGCTCGATCAGCACAACCACGTAAGCAAAACGATAAATCTGACATGTATGGGCTACCACCAAAACCATGTTAGGCCCAGTCCCAAAATACGCGGGACCAGGCCACGTAGTAATGGTCAGCTACGTATCAAATAGATTCCAGTCCAACTTGAATACGTATAAGTTATACTATCTAAATATTATAGTAAATATATAGCTATGTCTCAATCCACAAGGATATAAAATATTAATAATAACCTATATGTGCTAAAGTCGGCTGTCCAGTAACACAAAAACTCGAATAGACTCGATAACGAAATAGAGTCTACAAAACTAGGCTATAATAGCAAATGAGTAAACAACAAGAATAAGTAAATATAACTATGGAAGAAATGATACAAGTACCTAGTCCCAATACTTGTATAATAAGACGATACACACTTCGCAACTCCATAAATACTCCATGACAGTTTATGCTGCAAAACTGACAAGGAACCAGGTCCTCAAAGGGATATAATAAGGTACATAAAAATATGCCAACAATAAAATAATATAATAGGTACAAGAGTACACGATAGGATAAATCTAATATAATCGACTAAGTGATATGCACATGAGAATATCACTCGTACTCCAGGCTGTAACACTGAAGATCTCAATAGACACTTCAGTAAACTATGAAAACACTAAGGTTCCGTGTCATGGAACCTAAAGTAAACTATGAAACACCAAACCTCTGTTATAGAGACAACGACAAACTATGATAAAAATAGCCCATCGTACGGTATATACTCTCCTCTCTCAAGTAACCTCATGTCTCATGTCCATAACATGCAATATCAAGACCTCTATCTAGTACATCGAGTCATAATAGTATAGATATAATTGTATATCATGTCATGAGTCCTAATACCTAATACATAATCCACTCACCAAGAACATGTCAAGAACGGATTCTGCCACATGAAATATATTGTTGAGTGTCCTAAGGTCTGACATGCAAAGTATGGGCACGTTTGTGGTAACGTGATGATAATCCTAATATCAATACTTGACTTCGTAAATGGATGTCGACACCCGAATCTGACTCAGACACAAAGTATCGATTCACGGACCTAAGGTAATAATACACGCAAGATAGGTATATAATATAGTAGTATATATAACAAACATCAATTGAAATACTTGACGGCAAGGTACACTTGTCTGTTTCTGGTTGCTTCGAAGAAGCCGGTCCAACATCCACGTCCGAAGATACTACAGATTCCAAATATCCTAAATAAGAAATTTAAATTAATTCTAAAAAACACTATCTACATTATATCTCTAGTCTATTGGTGATATATTATAGCTATATCATTATTTTTATGAATACTCGTAAAAACCTATGTCATATAGTTTATCCTCTACTTGTAACCAATACTACACCTATTAGATTTATTTAATAAATTCAAAGGTTAAAGTATGTCATAGGCCTTCACGTCAGCATTCTGAAACTTCAAACGGATCGTATTTTCGTGTCCGGAAGCCACTAAAATTGTTTAAACACCGAAACATATTTATTTTTCGGACACCTGATGCTCAAATACCTTTTCAGAAAGTTCTTCAACGAATTTGGCTTATTAATTTATATATTCGAAAAATTAACTTCGATATGGTTCTTTTAAAAAAAACTAAAGATTAAACGGAGTTGTAAGTTGGGAGTTATGGTCTTCCTAAGTTGCTATGACTCCCAAAAATAAGGCTGAATTCTATGACGAATTTGGGCTGTTTAATAAGCTTTAATACACGAATTTACACATATTTGATGGGTTCAACATAGAATGGGTATATATCTTCATGAATCTAATATTGTTATATATAAATATTTAATACAAATGAGAGGGAAGAAGTTGAATGGATAGAAACATACCCAAGTATTTGGATTACTGTATGTGCTTACGACGCATTTCTAGCCTCTAGAAGATTCAAATGACCTTCAAAGCACTTGGGACTTTTAGGGGGATGTCTTAGACTTGAGGGAGAGGTGTTCCTGGCCTTGAAAAGCACTTTACAATGATATACACAAAAAAATAGTAGCAATCAGCTCCTTGTGGGCTTCTCTCAGGTGCTAAGGTGCCTTCTCGGGTGTGCGGCTGTACTCCCACCAAAAGGGGAAAGAAAATGATGGAAAAGAGGAGAAGGAGATGAATAAGAGGAAGATGTTGAGGGGTATCCTTCTGTTCCTCAAGGATGGAATGGGTGAAAGGGTCGGCCATCTAGGTTTTTAGGATAGAAAGTCATATATACATATGTATAGTTGCATAGATGGATGGTTAGACTAAAAGGTTATTTAAATCCTATGACTAGAATTAATAGGGGATTAAATAGGAATGTAATGGCTACAGTTACACATTAGAAGCTACTATTTAAATATTTTAGCATGGGTTTAATTAGTTACAAAGATGACAGGTGAATATGATTTAATTTCAAAATAGGAAGATGCTGAATTTAAATTTTAAATGGGTGAATTAAAATAATTTTGTGGATAAATAATAGTGTTTGGTGCATTATAGAGTAGGAAAAGGGTGTGGAGAATTATGCATGAGCCATAACAGCTGGTTTGAGGGTTCAGTTTAGGTGTTTGGGCTCGGTTAAGGGAGATTTAATAAATGGAACACAAATGTGTAATAATGTGTAAGGTGCATGCGGGGGCTCAAATAAATGGAACACAAATATCATATGTATAGTAGGTCCAGTTAAGCTCAAGAATATTAAATTTGTTGGAAGCATTGAATCTGTGTTGCGTAATAAAATCGTCCGCAACGAAAAGGGATATAAGTGTCAAATTTGAGTAAAAATACGTCGCAAAAGTTTTGCGACTAAAATGAAGCATGGGAAGGTAACTTTCTGAGTGACATTGTCACGACCCATACCCGATGTAAGGATACTAGTCGGAACAACGCCCAGCCTACGCTGCAGAATCGGCGGTAGAACGCTGTCTTAATAGTTTATCTAAAGTAATGAACCACCAATAATGATAGAATACTCAATCACAGAACTAAGATAGAATGAGCACGAATCAGATAAGAATAGAATAGTCATCATACAACTCATGAGTTTAAAATAATACATCAATGAGTCTGAAGAGTAACAAATAAGCTGGAGACAAATCCAGTACAATAGAATACTATCATACTACAAAGCTACACTCCAGGGTCAACTATCTCAGTTGGGATAAGTCCCTCTTGAGCCAGGGTCTCCGAATCTAAGCCCACAATATCCTGGGGTCCATAATAGGTAGGGTACTTCTCAATGTCATCTGGAAAAATATATCCAGTCAGGAAAGGAGCAGAGTACATCTCTAACAGCAGTTCTAATCCATGATAAAAACTATGTAACAGTAAATAGCTGTGGATAAACAAGATGCACAAAATAGATACAAGAGATATATAGACAATAAAGAACTACTGGAAAGAAATACAATAATGAATAATATGCCAATGAAACAATAATACTAATGACTAAGTGTGTGAGTACTAGCTTAACATGTGATCGGCTTGGGCAAGATACAATGCGGCCTGGCTAATCATACGTGCGGTGCATGATCAACACTATTCGCTTACCAATACTTTATTCAATAGGGATTTGATCACATATCTATACTAATACTCCCCACCCCCAACTGGTATAATAGATCCAACCACGGTATGCTATGGCACTAGATTCCCCAAGAAGAGAGCGACTCCTCCCGAAAATCGGTGTCTGTACATGTACAAGATAACCAATGAAACAATACTTGCACCATATAAACCATATACCAAGGAATAACATCTCATGACGAGATCCGGATATACCAATCCGTGTAACCATAGTGTCAAGAGAAACATGTATATCTACACTAGATACAACGAACATAGAGGATATCATAAATGAGAAACTATCAGAGAATGTACTCGCCTGAAGTCCAAAGAACAGTCTCACAGATGTCTGACTCGGTACCTCGAAGACCTAGATATAGAATACCACATTAATACAAGGTCCCGGAAAGAGAACAAGTCAAACTAGTCAACTTCTAGGTCAATAAATCAATTCTAAGTTAAAAGTCAACTATGGTCAACTCTAAAGTCAACTAAAGTCAAACATGGTCAAACCAAGGTCAACCTCTCAAGACATCTATATAATTAATATAGAAAATAAAATACAATAATTTAGGAAATCAAAATTAGATCCCAAAAGATACCCACACAAGAATACTAATAATACAAATAATGCACACTCTAAATAATGTATATACAAACCAAAATAGAATAATATATTATTATTAGTATTATACCTCACAAAAACACCTATATATATATACAATATATAAATAAAAATGCATATATATATATATATATATATATATATATATATATATATATAAACAATTTAATAACTATATACTTATATATACATACATATAAACTTACAAAATTAAAATATTAATAATTACTAAACACAATGCACATATTAATGTACATATTTTACATGGCTAGAAGCACACATAAAAATACATTCATTAATATACAAATAATTATATAATAATTATAAATAATATAATTACACATTTAAACACATAAATATATTTTATAAAACATTTATGTATAATTTATGTTATTAACATAAGTACATATATATTTGCATGCAAGAAAGCTACATACATATATTTATACATCATATTAGAACACATAAAAATATATATAGATCTATGCTACAATAATACCATAATAAATACACTAAAATAAATATATAATATCTATATATACTCACTAATTAAAAAATGAAGAATTAAAGCATAAATAATTAGATTTACACAAAAATACACCAAATTTGGAGAGTATCACACCGTATCCCACTAGATCTAGGATACGCATGCGACACGAGTCCAACACACAACCAATTGCATCCCGAAAGACACAAACACGTCACAAATAATATTTATGAACAAATCAAAGTGTCAAAAGTAGATCTATGTGTCCGTGTCAAAATACGACATGTTCAAAGCCCCGTGTCGGAGGAAAAACCCCCAAAATGACACGTATCACCAAATAGTTAGGATACGAACCACATGTACCCAAATATGGACACGACACAAGTCCCAAACACATAAACACATGTCTAATTAATCTATAGGATCAATTGACACACACAACAAAATGTAAATTCGGAATTCCAACAAAATTGACACAAAAAGCACCATAACTTTCTCCATGGGTCTCCTATGAACACAAAACAAATTTTTATGGGTAGTACATACATATAGGTTGATTTTACATGATTAAATCTCAGATTTAGAAGCTATTTTAATGGGAAAAAACTGAATTATACCTATTGGGAGATGGATTCCCAATGAAACCTCCAATTGAGATGAACTTGCTTTCAAATTGTAGATCCTTGCTCCTCTTTGTAGATCCTTGCTTCCTCCTTCTAAATCCTTGCTTCTTAACTTTCTAATGGTGAATTGGAAAGAATTTGGGATGAATTTGGTGGAGAATTGGAATGGGAATGGAAAGAATTTGGGAGTGGAAAATTCTAGATCTAGATTTGGAATGAGAATGAGAGGAGAGAGAAATTTCCCCCCTCTAATATAGGCCGGCCATGCCCCCTTCCCCAAGCAATTGTAAAATGTCCAATGTACCCCTTGGGGCCTCTCATGAAGAAATAATTAAGGAAGGAAGCTTCTAGTCTAATCATTTAATTAATTTAATCCATCTCCTTAACCATGGGCTTTCTAAATGGGCCAAGTATAACTATTTAATTCATGTTGGTCCATGGGTCCAAACTACACTAGTTGGGTCTACTAAAATAAGTCCAAAATAATTAAATAACATCCAACAATAATTAAATAATACAACAAAAATTATTTACCATGCACAATATTTATTTAAATAGGAAATTACCAAAATACCCTTTTTCCTAAAATGTGGTAGTGACAAGTCTACCCTCCTTAAAATAATTTTGTCCTCAAAATTTAAAGATGAAAACTACCCCCAGAAAAATCACAGAACAGAACTAAAGAATCACAATTAACTAATGAACAGAATATAACTAAAAAATAACATACCTCAAGGTACAAACAAATATGGATAACGCTCTCGCATGTCATCCTCTCTCTCTCAGGTAGACTCCCCCGGAGAGTGATGCCTCCATGCGACGCGTACCAAAGGAATAGTCTGGTTTCTCAGCACCTTCTCTCTCCGATCCAGAATCTCAACTGGCTGCTCTAGATAGCTAAGAGTAGGGCCCACCTCTATCTCTGAGTGATCTAATACATGACTAGGATCTGCCACGTATCATCTCAACTGCGACACATGAAACACGTTGTGCACTCCCTCCAATGCAGGTGGCAAGTCTAGTCTATAAGCAACTGCACCGACCCTCTCTAGAATAGTGAAAGGTCTGATGAATCGCGGACTAAGCTTTCTGCCTCCACCGAAGCGAATCGTGCCTCGTGTCGGAGAAATCCTCAGAAACACCAAACCACCCACCTAGAACAAAACACCATCTTAAGAACTTAATCTATAACAAACAAGAACAAGCACAAACAAAATCTAAACTATACCTCGAACTCCAAAGGTCTCCGATGGCCATCGGTCCAATGTCGCTGTCTGTCCTGCGCCACTCGAAGTCTGTCTCTGATCAACTGAACCTTCTCCGCTGCATCCAAAACCATCTTCGGCCCAAGCAAAACTCTCTCTCCAACATCGTCCCAAGACAAAGGAGTACGAAACCTCCGACCATATAGAGCTTCAAAAGGTGACATCTCTATACTGGCCTGGTAACTGTTGTTGTAAGCAAACTCTACCAAATAGAGATGGTCCTCCCAAGAACCTCCGAAATCTAGTCCACAAGTGCGCAACATATCCTCGAGAGTCTGGATAGTCCTCTCTGACTGCCCATCTGTCTGGGGATGATATGCAGTACTGAACCTGAGCTGAGTGCCCAAACTCTCCTGCAAACTCCTCCAGAAATGAGAAGTAAAACGACTATCCCGATCTGAGACTATGCTGACGGGAACTCCATGTATCCTAACGATCTGTCTCACATACATCTCTGCCAGCTTCTCCGTAGACAAACCCACCTTGAAAGGCAAAAAGTGGGCCGACTTGGTCAACCTATCAACAATGACCCAAATCGCGTCTTTCCCTCCTGGAGATCGTGGAAGTCCGGACACAAAATCCATAGTAATGTGTTCCCACTTCCACTCTGGAATGGGTAATGGCTGAAGTAACCCTCCTGGCCTCTGCCTCTCGACTTTCATCTGCTGGCACACTAAGCATCTGGATACAAACTGTGCCACTTCCCTCTTCATGCCATACCACCACACACTCTCTTGCATATCCCGATACATCTTGTTAGCACCTGGATGTATGGAATACTGAGAGCGATGCGCTTCCTGCAACACCTCCTCACGCAACTCCCTACTAGGCACACACAATCTAACTCCATGTCTCAAAGATCCATCCTCTGAAATAGTGAAATCATCCTCCAATCCTGCTCTCACCTGAGCTCTGATACTCCTCAAAGATACATCATCATACTGTGCTGCCTTAATCCTGTCCATCAAATCTGAGTGTATCTGCAATCCCCACATCTGCATAGCACACCCAGGAACAATCACCTCAATGCCTAAGCTCTCCAAGTCCTCCAACAAATATCGATCCTGCGTTAAGAACATAGCTACCGGATACCTTCTCAAAGCATCGGCAACTATATTGGCTTTCCCAGGATGATATTGCAAAAAGATATCAAAATCTTTCATCAGTTCCAACCACCGATGCTGCCTCATGTTCAACTCCTTCTGCGTAAAAATGTACTTCAAGCTTTTGTGGTCTGTGAAGATCTCCACACGCTCTCCGTACAAATAATGTTTCCACAACTTCAGGGCGAATATGACAGCTGGCAACTCCAAATCATGGGTAGGATAATTCTTTTTATGAGGACACAATTGCCTGGATGCATAGGTAATCACTTTCCCATGCTACTGAAGAACACAACCCAAACCCTTTCCTGATGCATCACTATAAATAGTGAAATCTCCGGACCCTGATGGCAACGTCAAAATAGGAGCAGACGTCAACCTCTTCTTCAACTCATCAAAAGCAACCTGGCAATCCTCCGTCCAAACAAACTCCACATCCTTCCTTGTGAGTCTGGTCATCGGCTCGACAATCCTCGAAAAATCTTGCACAAACTTCCTGTAGTAGCCTGCCAATCCCAAGAAACTCCTGATCTCTGCTACCGAACTCGGAGTCTTCCAAGATTCCACTGCTGAAATCTTCTTCGGATCCACTGAAATACCATCACCAGTCACAACATGCCCCAAGAATTCTACCTTGTCCAAGAAAAACTCACATTTGGACAACTTTCCATACAACTTCTCCTTCCTCAGCATATCCAACACAATCCTCAAATGCTCCTCATGCTCCTCCGGTGTCCTCGAGTATATGAGTATGTCGTCGATGAACACCACCACGAACTTGTCAAGGTACTGGTGGAACACTTTGTTCATCAAGTTCATAAATACCGCTGGTGCATTAGTCAAACCAAACGACATCACCATAAACTCGAACTGACCATACCGAGTTCTAAAAGCAGTCTTCGGTATGTCCTCCGGCTTCACCTTCACTTGATGGTAGCCTGATCTCAAATCTATCTTAGAAAACACCTTCGCACCACTCAACTGATCAAACAGATCATCAATCCGTGGCAAAGGATACTTATTCTTGATAGTGAGATTATTCAAAGCCCTGTAATCAATGCACATGCGCACTGATCTATCCTTCTTTGGTACAAACAATACCGGGGCTCCCCATGGTGAAGAACTCGATCTGATAAACCCCTTATCCTGTAATTCGTCCACCTGCTTCTTCAACTCGACCAGCTCGATGTTGTTTACTCTATAGACATGCTGCAAAATTGGTTCTGTACTGGCACCAAGTCTATAGAAAATTCAACATCTTGATCTGGTGGCAATCCTGGCAATTCCTCAGGAAACACATCCAAGAATTCTGCTATCAACGGATGCGACAACTCCTTGTCTTCCACTATAGCTCCACAAATAATGCCTTCTCCCTGCTCCGCAGCTCCTCTAGCAAACTCAAACTCTGGCTCTCTTGGCGAACCAAACAAAACTCTACCTCCTCTACAGTCTATGCTAGCACGGTGCCTACTCAACCAATCCATCCCAAGTATAATGTCGTAGCTCGGAAGTGGCATTACAAGTAGACACGCACTCAACTCCCGGCCTCCCAGAGTAACTCTCCGATCCTTGCAAATATCATTAACCAGGATAATGCCTCCCCCGGTCATGATCTTGCAAGTCCTAAGCAAAGACTTAGCTACCAAACCATGCTTCAGAGCAAAAGAAACAGATACAAAACTATGGGAAGCACCATTATCAAACAAAGCTAAAGCTGGAATGGAATCAAGAAGAATAGAACCTGCGATGACATCTCCGGTGGGTTCCTCCTCTTCGACGGTCATAGCAAACGCTCGTCCCTGTCGAGCACCTCCCTGCTGTTGATGCTGTACAAAACGCTGCTGTTGTGTCGGAAGCGGTCCCCTCGGCTGTGCTACAGGTGGTCTCGTCTGTGTCCTCGGAGCTGGAGCTGCTCCTTGAACTGCACGACGAGGACACTCCCTTGATTGATGCCCTTCAGTACCACAATACAAACAAACTCCTAGCCTCCTCCTGCAAACTTCCCAGATGTGGCCAAGCTTCTTGCAGAAGTTGCATGGAGCTTGCTGTAACTGTCTCTGCTGCTGAGGTGCCTGGTGAAAAGGCGCTCTAGCTGGAGTCTGGTTCTACTGTGGCTGCTGGAAAGGTCTGGACTGGAAATGAGGACGTTTGGCAGATACTGCACTGCCGTTGGCCCCCAGAAAAGAATCACGGTCTCTCTTGGTCTTCAAACCCAGATCCCGCTCAACCTTGCGTGCCTCCACAAGTATCTCCGAGTATGTCTCATAAAAAGACGGAATGAGAATCAATATGGCACATGATGTAAGACATCAAGGAAAGGACAGTTTAAGGGATCAAGTATCAATGTCAAAGGAGAATAGTTGAATCAAAAGAATTTTCCTAGATGTGATTGAGTATCTCAGCCTATTTCCTATATCCTATCGCAGGCTCGCAGTAGTACAACTAAGTTGTCGCACTACCACGACATCACATACTTGTGAAGCTAGACCTGCATGGGCCACCACCAAAAATGTGTCATAACCCGTACCCTATGTAAGGATACTAGTCGGAACAACGCCCAGCCTACGCCGTAGAATCGGCGATAGAACGCTGTCTTGATAGTCTATCTAAAGTAATGAACCACCAATAATGATAGAATACTCAATCACAGAACTAAGATAGAATGAGAATGAATCAAATAAGAATAGAATAGTCATCATACAACTCATGAGTTTAAAATAATATATCAATGAGTCTGAAGAGTAACAAATAAGCTGGAGACAAATCCAGTACAAAAGAATACTATCATACTACAAAGCTACACTCCAGGGTCAACTGTCTCAGTTGGGATAAGTCCCTCTTGAGCCAGGGTCTCCGAATCTAAACCCACAACATCCTGGGGTCCATAATAGGTAGGGTACTCCTCAGTGTCATCTGGAAAAATATATCCAGTCAGGAAAGGAGCAGAGTACATCTTTAACAGCAGTTCTAATCCATGATAAAAACTATGTAACAGTAAATAGCTGTGGATAAACAAGATGCACAAAATAGATACAAGAGATATATAGACAATAAAGAACTACTGGAAAGAAATACAATAATGAACAATATGCCAATAAAACAATAATACTAATGACTAAGTTTGTGAGTACTAGCTTAACATGTGATCGGCTTGGGCAAGATACAATGCGGCCTGGCTAATCATACGTGCGGTGCATGATCAACACTATTCGCTTACCAATACTTTATTCAATAAGGATTTGATCACATATCTATACTAATACTCCCCACCCCCAACTGGTATAATAGATCCAACCACGGTATGCTATGGCACTAGATTCCCCAAGAAGAGAGCGACTCCTCCCGAAAATCGGTGTCTGTACATGTACAAGATAACCAATGAAACAATACTTGCACCATATACACCATATACCAAGGAATAACATCTCATGACGAGATCCGGATATACCAATCCGTGTAACCATAGTGTCAAGAGAAACATGTATATCTACACTAGATACAACGAACATAGAGGATATCATAAATGAGAAACTATCAGAGAATGTACTCGCCTGAAGTCCAAAGAACAGTCTCACAGATGTCTGACTCGGTACCTCGAAGACCTAGATATAGAATACCACATTAATACAAGGTCCCGGAAAGAGAACAAGTCAAACTAGTCAACTTCTAGGTCAATAAATCAATTCTAAGTTAAAAGTCAACTATGGTCAACTCTAAAGTCAACTAAAGTCAAACATGGTCAAACCAAGGTCAACCTCTCAAGACATCTATATAATTAATATAGAAAATAAAATACAATAATTTAGGAAATCAAAATTAGATCCCAAAAGATACCCACACAAGAATACTAATAATACAAATAATGCACACTCTAAATAATGTATATACAAACCAAAATAGAATAATATATTATTATTAGTATTATACCTCACAAAAACACCTATATATATATACAATATATAAATAAAAATGCATATATATATATATATATATATATATATATATATATATAAACAATTTAATAACTATATACTTATATATACATACATATAAACTTACAAAATTAAAATATTAATAATTACTAAACACAATGCACATATTAATGTACATATTTTACATGGCTAGAAGCACACATAAAAATACATTCATTAATATACAAATAATTATATAATAATTATAAATAATATAATTACACATTTAAACACATAAATATATTTTATAAAACATTTATGTATAATTTATGTTATTAACATAAGTACATATATATTTGCATGCAAGAAAGCTACATACATATATTTATACATCATATTAGAACACATAAAAATATATATAGATCTATGCTACAATAATACCATAATAAATACACTAAAATAAATATATAATATCTATATATACTCACTAATTAAAAATGAAGAATTAAAGCATAAATAATTAGATTTATACAAAAATACACCAAATTTGGAGAGTATCACACCGTATCCCACTAGATCTAGGATACGCATACGACACGAGTCCAACACACAACCAATTGTACCCCGAAAGATACAAATACATCACAAATAATATTTATGAATAAATCAAAGTGTCAAAAGTAGATCTATGTGTCCGTGTCAAAATACGACATGTTCAAAGCCCCGTGTCGGAGGAAAAACCCCCAAAATGACACGTATCACCAAATAGTTAGGATACGAACCACATGTACCCAAATATGGACACGACACAAGTCCCAAATACATAAGCACATGTCCAATTGATCTATAGGATCAATTGACACACACAACAAAATGTAAATTCGGAATTCCAACAAAATTGACACAAAAAGTACCATAACTTTCTCCATGGGTCTCCTATGAGCACAAAACAAATTTTTATGGGTAGTACATACATATAGGTTGATTTTACATGATTAAATCTCAGATTTAGAAGCTATTTTAATAGGAAAAAACTGAATTATACCTATTGGGAGATGGATTCCCAATGAAACCTCCAATTGAGATGAACTTGCTTTCAAATTGTAGATCCTTGCTCCTCTTTGTAGATCCTTGCTTCCTCCTTCTAGATCCTTGCTTCTCAACTTTCTAATGGTGAATTGGAAAGAATTTGGGATGAATTTGGTGGAGAATTGGAATGGGAATGGAAAGAATTTGGGAGTGGGAAATTCTAGATCTAGATTTGGAATGAGAATGAGAGGAGAGAGAAATTTCCCCTCTATAATATAGGCCGGCCATGCCCCCTTCCCCAAGCAATTGTAAAATATCCAATGTACCCCTTGGGGCCTCTCATGAAGAAATAATTAAGGAAGGAAGCTTCTAGTCTAATCATTTAATTAATTTAATCCATCTCCTTAACCATGGGCTTTCTAAATGGGCCAAGTATAACTATTTAATTCATGTTGGTCCATGGGTCCAAACTACACTAGTTGGGTCTACTAAAATAAGTCCAAAATAATTAAATAATATCCAACAACAATTAAATAATACAACAAAAATTATTACCATGCACAATATTTATTTAAATAGGAAATTACCAAAATACCCTTTTTCCTAAAATGTGGTAGTGACAGACATTTATGTCATGAGCATAATTTCGCTTAATTAGGTCAAGAATGAAAAACTTGTTGAAAGAAGAAAGCTAGAGTATCGTTCAAGATATTAAAGCCATAGTGAAGAGTTCAAGGGCTACGGAAAATCTAAGAGATAATTTAACTGCTTACAAATAAACCTAATAACAAAATAAATCTAAAATTCCAAGAATAATACTAACCTAAAACTAGAGGGCTTACACTTCGATTTTGAATAATTTTTGGTGCGGTAGTTTATCACGTGTGGAGGAAACGAAATCTTTGTATCTTTGAGGGTCTTTTCCTCAGTATTTTTGTTGTACAAAGAAATATAAATTCTGATATAGACGTCATAGATCTCAGATGACCTATTTTATAATCTGAGATAGATTTTGTTGTAATCATCATTTTAGCTATAATATTAACTTTCTTCGGAAAAGAAAAATATTCGAGGTCCCTTTGTTTATCTCCAAACTCCATTTGGAAAATTTAGCTCCAAACCCAAAACCCTACCGCAACCCTTCTATATCCCCAAAATGCTCCAAACCTACCTCGTCCCAATACTCTTCCACCGCCACCCTTGCCGGCACCGTGGCCGTCAGGCGATCCTCTCCCTAGATGCGGCCCATCCATTCGACCACGAGTCCCAGGCCTCCTCCTCCCTCCTCTCCTCTCCCAGCCAAAACTGAAGATCATCTTGGTTGGCTTCGGCAACTATTGCCGAAGCCTCTCCTGCGCCTTCTCCGCCCAGGGCCATATTCTCCTCGCTCACTCCCGCTCCAACCACTTTGCAACCGTCGTCGCCTCCCTCGGCACCACCCTCTTCCCTGATCCCTACGACCTCTGCGATCAGCACTCTGACGTCCTCCTCCTCTCCCCCTCCATCCTCTGCTCCCTTCCCTCCATCCTTTGCTCCCTCCCCCTCTCCTCCCTCTGCCGCGATACCGTCTTCATCGACGTCCTCTTCGTCAAGGAGTTCCCCAAGAACCTCCTCCTCTGCCACCTCCCCCGCACTTCGACCTCCTCTGCACCCACTCCATGTTCGACCCCGAAAGCGCCCACAACTGCTGGGTTGGCCTTTATCTATAACAAGGTCCGGATCCACCGACACTGAATCAAGAATCTCCAGATGCGAACTCTTCCTCGACATCTTCGCCAGGGAGGGCTGCCAGATGGTGGAGATGTCGTGTAGGGAGAACGATGAGAACGCGGTAGAGATACAGTTCCTGACACACACTGTAGGGAGGTGGTTCACCAAGCTGGACCTCGGGTCAACCCCGATCAATAGCAAAGGGTACGAGATACCGCTGTAGATGGTGGAGAACACCTGCAAGGACAACTTCGATCTTTATAATGGGCTCTTCATGTATAATATGAGCTCCACAGAAATGCTCGATAGGCTAGACGACGCATTCGGGGAGCTCAAGAGGGAGTTCTTAAGGGGCCTGCACGATGTTGTCAGGAAACAACTCTTCTGAGAGTCTGCCGCATCGGCGCGACGATGTGATATGCATTCTTTTATCATCGTTGAATTTTGTTTCTTGTTCCTTGTAGTTTTAGGGTTTCGTATTATGGAACCACCCTATGTCAAATCCAAGTGATGTAACATAGGGTGTGTGTGTGTATGTATATATATATATATATATATATATATATATATATATATATATATATATATATATATTCATGTATATATATGTAATATCATATCTATGTTGTACTCGTATTTTCTAAAAGATGAACTTCGGATCAGTATTGTCTTGCTATCTAAATCTGTATCCCAGTCTGTGCAAACCTAGAAGGGATTATCCAAAAACCTAGTATTTATGTAGAACCCTATGTGATCTTCCTATATATGCATATGTATTTATCATGAAATTCAAGCAAAGCATCCAGAAAAATAAGAAGAAAAAAATGTGACATTTATACAAAAATAATATGTGTAAGATGACGAGGGTGAATGGAACCAACTTAAAATTGTTATTCTGGTATATACTTTTGAGACAATATGTTACTATTGTTAAAAAATTAATTTTCCTTTTGAACCCTTTATTTTCATTGCTTTATTTTCATTATTAACCCACACATTAGGTTATTCTTCTCTTGTCTTCTCTTATGTTGTTGATGCAATCTCTTTCAATGTCAAAAATATATAGTTGCTTGAATAACCTAAGGTACTGGATAAGGAGCCAAAGGGTCTGCTTAAGCCTAGTCAATTGCTCAGGCAACTAGGTGGTCATTTCTTAAAGCAATGGTATGAACAATTTCTTCATTGCATCGTACAAGCTTAGGCACCCTTTTTTACTTTTCTAAGTAGTGTTCCATCTTTTCCTTAATAGCAGAATACCTCAAAACTTTGTTCGTCTTTCATGGATATGTAATAGGCCTCTACCAGCTGTAATGTTTATCTTTAGTGAATCGACATCTCGATTATGGCGATAGAATTCCTAGAAGGTGCAGAGCACTAAGTTCAATTAGGGCTTGATTGCAATCTTCGTGGAATCCAATTAATTCACCCCGGAGATTCAATATGACCAAGAGTATTTGCTTATAATAAGATATTACATTTATGAGATTCAGTAATCCAATAGTAATGGTACACACAAGGGGAAGGCCATTTTGATATTATGAGGATTCAAGATGTATTCTTTGTCTTCATTTGTTAAAGAATCCTTATATTAGCTATTTAATGTCTAGTCTTGTGGCAGGCTAACAACTTTGATGATCTGCAAGCCTCATCACTATATGAGGTGTTGTTTCTTATGCAAGTAACAACATGGTTGTGTTGTGACTTGTGAGTGCACAAGGAAGATGAGCATGTGTCATGGTATCCTAAAACCTTTTATCAACTTATTACAAATATCATAGTGAGTTATGTCTGAACGTATAACCAAGCATTATATATCAGAAGTTCCATGATAATAAGATGTATCAAGTACTTCGGAATTGTAAGCTTACAGACAGTGAATGCCTTGCTGGATATAGAGTTAGAAATAAATGATTGCTAGACATTTGTCATCAAATAATACGATTTCTAATGAATGCTAATCTTTAATCTAGTTGTCTTTCTAAAATCTTTGTGATATTTAAGTTATAGCTTCTATTTCCAAGCATGATTTCTTTTTTCTTCTTCTTTTTTGTCTAGACAAGATATAGTCATGTCTCTCTTTTGCACAACTTCAAAGAATCATATATGTACAATATGACCTAGGCTCATGAAACTGCTCCTTGCTTGCAAAGCAATTTGTTCTGTACCCTATGTTGTGTTTATGGTAATCACACAATATGTTGTGTTTATGAAGGAAAAAGTAAAAATTCATTCACAAGACTATTAGCGAAGTTTGTACTGTGTAAAAACTAGAGATAATTGATGCGAAGTTTGAGTACGATGATTGATGGGATGAAGGAACTATTGAGCACTTGCATGATATGTTGAGGAAGTTGAATTCAAAAGCCTGCTGGAAACGTTGTGAATGGAACAATATGGTTCAATTTTTGGAATATGTTCGTTAATTATTTCTGATAATTTATGTTACTTTTTGGTAGGTCTGGAGGAAATAATAAGATTGGAATGCTAGATGTGTTTAGTACTTCTTTTGAAACCAGAAGATCCAAGTTGGAATGGAGAATCACATTATTAGAAAATTCATAAGCATAGTTTGTTTTGTTTGTTTTGATAACTGCTACTACTCATTTCTCATAACTGTTCATGTGTTAGTGCCTTATATTTGGAGCCTTCTTGAAAAGTACTTGCTTTGAGATTGAAATTCTGAGACAACTTTTACTTATATTGATATAAATAAAATATGAGAATTAAGTTACAATAACTGTTAACTCACACTCCCCCGCAAGCTAGAGCATATATATTATTCATTTCCAGCTTGAACAATCAAGTGAACAAAGATCGAGGAAATAATTTGGTGAGGATATTTGCCAGCTGAGCTGAAGAAGACATGTTGTGGAATTTTTTTTTCCTGTCACTTTCGCTTGAATAAACTAATAATCTATCTCAGTGTTCTAAATTTTGCTAGGCGAAATCGGTACGACGGAGGACCGTCTAGCTCCTAGGCTGCCTAGGCGGCCAAGCAGTTTTTTAAAATTTGAAATTTGAAACCCATAATACAAATTTGAAACCCGAACATGTTCTAACTTCTAAATCCATAATATAATTCATATTTTTTTGAAAGTTTAATTTTAAAATTTTTGAAATTTGAAATTTTACTTTTCTAAAATTCAAATCCATTCTTAAAACCCAAACAACATATCCACAATAAAACTAAACATAATTTTTTTTCAAAATTTCAAAAATTGAACAGCAGCATAGGCCAAATAGGTCCACCTTGGCATCAAACATATCCGAATAGGACTGAACATGGCAAAAAGGTACCTAGCTAGGCCGAACTTGGGGTTTCCGGTGCGACGGGCGGCCGCCTAGTTCAAAATTTAGAACACTAGTCTCTCTCGATATGCATAGTCCTTTTATGAAAGACTAAATTCTGAGAAATGTGGAACGCAACCTTTTTGTCACAGTATAGGGCAGATCGAGAGGAACATGCAACTACATTCTGTTTCTTACTCTATATAACCAAATTTTCTCACAAGAAGACAATGTAACACTAGTAGAGCGACGATCATTAATTGATCCAGCAAAGTCAATATCTGCCAAGGCTATGAGCAACAATATATAAAGTCTATAGAGAAGGTCATATCCATGAGTTCTCTTTGTGTAACGTAGAATTCTTTCAACAACTTAAAGATGAGAGATCAAAAGATTCTGCATATACTGACTCACTATACTCACAGTGTAGGCAATATCTTGAAAGAATGATAGTAAGATAATTAGTTTCCCAACTAGTGATCTATAATGCCTTGGATCAGATAAAGGGGGATCTGATGAATAGATCATTTTGGATAGTATGATTGAGGAATCCATGTGTCTGATGGTCTGCAACCTAGAAATTATGTCTCAGATAGAAAATCCAATACATATTTGCATTGAGAAAGATTCAATCTTTCAGAACTCTATGTTACCTTAATACCAAGAATGCAATAAATTATCTCAATGATCCAAGGCCTTTTGTTTGAAAATAAGACACTAAGTATTCTTTCACCTTGGAAATGCAAGTATAACAATTAAGATGACTATGCCTGAGACTTCTGATGTGTAAATAATGACATATATGAGTTATTACGAACAAACCTAATCTATTGCAATACCTATTGAATTTGTCAAACCATGCACGTAATGACAACTTCAAACAATACAAGGACTTCTCTAAAAGACAGACCATCGAATCATTCAACCGCTCAAAGCCTGGATATTGTTGCATAAAAATAGTCCCCAAAAAATCATTATTAAGGAAGGCATTCTTCACTTCTAGCTAATAAAGAGGACAATTCTTAAAAATTGTCAAAGATAGAAGAACTTGAACAAAAATTAACTTAGCAATGGGTAAAAAAGTCTTTAATATAATCTAAAACATGCAGTTGGGTAAAGCCTTTAACCACTAACGGACTTTGAACCAATCAACTAAGCTATCTGGAGAAGTAGAAACGAAAGGTTGTACTGTAATGTACCTACAGAAGAATCATTAGTGATACCAAAAAAATAGTGGTAGGTAGAGGAATAACCATGTCCTGACGCCTATACTATACAGCTAGAAATATAGAACCAAATACCTAGACCTAGGGGGGAGAGAGAGAGAAAAATAGAGAGAAGAAATAGGTGTATCAAGTTCAGATAAAGGGACAATAGAGATGTAAATGGTGTATCGAAAGCAAAATATATCTGATCCTCGAGAAAAGTATCATCACAAGAGATAACTACCTTACAAATAGTAGACTGAAAACAAACATATTATTTATGTATCTGAAAATAACCAACAAATATCATACTGATGGCTCACGGATCAAGTTTATCCACTAGGATCCAAGATTAAAAGTATAACAAAGATAAAAAAAAATCTTTGGAGTGAGAGAAAAGGGTTTACTTTGTAGAAAGAGGATAGAAATAAGTATTGTGTTCTCAAGGACATGAGAGTGAAGGACCTTCTATGGCAACTCTAGATGGGGTGAATATAGTACAACGGAATAATCTATCCAAATAAAATTTAAACAGAGTGAAGGCATCCAACTAACAGTGTATATGCAAGACAGTAATATAAAGCAGTAAGAGTAAGAGAGAGCAAACACAAATACCGCGATGTATACTGGTTTTCCTCTGAGAGGACTAATCCAGTCCCGAGAACTCTTGCTCGGAGTTTTATCCGCTATAATCACCAATAGTGAATCAAAAGCTTTGATATGAAGGGTTTTCACTTCTTTACACCACGAGATTTGATCCGAAGTCTCGCAACTTCACACACCACGAGTTTTGATCCGAAGGCTCACAACTTCATACAGAACAGAGACTTGATGAATCAAGCTCTTTATAACTCTGTAGATTTCTAGACCAAGACCGCACTTGGCACTAGAAGGTTGGGAATTGATATTAGAGATAAAAAAGTTTAGGGTCTGAGGGGGTTTACTCACAATAGGATAGAAAGATTGAGAATGGTTGAGTGAGTAAGAATGTGAAAATCTAACTCTATTTATAGTGTGTTGGCAAACATAATTCAGCCAGAGTTCGGTCAAGTATTAATTCAAAATTTGGACGTTGGGCCAAAAAATCAAGGATTGTACAACTGGATATATTCTACTAAAAAGGGGGACTGAGTTTGGTGCAAGTTTGGTGCAAATTTGGTGCAAATTCGGTCAGAGTTCGGTTTACCTATTTTAGGTAGATCCAAGTTTGTATTTGGACTGATTTGGTGGATAGGTTCGATGGTCTATTTGAGTGGACTGGATATCTGGGTATAGGTACTTTGATTTGCCAGTATGACTCAGCTTACATCGATCCTAGAATCAATAAATAGAAGATTACATATAAAAACCAAGAGCGCTGATGACGCCAAATTTCTGAAACATCTGCTGACTTGAAGATGCTTTTTCTATTGATGGCTGTTGTCCAAAGATAACCAGATCTGAAAATCTGAATAACTTTCAGGCTCTTCACCCCTGAACCTACATAAGCGGAACCCCCAGGTGTGAGGTTCCAGATAAGTCGTAGACGATTGGACTAAATCTTCTAGTATAATGCCATCTTTGGATCATCGTCATATAGCATATATCCATTGCTTATCTTGCTTATTTCTTTCTGCAAGTACATGTTAGACGAACAAAGAAATATACAGAAGCAAATATTACATATCTGGACAATGCTGAGTTTAAGTAAAAGATACTATAGTAATTGATCGATTACCATAATGATAAACTTAATCGATTAGCCATATTCAAAAACTTAACATAAACATTGGGCCAACAGAGGGGACATGCAGTTTATATAAAATCAAATAGCTAACACTATGCCAAAGCAGGTGATTGCCAATGATTATTATCGTGACAAATAATTTTCGTCACGGTTATTACCGTGACAAATTCAGCGTTACAAATTTTTGTAACGGGTTTTAGTTACCGCAGTAACTGTGACTTAAAATTATTTTTGGCATGGTTATTACCGTGATAAAAACATGATTTTTCACAATAATAACCGTGAATAAACAAATTCTTCTCACGTCAATAACCGTGAGGAAACTAATAACCGTGACAAAAATGATGGTCCGATCAAGGGGTAATAACCGTGACAAATCATTTTTTGTCATGGTAATAGCCTTATTTTTTTTACGGTAATAACAATTATAAAATGTACATATTTCGAAGAAGATAAAATTTATTAAGTCTCCTTTGATAAGTTAAAAACTTAGCCAAAAGGCTTACAACCAATCCCAGGAAGATAAATTTTATTCAGGCTCCTTCGAGAGGCCACAAAATTAGCATGAAGGCTTACAACCAATCCCAGCTCAAAATCCTATATACAATCCCTAGCTCGGAGGTACCATCCCTGCCATCCCGGCCCAAAGGCACCACTTCCATCCGAAGGCCTTACGCAACCGCAGTTGCACCAACTCTGCACTAGCAATGAACCTGCATCCGTGCACCACCTGGGTCGCATAGTACCGCTCCCGCCTCCTACAGACCGAACATGCACTATACCCCCCTCTCCCCCACCATTACTTAATTCCCCCCAAAAGGAATTAAATGATGTCTCCTATTGCTCAAACTAGCAACCTCCTGTGGGAAGGGGGGCGGAGGAGGAGGGGGGTGACGCCTCCCGTTGCTTGAACTAGAAAGCTCCTATATCATAGTTTCGTAGTACCAATGCAACATAGTATAAAAATAGAAGTTTTTAATGAACTATATTACAGGTAATCAAAATTCGAAAAATAGTACAAGTTGATACAAATAAATAAAAGAAAATAAATACAAAGAACACAATAGTTTATGATGTCAAGTGGAGCCTAATTAGCAGCTCTCATTTAGGATGTTACTCATGGAAGATGAATTCTAGTCTTATACTAATTTCAGAAACTCTTAACAATATCCTTACTCAGATTCATTAAAAAGGATGTTACTCATGGAAGATGTACGCACTATGCTACTAATTGAAGAAATCAATATGGAAAACCTATTGAACTCTAAGTCATACAAGACCTATGTAAAAGAGGCTTTAAAGAAATATTAATAGCACGTTAATCTGTAACTGGACATGGACATATGCAATTCATTAGTGAGTATTTTACTTGGTCCTCGTAGTTTTACCCTAGTAGACTCAAAATTTACAACCCAGCCCTACAATTTTTCTGTATATAATCTTTAGACATAATGTTAAAATAGTATCCATGTATGCATACATATAAGTATGTGCCAATTTGAGCTCCTCAACAGCTTTCGTGTCCATGTCGGGCTGTGTTGGAAATGCATCATATACACTCCAAAATACAATAAGATCATATAAGGATGAAGAAAGATGTAAACTTATTCAGGGTAATTCTTCAAGCAACTAGAACAGTAAAAGGAGAAGAAACTTTTATATGATTTAGAGGAAAACTTTTGACAACTGGACACATAATGGACATACATACTTTCAGAAACAATTGTGCTGATTGGGCTCAAACTTGACATTGATGTATCAAAATAGGCTTCTTACATAATCGAATAAACATTTCTTCAGTTTTGTGTCAACTATAATTAATGCTTGCATGTTTAAAGATCATTTTGTCCATGGTTTTTGTCCATAAAATATTATTACAGGCAATCCACAAATAAATAAGAGAAAAAAAAGACAAATAAGAGAACAAAAATGAAGTATCTTATTCAATCTTCTTATTTAACTCTTTATATAACACTACCTACATTTATCTCAGCATTCATTACTGTATTCGCCTTAATTTTCTATCAATTATCAAATGTGCACCTCTATACATTGTACAAGTATAAATGAGACTTGTATAAAATTATGTCCAGTGATGATTTATCAGTTCTGCAGAACCAGGATGTGACATTAAAGGTTATTATGTTCATCCTGTCTACCAATCCATTGCTTCATTAAAAGGTCTTGTATCACAATTGTTCGCCATTAAATGAGTTCTTGCAAACTTTGTATTTAAGGAACGAAAAAGAGTACAAAGAATCATAAAAAGAATTATCTAAGTACAATATTTTGATCTGGGGTGTAACGATAGAGGTTGAGAAGTGCAGCTAATCTTTTGCTCCATTGACGATCCGATGCAGGGTGAAGAAACTTATGTTCTCTCTGTAGTGGCGGCCCCTGTGTGTCCATCCCCTCTGTTTGGGCAGGCCACCCGGGTATATATAGTCATCCTTGAGTGCACATATATTAGGCCACATGGATGCTAGAAGGTGCCACGTGTGCCTCCTTAATAGGGTACAACTGTAATCGTGAGTGGGCCAGGCTGTCACGTGGGCGCTTGTTGGAATTTTTTGTTGCTGAAGATCTGGGTGGTTCTCGTCCTTTGTGGGCGTGACTTGGTCAGTTTGATACATGGTCCACACTTGGTTGGAAAGAATCACTCATGTTATAACAACAAGATTTGGTCTTCATGGAGTTTGAAACACATATGGCTAGAGACGTATGAGATACATGGAGTCTGGGATGCATGGGGCCAGAGACGTATGGAACTCATGGAGTCTGGGACGCATGGGACCATAGAAAGATGGAATACATAGAGTCTGAACGCATGGGGCCAGATATGCATAGTACGCATGGAGTCTAGGACGCATGGGACCAGAGACGCATAGAACACATAGAGTCTGGGATACATAGGACCAGAGACGCATGAAACACATAGAGTCTGGAACGTATGTGGTCCTTGTTGTGCTGTACAAGTGGGGCTACACACCCATCGAAAGTGAAGTTCTGTGCTGACATGAGACTTCTGTCGTTTAGTATGTTCATATCTTTTGAGGCATTCAAAAGATCTTCTTTTTCAGGATTATGGGTCAGATATAATCCTCTTGCTAGGATGCCATGTCAGATCCATCTGCAGCCAAAGCTGCTTCGGCTGATTGAGACACATGGATGTTGCCTTATTGGACCGCAGGGTGATTCTGTGGCCCAATCTTTTCTGAGATTTATTTTGGGGCGCATGGTTGTTGGATGCATGGATGTATATTTTCCATGATTCTATAAGACCCCCTTCAAAGTTTTTAAACTAACAAGTTTGAAATACTTTGAATAAGAAGCATGGAGAAAAAACATTTTGGTCGCATGGATATTGTGACGCAAGGACATTAGGACCGCTTGGTTATGGGCCGCATGGATGAGCTCTTCCAGGTTGTCACTTCTGTATTAATTGATAGATTTATTTTGATTTGGAGCGGATATCCTGTAAACTCCCTTAATTAATTCTATAGATAGTCAGGTATGGGTTTAGTAGCAGATGTTTGATGTTTAGAGTAGGGTTGCATATGTCTGTTATTAATTAATTAAACCTTTGATGCGCCCTACCATTGTTGGATTATTCGGAGCCTAATATCAGCCCATAAATTCCATCGGACTGTGGTACTTTCGACTTGACCCGCCAATTTAGGCGCTGGACTTTTCCGTCACTCAAAATCATATTTTCTTGTGCTCTGAATTAATTGCACAATTTTCTGTAACCGAAATCCTTATTTAAATTCTGTGTCACGCACCTGTGTCGTTACCATCTGATTTGAGACACCAACTCAACCCGTTGAGCCGGACCAATTAAAGGGTCCAAGACTGACACCAAGCCTACACCATTCATGACCTTTGTGTCATTCTCAATTGAGATCCCATGTGACCCCATTTAATTAAAGAGCACATGGCAATTTATTTTAATTAAATTGGGGATACCAACTTTGACTAATCCCATTTTAATCCCCATTTAATTCCAATGACCATTTATTTAAGCCCATGCAAAACACACAATACCCCCCTCACCCTACAAAATATCAAACACTAATTCCTCCACAATTTTTTTATCATTTCATGTGTTTGTGCAATTACCCAAACTTAAGGGGCTAAATTGCAAATGTTGTGACATGTGGCACACCCTCATTAGTCAAGGCCAAATGAAGAGGCCAACCCTCTTCTTTGACCGTGGTCAACATCCCTCCTCCCTTTCTTTTTCATGAAGAAACTATTTCATTCATGTGAGATCTCAACCCCACATTTGAAATGGGTAGATCTCCACCCTCCAATCCTCACACACTATCCTATAAAATATCGCCATCCCTACACACAACCCCATGCCGGACCTAATCCCAAGGAGGATTTGAAAACCTCACCCCCTATCTCTCTCCTCCCTCCTCTATATTAAAAATCTTGCCTCCTTCATAGTTTTCTTTCTTTTTCTTCTTCTTCTTCTTCTTCTTCTTCTTCTTCCTTTTTTCTTCTCTTCCTTCCTTCCTTCTTCTTTAAAGGCCCCACCCGAGCACTGCCCGGACGGATCCCCCTCCGGCCAGCAAGCTCTGCACCACCGTGGCGGCCGTCCACCACAAGCCAGCCACCGACTGCTGCCCCGGCCGAGCTGCTGCGCCACCCCTCGAGCCACTGCTCGACCACCAACCCCGTCGAGCAGTAGTCACCGCCTCCCTTCATCAGTGCTCAAGCTTGCTGCCACGAGCTACTCCGGCGGAGCTGCTGTCGCCACCGTCTACCATCGGTCAGATCCAGACCAAGTCAACCAACTCTTCGGATCCGACGACCATCTCGGCAGCACACGATTCACCCGCACATTTTTTCGGCGGTCGAGACCTACATCCGCTATTACTGCCCCCAGCTTCACCCCCTACGGCCAGTCTTTCCCGCGGCTACAAACCACTCCTCACTGGCGAGCATCGCCACAAGCTTCTCCCTACACCACCCTCGACTGCCACGAGTCCGGCCTGCTGCCCGTTCAACCGCCACCGGCGCAGCCATTATCACCAACCACCAGCTTCGTTACTACCTGTCACGCCCCAGTCCCAAAATACCGAGGGACTAGACGCGTGGCAATGGCCAGCAACACATATCGATGGACAAACCCAATTTAATAGATCCATCGGGGCGTACTTAAGCTGTAATATAATAATAAGTAGGTCCAATGATACAAGTCACAGTCTATACTAATCTCATCCACAACAGATAAAACACAGATCAAAGCCAGAATAATACAAATAAAATAAACTAGCATATCTCAATAAAAGTGCTTCGGAGATCAATCCGAGAATAAGTCTAGTACATCAAATGAAATAGACTGGAAATAAAATAACTAGAGATAGAAATAAATGAGTATCTTAAGCCAATACTCAGGAGAAGTCCTCTGGTACAATCTCGTCCTCAGATCATGGTTCTGCTCCAAGGTGTGCACCTGCTCCTGCTAATGTTAATGCTCCGGTCCCGTATACCTCGGGATAGATCTCGTCAGCTAATCCTGGGGACATAATCCGGGTCCAGGTCCTCAGGGGACATAGCAAGGTACAAGAAAGCTCATGCCAAACTAAATGTAGTGCAGCAGATAATAAAATAAATAGGGTAAGCATGTAACCATATATGTGAAAATGCAAGTGAGAGCATCACGAGTACTCAGGCTGAGACCACTACAAGCTCTGTGTCTAGGAGCCGGTAGCGGAGTCTACTATATGTTTTACTATGTGTTTACTATGGATTATATATATATATATGAAATTAGCCTGTAGCCTGTTTGTCTCTTCCCACCCAATATAATCACACGTCTCATGTCCATGACACGCAGGATCAATACTAATACAGCAAGTCATATAATGTCTAGGAATATAATGTCTATGTCATAAACCTGTATCCTATACAGAATCACCACGAATATCTCAAGACGATTCTGTCTTATAAATAGTGTCAAGTGTCCTGGGTTATGATGTACTTGATTAGACAAGTACGAGAAGTATAGGGTCTCGGTATCCATGTCTAGATAACGTTACACAACTCCGTGTACGGGGTTGGCACCCGACTATTAATCGGACGCTAAGTAAGTCACACGGTCCTAGGTCAAGCATGCACAACAATATAAATGAATCAAAGAAAATATGTAACAAGACTGCAAAGTTGGCAAGGTACACTTGCCTGTGGTTCTGGCTTCAACTGTAGCTCTGGTCTTAGTGTGATCTGCAGGTACTACTCCGGTTGCTGAAATAAACATCACCATTAGATTCAAAAAATATCAAATAGCTAGAAACGCCTGTCCTTAAGTCCAATTTGGACACAAGGGCAAAAATGACATTTCCGAGCCAAAGCGGGGTCCACATGTGGGCCACTTTGCACCGAAAAGCGTATCAGGGTCAAAGGTCTCCAAATTCGTCCAACTTAGTGTCAACAAGTCAGGAACGATGATATGAACCCAATAGAACTTCCAGAATTGGATTCCGATGAGCCGATCTCAAAATCGCTCGTCAAGTGGAGCCTATGGGGCCCACAATACGTGATTTTGTCAACGTTCTCAGAATCGAACCAAACTTGGGTCACAGGACCATCGTATTGCTACGAGTACGATGGCACAAGTTTCGTCTCGATCCGACGTGTATACACAAAGTTACAGCATGTTCCAAAACTGAAGGATACGGGACGGTGTCCGCGGATACGCGTTGATTCTGGTGTGCACGCACATCCGAATCGACTTCTGCAAAATCCCACATGTCCGTATCAACGTCGTGCACGTTTCAGTAAAGACTGCGTGCGACCAAGTCGTCCCGTTTGGCGGGGTGTACTCAGTTCTGGGGTGAAACAGGACGTTATTTTTCCTGTTTTTGGATCGCGGTGTGCGATCACCACAGGACGCGATGCACCGAGCGAGTTGCACGGGCATCGAGGGGGTTATACAGTCTATGCGACGAAACTGACGGAATCGAAAATGGAACTACAAGGAGAGAGGAGACGCTACCTGAACAGGGCTCCGTGAATCTGATTTTCACGTGTCCGGGTTATCTCGACACGAGCTGAGTTGTGTCCGGGCCGTGTCCGCTGTGTCCTGGTTCGAGTCTAGGGTTCTGCTGTGTTCGTGTCAGTGGGGACGCTGCTGTGTCCGTGTCGTAGGCGGGTGGATCTGCTCAGTCCGGTCGGAGCGGGCCGGAGAGCTGCTGCACGGTTGGGCGGCGCGGGGACGCTGCCGGGGTCGGGGGCTGTGCTGCACCGTCGGGGCGGGGCCGGAGCGGCACAGTCGGAGAGGGACCGGAGCAGCTAGGCCAGAACACTGTGCTGGAGTCGCCGGCAGTAGGCCGGATCTGCCCGCGGGGTGCACGGTGTAGTCAGTTGGATTGCTCGGCGCCGGAGTCTGTACAGGGGGCGGTCAAGGGCTCTGCACCGCTGGGGTCGGGGGTGAGTCAGGCCGGAGCGGGGAGAGGGAAGTCAGTCTGGGCCGGCGGTGAACAGTGAAGTCGGCTGGGAGATAAATTCTAGGTTTTGGTTTGGGATTAGGGATTAGGGATTGGGATTTTTTTATTATTTCTCTTTTTCTTTTTCTTTTTGTTTGTGGAGAAAAGAATAGGAAATTATGTATTTATACATATAAAAATTTGGAGTAGGGTTTGCCCTAGGATTTGGGCTGGGTCAACTCTCCTTGGGCTTGGCTTCGGCTCACATGGGGATGTTGGGCGTTTGGCACGAGTTTAATTCGGTTTAATTATTTAATAGTTTTTTTAGGGCTTTAAAACTGATTTCGGAGTCCAATAAATTCGCAAAAAATTACCCTATGTCCGGTTTTCTATTTTACACCATAAAATATTATTTCCATAATATTTTAATATTATTTAACAGTAATTAAAATCATTTAATTACAAAATATCTAGGTTTTAATTATAGAAAAATTCCTGAAAATTCTGAAAAATTATGAAAAATTCAAATTAAAAATATCTGAAAATCAGTGGGCTTACACTACCATCCCATAAGCCGCACCACCACCCTCCGGCATTCCCGTTCCTTCACTCCAGCGAGCTCCGGCCTGCTGTACACTCCACCACCACCATCGACCACTCCATCCTCTCGACCACTCAACCACTACCCTCGTCTTCATCTTCCCCAACGAGATCCCCCGTTCCACCACCACCCTAGCACCACCCCACGGCCAGGCTCCTCTCCGGCGGGCCAGCATCTCCATCATCCGGCCAACAACCTCGCCAAGGTGAAACAATCTCCCCTCTCTATTTGATATATATTGCTTGGTGTTGAGTAGTTAGGGTTAATGTTTATATAGTGTAGTGTAGTAAAATTGAGCATGTGTTAATGATATGAGATTAGGGTTTAAGGGTGAGTTTAGTGTTTATGTTTACATCAATTATAAAATGAAATTAAAAGATTGGCATGGGAGTTTAGGGTTTGATTATAACTAGATGTTATGAATATTATACATAATTGGAAAAATGCTAAATCAATAAATTAAGGTTTAAAAATGATTTGAGTAAGGACATGGAATTTATTTCCATGATGGATGGAATTGAGACATAAATAATGAAGTGGGGATTAAATCCCATATGAGATTTTTAGGTGTTGTCCTAATTAAATGCAAATTGATTATTGTGGGAACAGATTTAAATTATTGAGAAATAAGATTCTGATTTTTGAACATTGATGAACACTGAGTAGCACGTGTTTGATTGTGAACTAGTGTGTAGTATCAAACCATTAATCGGTGATTTGGGGATTGGAAATTAATGATGGGTTTAATTGAAGAGATGTACTTTTTATGATTTGGTAACGATGATATGAAACAGAAGGTTAATAATTATTAATTGTGTATTTGAGGATGGTTTGATGATATTGTACAGATAATTAGTTTGATTTAATATAACGTACCACTAGTCAACCGTGGTCAACCCTCTAGCGTCTTGTCCCTGTGAGTTGTAGCTGAGTCTGAGCATATGTATAGACATGTGTCACATCCCTGTTTGCCATGTGATAGTTTATTGATTGAGTTTGTACCTCATCTCTAGGTACTACGGGACCTGAGGACTTGGACGTGGTCCCGGATCTCCGTCATCAACCGCCGGACACAGGCAAGTGTACCTTGCCACCCTTTATTTTGGTTACAGATATTTTATTGTTTTATTATGTACATTATGTGCGTATTTGTTTACGATCGATACTTCGCGTCCGGAGCACAACCGGGTGTAGACGTTGTCGTAACATCTTGTAACAAATGTTAGATTTTCGTAACACCTCGATGTACGTACCTGAGTACATCGTCACCCCAGGACACATTCATACACTGTTATCATGCCAGATTCCTGTATCCTGATACTAATGTCATGACTGGAGACTGGGACGACCTTAGGATTACGTTGTTGATAGTATTTTTGTGCGAAGAGACTGCTAGATAGAGGTTCAGGTTCAGCGCACAATCGTTGACCGCTTGGGAAGGGAAAGACAGTTACTAGACGTTTGGGTTCCTCTGTACGCGCTTATATATGTATCTGTATTGTATCTGTAGTGAACCTGTATCTAGTATAGTTGTATCACCCGTGTGACTCCTTGCCCGGAGCTGAGGTACGTCCCGTGTGTTTTCGTGTCCGGAGCTACGATTTTATTTTGGATAGCCCACGCGTCGAACATTGTCTTTAAACTGTGTCACACTTGTTTCGTTATGATAGATTACCCTGTCGTTGCACTTGTACTTTATGTATTACTTGGCATGTTGTATTTTTGTACCTTGTTACGTCCCTCTAAGGACCTGGTCCCCTGCCAGTTTTGCAGCATAGACGATTACGGAGCATTGGAGTTGCTGATGGAGTTGCACGTCTTGCGGGCATTATACCAGGTACTCATATCATTTCCACCGGTATTATGGTTACTTTATTCCTATTGATTATTCATTTGCTGTTGTAGCCTAGTTTTTGTAGACTCATCTCTTCTCGAGTCTATTTGAGTTTGTGTGTTATTGGACGGCCGACTTTAGCACATATAGCTCTTTCTTGTATACTGCTGTACATTATGGATTGATACATAGAGGTTTATATTTATGGGATATCTAGATAGTGCCCTTTATATTATACAGCTTATACTTATTCGAGTCAGACCAGAGTCTGGTCGAATGCGTAGCTGGCGTGTCACGAATTCCTGGTCCTACATATTTTGGAATTTGGGCATGACATATCCTAAGATTTTGACCCATCATTTTATACGGATCCCAAGCTGACGGTTATGAAGGTGAGGCCGTCTCGAGAACCCAACCATCCACCGTAGAGACTGACAATTGGAAGTGGGAACCGAGGGGGCTGCCATTATCTGTTTGGCAGCCTATAAATAGGAGTTTCGGGGGAGAAAGAAGAACTTTTTTGCCTTGCTGAGTTCTCTTCTCCTTTCATCTGCGACTATTTTCCTGCTCTGATTACCTTCTTCGACCATCTGCCATGGCGCCCAAGGCTTCATCCTCTGCTCCCACGAAGACGATCGACGAGGGGAAGTGCTCGGCTTCCATACCTAGCACCAAGAAGAATTCTTTCTCTTTTTATGAGGATGTTCAGACGCCCATCCCAGGTAAGATTTGAGGGGGGGAGTATAAACGTCTGGACACTTCGCATATGGTCTACTGCATGATTAGAACATGTGCGGACTCGTCCATATGACCATGTCGTATATTTTATGTGTGGATCTTACTTTAATCGTATGCGCTGGTCTTTACTCGACCATATGGAGGTCTTGTTGTGACTCGATCGTATGGAGGTCCTATTATGACTCGGTCGCATGGAGGTCTTGTTGTGTCTCGGCTGCATGGAGGTCATGTTCGTGACTAGGCCGCATGTATTATATGCATCCCTTTATGTGCTCAAGTATATTTCTGATGCACATGCCATCCCGAGGGCTCTAACCGTCTTTTTATTTCTGCTTTTGTAGTGACTTTACCCATGGCTCTGTCAGGGGAGGTACTTGTGTGTCATGCTCAGGCTATACTAGACGTAAGGTTCGATCATATAGTGGTAAATGTCAAGTCCCAGATAAACAAGGGTCAATCTGAGGCAAGAATAAAGTTAATAGTGGACCAGTCTTCGTTCTTTCTGCTAAGCCAGTTGAACTCTGGGCCAATTAAGGGTTCAAAGGGCATTTCTTATTTGAAGTCCATCTTTCTGTTTGAGGATGATCTCACTATCTCGGATGCTAAGGTAGCGAAGAAAAATGAGAGCTGAACCTTCTCCTCTGGCAGGATAAAGATACATATACCTGCGATATAGCGCCACTTGCCTTTGTCGGCCTTCAATATGGTGTCCCTCCCAAGAAAGATGTTGGGCACCCTGACCCCAAACCAAAAGGGAGCCCAAGTCGGCCGCTTTCTTTTAACTCTAAACTGAAGAGACAAATGGCGACTTAGGAATCGTTTTCTTATTCTCTTCGCGGGCTGGAACCTGGCGCTTTCACGAGTGAGATGGAGCCGAATGTTCGTATCTACAGAGCTGACACTTTTCTGAACCAGCTCACAGACAAGGGATTATATCCAAAGGAAAAAATGCTTGCTCAACTGGGTGCATCATTCGTCTTCTTGGATTAATTTGAACATGTGGGTGCTAGGGATGTACGAGCAGTCCCTGAATGAGGCCAACCTCTATTACGCCATAAGGGGTTCCTGTTACAGTTTGGAGAAGAAGTCAAAGTTATTTGTGGCTTTGATCGAGATATACAACTATCGCAACAGGACTTTCTTTACTCCTCGTGGGGAGATGAGACTTGCCCTCCACGAGATGTGTAATATTTTGCGGTTTTCCTAGAAAAGTGAGCCGTATGAGGAGTACACGCCTAATAATGAGAAATTCGAGGAGTTGGAGAAACAGCATCCGGGGTTTCTCGTAGTTTATTGGAAATTATTGTGCCATTATAGCACTTGCTAGCAAATTTTGAAGAAGAAGGAAAGAATCACAGAGGGGATATTACCCCACACCAAGGCATGGATCCATTACCTCTTCAATATCGAAACTTTGAGTCAGGTCATTGTTCGGAGCCCTCAAACCCCGAGTAGTGTCGATGACCTAGTGCACGGTACTAAGAGAACAACCGCCTCTGGTGAGGGGTTTCGTAGCTCCGGTGATACCTTCAGCTACTTTTACCAAGATACCCAACCACTGTCTGATAAGGCTGTGCTGGCTGGATTTTTGATTATATAGCTACGAACTTGTGTAGTCCCGGGAGGATCCGGGTCGATCGAGAGGGCTAGCCGCAATCTCATCCTCCACGTTGTGAAGTTAATTTTCGGCTATCAGCTAGCTTTACTCCCAGCGAATATCTGCAGCATCCATTGTAGGCTCCGTACTTTTATGAGCAAAGTGATAACTCATGGCGGCTCTGGGGATTTCAACTGGGTTGAGATGCCTTATAATTATATAATGGGTTGGCTGTTAATCCACTAACCGTCTTTGATGCATACTGGAGTTGAGGGAACAATGACAGAAGCTGATGCTTTTATTCGCCAGTATGGTTGGATGCCCTATTTTCATACTGAGGTTCCCGTCTGTCGGCATGTACTCACCCACGTAGAGGACTATTCCTTCTTTCTTTCGGTCCCAAAGTTCATAGAGGACAAAGTGAATAGGGTTCAGTGTGATAGTGGTATTGATCATCAGGTTCTGTCCCTAAAGCTCTTTTTTTGGTTACTTTCCATCCGGCCTTCCCATTTGGTATACCAAAACTGGAACCTTGTCTTCTTGGAACCTTACTTGCCGAGTATATTTGCACGTTAATTTGGTTATAGCCAGCTCATGTTAATCAATCCAAGCCCATGTCTTAGTTTTGAAGGTAATATTCTTGATAGAGCTCGAGCCTGGTATTACTACTTTGCCACCAATACTCAGGTCCGGTTTATCCTACCCGATGCTAAAGTTTCTATATATATCTTCATGTAGCGGCTCTCTTTTATGTAGTCGTGAATGTGCCTTTACCTAGCTTTGACCGAGATACTAGCTTTATCGTGGGTACTAAGCTAAATTCCCGATGCAGGGAGTCCAAGAAAGTTCAAAAAAAAGCAAGGGAAAGGCTATGCTTGTCGATTCTGACTCTACGATGGGGGAAGAGAATGCTTCCAATGACCCCTCACCTCCAGTGAACTCTCCAATGAAGCGTAGGGCCTCCTCGATACGGAGCCCTCCATCCAAAAAGAGAAGACATGAACCATCCATGGATGCGAGGCCACATTATAGGGAGCGGGTTGCTGGGGACCAAGAAGAAGGACCAAAAGAAGAGGAGGAGGAGGAGGTAAGACCCCTGGCTCTGGTGGCTTCTGACCAAGAGCTTATTACAGACGCTGAGGCAGTATTCGCGTAACCTATTAGTTTATTCTTTTCGGTCCCCTCTATAAATATCTCTCTTCTGGTCTGTTTGAAAACTTACAGACGCACGAGGAGAGGGACCGACCCCAACGGTCTACGACCGTCAAGGTTTCTTATGCGCAGCCGGATGAAAAGATCTTTTCTTCTGGGTTCGAGGCCGCGGAGCTTATTCCCGAGAGATCTGGTGGTTATGTCTCAGGGGAGTCACTGGTGGAACCAGCTACCTCCCCCATCTTGGTGGATGACTTAATGATCCGGAGAAAGTTTGGACTGCACTGGATGAATGTCAGGTCCCATTGTCTTCTCCGGGTATGTTATTTCATAACTTTTCTAGAGAAAAGATTTTTTGGCTTCAACTTCACATTCTCCAGACGAAGTTAATTGTTGGTTCTTCTAGTTCTGTAGACCCTACTTCTCCCCTGAAGGTCGTGGATGTGACCACAGAGGAAGGCATCATGGAAGAAGAGGGTAGTGCGCTCGTTAGGGGAAGGTCTGAGTTCCTTCTTCGCTTTTTTGGAGGCGAGGAATATTCCATCGTGCCCCCTACTAAGGCTGTGATGGAGGAGGTTCCTGTTGTTACAAGCTCTTCTGGCGTGGCGACTACTCCTCCAACTGTTGCCGCTGGGGGTTCTGCGGCTGAAGCCTCTTTGGACAGCGGGGTAGTAAGCCGCCGCCATGAGGTCCTTGAGGTTGCTGGGTCACCTTCTGAAGCTTCCATGACTTGGTCTATGGATGGTACACTGGTGGGAGCCAATGCGGTGAGGCATCCCATTACTTCTTTCCTCAGTCTCGGTATTACTCGGCGTCTGTGGTTCAGCTTTCTGGTTTCCAAGCACTTCGTGCATCGATGAAAGATTGGATCGCCGACAGGACCGTTGGTTTCTCTTCTACTGCTGCTTCACCTTTGTGGTTTCTGAACATCGTTGTGCCTGTTGTACCTGCAGCCTCTTCTTCAATCATGTCGCCTCTGACTCCGGCTACGTTGGAAGAGATTGATGAGAACGTCTATCTCTCCATTCGTAGCTTCCATATATTCTTGAAGCAAGGGATCGAGGGCGTGTTGGAACAAAATACATTTTTTGCATGGGCAAGGCACTTTGCTGAGGGCCAGGTCCACTCTCTGAGGGGTATCCCCAGTTTTAAATAGATGGCCGACTTTTTGAGCCATAAACTAGTGGAGGTAGAAAAATGCATAATGGAGCTGCGATAGTACCAGCAGGCAGATATGGAATGCTGATATCCCATGAATATAATGAGTTCTCAAAGAAGGTGGAGATAGAAAAGGCCTTCTTTGCTTCATCTATGGAGTATTTGCAGCGAGATCTCCGAAATTTAGAGAAGAGGCATGACCGGCTGGACAGTCTCAGAGAAGAGTGTGGTGCCCCGTTCCCCCTATTCGGGGAACGCGGCTAAAAAATACTAGACGGTATCGTTCGATCGGGATAGATTGAATCAAGAACTCATCCTCGTTATGGATTTGTCTCTTCGGAATTGATTCCCATATTCAGTGGACCGTGCCCCAAGGATCGACTTAGCGGCAGAGTCAGGAGGGACCTCTCCGCTGCATTCTTTGTTGCCTAGTTTTCGCTGTCGCTTGTTGCTTTCATGCCTTGAGTTGGTTTTCGGATTTGCTTGGGTTTTCTTGAACGGTTTCGATGGATTTCATTGCTTTCGTTCTTAGGACTGCACTTTAATTCCGATAAGGGAAAGAGAGAAAGAAGTACTGATCAGCTGTTCGTGTCAATACAGGTGAACCAGCTGTAGGCGTCGCTCGAGCGGACTCCTAAAGCACTTCTTTCCTTTTCCTTCCAACTACCAAAGTGAGTGGCTACCAACCCGATTAGCTAGCCCTACTTGCTAGTCTTCACATCTAAATCTTGTGTTCGTGCTTTGCTCGATCAAACGATACCAAGTAAATAACTAAAAGATATCAAGATAATAAGGGAATAGACTTGGGAAATATTGCTTGTCAAATGAAACTTGTGAACGGTTACTTACTTATATGCTTGCTCGTTTGGAATGTTCATCATATGCATAAATATAAGTTAGAATGTATATTTCTTCTTAAAAACTGTGCTATGTATAGAACTCATTTTCAATGCAATAACTCAACAGGAAGACTATACAAAAGTAGATCTTGCCCTGTTATTGCCCTGTGCCTGATTTGCCTCAAATGTTAACTTAGTGTACTGTGTTGATCACGGATAACTTGTGCACAAGGTCTTAGTTCCTGCGGATGGTCGCTGGGGCACTGGCACCGATCCGATCCGGACGGAACTCACGATAGTCGCCTGCTTCGAATCGAGTGGCTTGTGGCACCTCATGTTCTCTGTGCCGCATGCCATTCCGTCCCGAGACTAGCCCGTCCATTATGGCAACGTGCCAGTGATCCTCTTGTATATTTAAACCTGTTGCTACTAACTTGTGTCTTCTTGGCAGGGAAGGCAAGGTAAGTATTATGCAGGTGGTTCAGACGGGCAGGTAAATGTCACCGAACGGTGGCGAGTTATTTCAATGATTATATATATATGTCTTGCTGTAAAATAAACTAAGGCAAGATAGAAACCCACAAATATGCATGCTTCATTAAAACAACGTGTTGATTGGTATAGTTAGGATAGCTTGCCTTCACCAGTACATTTTGATGTACTGACCCTCGTTGAAACAGGTTTCCCGTGCTAAGGAGAGCCGAGCGAGGAGCAGGAGACAAACCCCCAATCCAGTCCAGCTGTAGGCACGTCTCGACCGTGCCAACCTTTGAAGCATTTTGAAGAAGAAGAAGCATTTTGAAGTTAGAAGCTAGCCACCAAGCAACCATGCAACTTCGTGGCAAAGCAGTCGTTCCGACGCAAGGTCTTATATTTTGAGTTTAGTAAAGGACGTAATGTAAAGGACTGCTATCTTATTTTGTGTCAACACTTTTGTAAGCCCATAGAGGCAATCCTTATGACTCAGTTCAAGGAGTTTGTAATAGATGTTCATATTATCAATAAAAGAGAACTTTTCCATGTTTCAATATGTGTTTCAATTATCTGCGTACTCTGAATATGTGCTCGCTATGCGAAACAAAAATACTTAGCCTTGTGCGGTGCGCAACCTAGGCCCGCACGGCGGTCACGCCCGGGGGACGACTATCGATTCCGCGGAATCGGGGCGTGACATGTTGGTATCAGAGCACAGCTTCAAAGTTCCTTTGACTTGAACTGGAAAAGTTTCCTTAACGATAAATCCCTGTGCGAACTCCTGAACTCGTTAAGGCCAAAATGAGATACGTTCATGCAATAAGTCCATAATACATTATGATCCTGATGTAATTTACCTTTCTTTCAAGGAACGACGCAAGCGCAACCATCAGCGCTGGCGCCAGGCGAGACAAGGACTCAGGAGAGCAGTTCCGGAACTTCAGGAAGCTCTCGGAGCCAACGGGGCATGTCTCGATCAGATTCTCTTCAGCAGGTGATGCAAATGTTCACGGAGCAACGACAGAGGGATGATGCCCGCCAAGCCAAGTTCGAGAGCAACCTAGAGGCCCGGCTCTCAGTCCAACAAAAGCAGGTAGATACCCTACAGCAGCTTGTTCAGACCCTGGCCTCCAACCATTCTGCCGCAACGACAGCTATACCAGTGGAGCATCCAGTGCTTAAAGTCGAACCACCGCTAGCGCCAAGGACGAGGGAAGTGACTGCCTTCCCCTTTGGCAACTTCAAGAAGGTCTGCAACACGCCGTTTAATGGGACTGAGGACCCGATCGTGGCCCTAGATTGGCTCGCCGAGCTTGAAGATCATTTTTCTCTCCTAGAAGTGCCGGAAGACAAGCGCGTCACCTGTGCCCAACTATTCCTTCGTCTCAACGCACACGACTGGTGGGACGTGCATCGACGATTTCTTCAACTTGGCCATGGAGAGGAGGCGATCGCGTGGACGACTTTTCGTACCGCGTTCGAGGAGGAGTTTATACCCCCACCACTACGACGTCAACGGGAAAACGATTTCGTTCAACTCCGGCAGGACAGCATGACGGTGAAGCAATACTCGGCAGAATTCAATAAACTGGCCAAATTTGCTACCGCTTATCTACCGGATGCAGCGAGTCGTGCCAGACGATTCGAAGGAGGGCTACGTCCTGGCATTCACGAGCACGTAGCCGTTTCGCAGTATCAGACGATGCGGAAAGTATTAAACCACGCCCTTTCGCTTGAACCGCAGTATCCTCACGTTGCCGGCGGCGCTGTGCAACCTTCCAATCACAAACGCCAAGGCAACGATAGAGGAAACAATGCTGCAAAGCGTCAAAATAACGGCGGTCGTCAGCGAGAAAACCAGGGGCAGCGTTGCACCTACTGTAACAGAAGAGGGCACACCGAGAATGTCTGTCGCAAACGGCTCGGCACTTGCCTCAGATGCGGCGATCCTGGCCATCAGATTAGCAGCTGTCCGCTTCGTCCACCGCAACAACCAGATCAGACTTCGGCTCCTCAGGCAAATCGAGCGGCGCCTCAGCAAGGGCGTAATCAAGCTCAAGGCCGAGTCTACACCATGACACGGGAAGAAGCTCTAGCTTCGGATACCGTCGTGTCAGGTACCTTACTTTTCAATAATATACCTGCTCACGTTCTATTTGATTCAGGTGCAACCCATAGCTTTATTTCTACAAACTTTGCCACGGAGAACAATGTAAAAATGACTCCGTTGCATTTAGATTTAAGCGTTAGCACCCCATTTGGTACAAAAATTCTTGTCTGTTCAGCATGCCTAGGCGGTTATATCTGTATTGGGGAGAGAAAGCTGTCACTTGATATTTTAGTTCTTGATGTACGGGACTATGATATCATTTTGGGAATGGACTGGCTAGGCGCGTGCGCGGCAACTATTGAGTGTGCAGAGAAGCGAGTCGTTTTCCGTCTGCCCGGAGAAGCCGTGTTCTGTTACACCAGTAGTCCAGCGAACAATGCGACCAGGGCCTGCATGGTGATTTCGGTAAAATCTGCTCGGCGAATGCTCTACACAGGCTGCGAGAGATTCCTAGCATCGGTTCGGGACACACGGCAGGACTACGCAAACGTCGAGTCAACTTCCGTTGAGGCAGAGTTCCCCGATGTGTTCCCGAGCGAACTACCCGGTATGCCGCCAGACCGAGAGATTGAATTCACTATCGACACATTTCCAAATACACAGCCAATTTCCAAGCCTCCGTACAGAATGGCACCTGCAGAGCTGAATGAATTAAAGCGCCAACTCCAGGAATTACTTGATCGCGGGTTCATCCGTCCGAGCGTGTCTCCTTGGGGCGCTCCTGTGCTCTTTGTGAAGAAAAAGGACGGAACTCTACGCCTCTGCATAGACTATAGGGAATTAAACAAAGTCACAATCAGGAACAAATATCCTCTGCCACGGATAGATGACTTGTTTGATCAGTTACAAGGGGCAACAGTGTTTTCTAAAATTGATCTTCGCTCGGGTTACCACCAGCTGAAGATTAAGCCAGAAGACGTGCCCAAGACTGCTTTCAGAACCCGCTACGGCCATTACGAGTTTTTTGTGATGCCGTTTGGACTGATGAATGCTCCTGCTGCATTCATGGATATGATGAACCATGTCTTTAGGCCCTTCATCGATAAATTCGTGGTGGTATTTATCGATGACATCTTAGTGTACTCGAAGACTAGGGATGAGCACGCAGGACACCTGCGGATGGTGCTGCAAACCCTTCGAGACCACAAGTTGTATGCCAAATTAAGCAAATCAGAATTTTGGCTGGACAGTATCTCGTTTTTGGGGCATATCATCTCCTCGGAAGGCATCTCAGTTGATCTGAAGAAGATAGAAGCAATCACGCAGTGGAAACGACCGGAGTCAGCTAGCGACATCCGAAGTTTCCTTGGTCTGGCAGGGTACTACCGGAGATTTATACAAAATTTTGCTAGGATTGCTTCGCCCTTGACTTAGTTGACACGAAAGGGTACGAAGTTTACTTGGGCAGAGGACTATGAAGCTTCGT
This sequence comes from Iris macrosiphon, assembly GCA_036927795.1. Lineage (NCBI taxonomy): Eukaryota > Viridiplantae > Streptophyta > Magnoliopsida > Asparagales > Iridaceae > Iris > Iris macrosiphon. The sequence continues at coordinate 403,410 of JAYESA010000085.1, forward strand.
TTACGGAGTTAAAGCAGCGCCTCATCTCTGCCCCAATTTTCACTCTGCCGAACGGACCGGATGACTTTAAAATATATAGTGATGCCTCAGGAAAGGGTCTAGGATGTGTCCTAATACAGCGCGACAAGGTGATAGCCTACGCTTCTAGACAGCTAAAGCCACACGAGCAGAATTACCCAACGCATGATCTCGAACTTGCCGCGGTAGTGTTTGCATTGAAGCTGTGGCGTCACTATCTTTATGGCGTGCCGTGTGAGATTTATACGGACCATAAGAGTTTGAAATATTTTTACACTCAAAAGGATTTAAATCTTCGGCAGCGGCGATGGCTTGAACTCCTGAGCAACTTCGATCTCACGATCAGATACACGCCTGGAAAGGGAAACATAGTAGCTGACACGTTGAGTCAAGTGTTTGTAGGGAGTTTGGTTATTGATGATAGACTGCGCCGAGATCTTGAATCACTGGGTATTACACTGAAAATAAGATATAAGAAGTGGGCGCAAGTAGCTCAACTGCGCCTCGAGCCCGACTTGTTACACAAAGTGAAGGCCGCTCAGAAGGACGACCCATTCCTGCAGAAGATACATGCCCTTATCTTGGCAGGAAAGGCGTCCGACTTTGCGGTAAGCTCGGATGGAATGCTTCGAGTAAAGGGAAGACTATGTGTTCCGAACGACGCGGCCCTCAGACAAGAGATACTCACGGAAGCTTACTATGCTAGTTATACTTCTCATCCGGGTAGCACTAAGATGTATCGGGATCTTCGTACGACATTTTGGTGGCACGGCTTAAAACGGGATGTGGCGCAGTTTGTGTCGCATTACATGGCTTGTCAACGAGTAAAGGCCGAACACCAGAAACCAGGCGGAGAGCTTCAGAACCTTGCTATTCCGGAGTGGAAATGGGATAATATAACGATAGACTTTATTGTTGGCTTGCCGAGGACGCAACGGGGACATGATGCAGTCTGGGTTATCGTCGATCGACTCACCAAGTCAGCTCACTTTCTGCCTATCAAATCTACTTGGAGTGCCGACCGCCTGGCTCAGATATATCTCAACGAAATCGTCCGACTCCACGGCGTGCCCGTAACCATAGTCTCCGATCGAGATGGTCGATTCATATCACGTTTCTGGGGAAGCCTGCAGTCAGCAATGGGGACAAAGTTGAAATTCAGCTCCGCCTACCATCCACAGACCGATGGCCAAACAGAGCGCGTCAACCAGATCCTCGAAGACATGCTGCGACTCTACGCCTTGGACACGAAGACTAGTTGGGACCTTCATCTACCTCTAGCCGAATTTGCTTACAACAATAGTTATCAATGAAGCATTCAAATGGCGCCGTATGAGGCGTTATACGGGCGGAAGTGTAGATCTCCTATCTGTTGGGACGAAGTCGGGGAGCGGCAAGTACTTGGCCCTGAGCTCGTGGAGCAGACCGTCCAGAAGGTTCGGCTGATTCGGGACAGATTAAAGATAGCTCAAAGTCGTCAGAAGAGCTATGCGGATGTTCATCGGAGACCGCTAGAGTTTCAAGTAGGTGACCGGGTATTCCTCAAGGTCTCGCCCATGCGAGGGGTCAGCAGGTTCGGAGCGAAGGGAAAGCTAAGTCCACGATTTGTCGGCCCGTTCGAAATACTAAAGCGGGTTGCTTCAGTTGCTTATCAGATCGCTCTACCACCATCCCTAGCTGACGTACATGATATATTCCATGTTTCCCAACTTAGAAAATATGTGTATGATCCAAGCCACGTGGTAGACTTGGGACAACTGAACCTTCAGCCCGACTTGACGTATGTAGAACAGCCGGTACAAATTTTGGATAGAAAAGAAAAGCTGCTTCGGACCCGTTCGGTTCCTCTAGTGCGCGTGCTTTGGCGGAATCACTCTGTCGAAGAATCTACTTGGGAGCTCGAATCCGATATGAGGGAACGGTTCCCCTCATTATTTCCTAGTGGTGGGTTTTATTCCTTAAGTTTCGAGACAAAACTTCCAATTAGTTGGGTAGGATGTGGTGCCCCGTTCCCCCTATTCGGGGAGCGCGGCTAAGAAATACTAGACAGTATCGTTCGATCGGGATAGATTGAATCAAGAACTCATACTCGTTATGGATTTGTCTCTTCGGAATCGATTCCCATATTCAGTGGACCGTGCCCCAAGGATCGACTTAGCTGCAGAGTCAGGAGGGACCTCTCCGCTGTATTCTTTGTTGCCTAGTTTTCGCTGTCGCTTGTTGCTTTCGTGCCTTGAGTTGGTTTTCGGATTTGCTTGGGTTTTCTTGAACGGTTTCGATGGATTTCATTGCTTTCGTTCTTAGGACTGCACTTCAATTCCGATAAGGGAAAGAGAGAAAGAAGTACTGATCAGCTGTTCGTGTCAATACAGGTGAACCAGCTGTAGGCGTCGCTCGAGCGGACTCCTAAAGCACTTCTTTCCTTTTCTTTCCAACTACCAAAGTGAGTGGCTACCAACCCGATTAGCTAGCCCTACTTGCTAGTCTTCACATCTAAATCTTGTGTTCGTGCTTTGCCCGATCAAACGATACCAAGTAAATAACTAAAAGATATCAAGATAATAAGGGAATAGACTTGGGAAATATTGCTTGTCAAATGAAACTTGTGAACGGTTACTTACTTATATGCTTGCTCGTTTGGAATGTTCATCATATGCATAAATATAAGTTAGAATGTATATTTCTTCTTAAAAACTGTGCTATGTATAGAACTCATTTTTAATGCAATAACTCAACAGGAAGACTATGCAAAAGTAGATCTTGCCCTGTTATTGCCCTGTGCCTGATTTGCCTCAAATGTTAACTTAGTGTACTGCGTTGATCACGGACAACTTGTGCACAAGGTCTTAGTTCCTGTGGACGGTCGCTGGGGCACTGGCACCGATCCGATCCGGACGAAACTCACGATAGTCGCCTGCTTCGGATCGAGTGGCTTGTGGCACCTCCTGTTCTCTGTGCCGCACGCCATTCCGTCCCGAGACTAGCCCGTCCATTATGGCAACGTGCCAGTGATCCCCTCGTATATTTAAACCTGTTGCTACTAACTTGTATCTTCTTGGCAGGGAAGGCAAGGTAAGTATTATGCAGGTGGTTCAGACGGGCAGGTAAATGTCACCGAACGGTGGCGAGTTATTTCAATGATTCTAGATATATGTCTTGCTGTAAAATAAACTAAGGCAAGATAGAAACCCACAAATATGCATGCTTCATTAAAACAACGTATTGATTGATATAGTTAGGATAGCTTGCCTTCACCAGTACGTTTCGATGTACTGACCCTCGTTGAAACAGGTTCCCCGCGCTAAGGAGAGCCGAGCGAGGAGAAGGAGACAAACCCCCAATCCAGTCCAGCTGTAGGCACGTCTCGACCGTGCCAACCTTTGAAGCATTTTGAAGAAGAAGAAGCATTTTGAAGTTAGAAGCTAGCCACCAAGCAACCATGCAACTTCGTGGCAAAGCAGTCGTTCTGACGCAAGGTCTTATATTTTGAGTTTAGTAAAGGACGTAATGTAAAGGACTGCTATCTCATTTTGTGTCAACACTTTTGTAAGCCCATAGAGGCAATCCTTATGACTCAGTTTAAGGAGTTTGTAATAGATATTCATATTATCAATAAAAGAGAACTTTTCTATGTTTCAATATGTGTTTCAATTATCTGCGTACTCTGAATATGTGCTCGCTATGCGAAACAAAAATACTTAGCCTTGTGCGGTGCGCAATCTAGGCCTGCACGGCGGTCACGCCCGGGGGACGACTATCGATTCCGCGGAATCGGGGCATGACAAAGAGTGCCTCTCCCGACAAAAGGGCCTGACTGAGCAAATTAAACGGCTCCAGGTCAAGCTTGATGCACTAGGAAATAGGGTGCTGGGCCTAGCAGGAAGAGGAGGTTATCCGAATCGAGGTGAGCCAAGTAGTACAGAACACGACTGGCGTTGAGGTTCTGGTACAAAAGTTAGAGGACCGACATGAGTCTTACGCTCGCTACGAGGATCCCGATGTTATAGCCCAAGAGGTTCAACACCGGGCCCAGGTGTTCATGGATGGCCATATTGCCCGTCTCTATGAGCAGATAACAGAGTTATGCTCCAACTCATAGCACTAGTAGTTCTTTTTTTTCTTTTTTGTGTCCCCATTTTGCCTTCGAGCTTAGGATCTTGACAATCCCTCGAATGTAATTTTGCTTTCAATTTCTCTTCGTGGAAAAAAATAAAAGTTATTCCATTCATTTACAATTATTTGTGTGAGATTTGGTTACCATACTAAAGGTAATATGGATGTAGTACAATACTACAGCCTCCTAGGATGTCCAACTGGGGGACTTAGGTAGACCTATTATTTGTTGCACATATGGAGTAAAAATAATAAGTTCGAAAACAATCCCTATCAGAGGTAATATGGATGTGATAGGTTTTATGTACCCATTACTTCTTGCGCACTTGAGTGCAAGTAATAGATTTAGAACAAGCACTACCAGAGGTGATACGGATATGGCAGGTTTTATATACTTAACATCGCTGGCATACGTTGGTAAGTACGGATGATAAGTGGAGATGACAACCGATATCAGAGGTAATATGGACGTAATAATCGATAGCCAAGATCCGGGAGGTTTTCTCAGAGGTAATATGGACATGGAAAACTCAGCCGGGAAGGAATGTTTGGATAGTAGTTCAGAGGTAATATTGACGTGAACTAGCATCTGGAAAGTCCACTGAGAAATAATTTGTTGGGTGTGTTCTATCCGAGAATGAAGATAGAATGTTAGGATATTAGCTCATCTATTGCGTATCCAGGAATCCTGGATACAGATATTGCCTTTTACAGAAATTTATAAAGAAGAAAAATGTTGTACATAGGCACTCGCTGGGGACGAAGAACCAAGAGTGTAAGGACTGTACATCTTGATTTCCCGACTAGGGATAAGGGGAGTACAAGTCTAGCTTAGACATAGTACTTTTTCAGGAACTTGCCATTGATCATCATCATAAGCAAGTCGCCATTGGTTTCGCGAGCCGGTAGGCACCATTGGAGAATACCGATTCTATGATGAACATGTCTTCCCATTTGGGTTAGAATTTGTCAGCCGTCTTATGGGTCATAACCGTCAGCCTCCTTATGGTCAGGGCGAGATCACTCACTTGGTAGGTCCTCTTCTTCACCTATTTGTTGAAGGCTTTGAGAGACGCGCTTGGTATAGCTTAATGCGCTGCTGAGCTAAGAGACATTTCTCATCGAGTGCTTCTAACTCTTGTAGCCGTCGACGATAATTATCATTGACGGTTAATTGATTGGAGAGAGCTACTAGGAGTGAAGGGATTTGGATCTCGAGTGGGAGGACTGCTTCATTTTTCTACACCAGAGAGAAAAAAAGTATTTCCAGTAGATTTCTGGACCGTTGTACGGTAGGCCCAGAGACATACACCCATCTTCTCATTCCAATTGCATTTATTGGATGACACAAACTTTTTGAGTATCTTTATGATGGTTTTGTTGAATGCTTATGCCAGACCATTTGCTGCTGGGTTATAGGCAGTTTATACTACATTATGAATACAGTTTTTGTCGCAAAATCGGTAGAACGCGTGATTTGCGAACTATGGACCATTGTAATGGATGATCCTTTGTGGCAAGCCGAAGCAGTATATAATGTGATGCTTGAAGAAGCTGTTCACGTTGGACGTCTTGACTTCAACGAGTTGTATGGTTTTTGCCCACTTGAAGAAGTAGTCATTGATAGCCAAGATGAACGATGTCCCTTAGCCGAAGGCGGACTGATCGGCCCTATGATATCCATGTCCTAGGCTTCAAACGGATAGGATGCCACTGTCGGGTGTAGAAACTCCGAGGTTGGTCGATGAAGTCAGCATGGATTTGGCACGCTTGGCACTTTCTTGCTTAGTCAATGGAGTATGCTACCATTGTCGGCCAATAGTAACCCATTCTACCAAGGCGGTCTTATAGCTTGGACCCTTGTTGATGGACACTGCAAACGCTATCATGAGCCTCGTGGAGAGACTACTTTGCTTCTGTATTCGATAGACATTATAGTAGAAGACCGTCATAGGAGCGACGATACAACATTTTGGTAGCCGTATATAAGTAGAACCTAAGGGAACATTTTCTGATCTAGGTGGCTTCCTTTGGGTTCTCGAGGAGAATTCTATAAACTGTGTAGTCGATGAATAAAAGTCTCCAGTCGTATGAGTCAGTGCTCATCTCTACTGAGTAGATCCGACACAAAGAGAGGTTATTCTTCGGGCAAACCAGCTCCTGATCGATCACGGTGATCAGTTCATGAGTATTGACGAAAACAGCTAGAGAGGCTGCGAGGCCGGCCAGGGCATTGTCCTCAATATTTTGTAGCTGAGGAATGTGCTCTATGAAGAATCCTTCGAAGGTGAAGATTATTCCAAGCGCGACTTGGTGGTAGGGGAGTAGGTCTTCTTTTCGGACTTCGTACTTACCTCGGACTTGATTGACTATCAGCTTGAAATTGCCGTAGGCTCCTAGGTAGTCCACTCTTACTTGTTTACCAAGTTAGAGTCCAATGATGAGAGCATTGTACTCTGCCACATTGTTGGAGCATGGCTCAGTGAGGGAGTAGGTGCGGTTGATAACCAGATCATATGGAGAGATCAATATTATCCCGACTCCAGCGATGATGTTACCTTTGGGCCATGTTCTTGAAGCACCATCGAAAAATATTCGTCAAACAGCTTCTGCATTTATCATGGTATTGGAGTCTGCGACTTCATCGGGGATATCCTCGTAGAGTTTTGAAGTTTCTGGCATCGGGTGGGTGGAAGTCAGCTAATGCTTGGACCTTGATAGCTTTTTGCTAAACAAATGTCATGTCGTATGGTGACATCAGTATTATCCAAGTAGCCTGGTGGGAGTTAAGCGCCCTAGGTTTGGTCATGAGGACCCTGGGGGGATTGACTCGAGAGACCATATGGATCGTTTGCCCTACCATATAGTGTCGGGTATTCTAAATAGCAAAGGCTTGAGCGAGACACTCTTTCTCGACGGGGTTGTATCTGTGCTTCACACCAACCTTTATCTTATTGAGTTAGTAGACGGCCCCCTCGTGACCTGTGTCACTCTTTTGGGCTAGTAGAGTACCAAAATAGTGATCCATTACTCGTACATAGAGAAGAAAGGGTTTTCTCATAACTGGGGCTACCAATACTGGAGGGTTCATGAGGTATTCTTTGATGTCGTCGAAGGCATGCTGGCATTCTTTGTTCCAGACAAAGGAGACTCCCTTCTTTATGAGTTGCATGAATGGATGACAACATCCAAAGAGGTTTGATATGAACCTCCTGATATAGGCCAGTCTTCCTTGAAGGACACAAACTTCTTTGAGGTTCTTCGATGGGCATATTTTAAGGATCGCTTTGGTCTTGTCAGGGTCTACGTGGATACCTTTTGAAGTTAGGATGAAACCCAAGAATTTGATGTTGGATACTCCTAGGAAAGATTTGATAGGGTTCATCTTGAGCTGGTGTATTCACATGAGGTCGAACACAGTTTTCAAGTCCCTAAGGTGATCATCTTTGGGGCAACTCTTGACGTCGATGTCATCAACGTAACACTCGATCTTCTTAAGTAGATGCGCACGGAAGATGGTGCTCATAGCCTGCTGGTATGTAGCACCCACATTCTTCAGACCAAAGGGTATGACTATGTAGCAGTATACTCCTATGGGCGTTCAGAATGATGTATGCTTCTGATTGTCAGGAGATATCTTGATTTGATTGTAGCCTGAGAATTCGCCCATAATGGACATGCACTCGAAGCCACATGTGTTGTCGATCATTATGTCCATAATTGAAATGGAGAATTCTTTCTTAAGGCAGGCCATATTTAGATCATGAAAGTCAATATAAATATGGATCTTCTCGTTCTTTTTGATGATGGGCATAATGTTGGCTACCCAATCTGGATGTTGTTCTTTGCGGACGAAGCCACTAGCTATCAGTTTATTGACTTCAGCTTTGATGGCGTTCATAATATTCGACCGCAATTATCGTTGTTGCTGCTTGATAGGCTTAGCGTTTGGCGAGATATTGATCTTGTGGACCATAATTTTTGGGTCCAATCCTGGCTTGTCTTCGTAGCTCCAGAAAAAGATATCAATGTATTCCATGATGAGCTATAGCAAGGATTCAAATCCTCATCAGTCAGACTCTTGCTGATGAAGACATGTTTAGGGGAGGATTTGTCGCCCATATTGACTTTTGTGACTTCGTTCTTGGTAGAAGGTTCTCGTTGTTCGAACCGCATCTCTCATTGTGCATCTAGGCGTTGGGCCCACGGTTCTACTTTAAAGAGTTCTGGTGGATTCTCGTCGTCTTTCTCAGGGTCAGCTGACACCATGTTGGTAGACAATGTTTGCTTTAATATTTTCCCGATAATAACGTCAGAGTCCCAAAAGGAACACTCTGAAGAGTGAGAGTGTAAATCATCTTCTTCATTTGAGCCTTCGGGAGTTGTGGGAGGCATAACGTACCCTAAGTCATGCTTGGTCTTATGGTAGTAGTCATCTGACTTGCCTGTCGGAGTGGCGAACCGTAAGGGCAGTCATCGATCTTTACCGTAATTCAGACCTCAGTTGCTTTTAAGATCATAACCTATATTCTAGATGAGGTGTTTGGCTTGACCACTGAACCGGTAGAGTTATATTTTGTCGGTATCGGGTTCGGGCTCTTATTCCTCCAAGATGAAGGACCACGGGCATTCAACCCTGCCGAAGGTTATGGGTTTGTCTTCCCTCCTCCTTGCTGGAACCGTGTAGTAGGAACCTTGGCTAGGGAGGATCTGGTTTACTGCATAGATAGTAGTCACATGTATCTGCAGGCACAGGCCTAGACCGTGCTGCATGGAATACATTGTGCTTACGTGTGCAACTTCAGAGTAATTCAAAGATAGACCTTTATTCAAAAAATAAGGTATCTTTTCCTCAGGAATTATATCGTCCAGAGAAGGGAAATTTTCGTAAGAGACTACGTACTCCTCCAGCTTGTCCTTCCCAAGATCTACCCCTAGTGCGAGAGATAACTTTGGAGGTTTCCTGTACAGCTTTACTACCAGAGGTTTGGACGCTGTTGGAGGTGACAAAGCATCTTTCGAAGGTTGACTCGGCCTGTGAAGGCGAATGACCAGAGGTTCAGATGTGGTGGATGGTGTTGGACCTTTCTTCGGTGATCGATCCATCATACGAAGGAAGACGACTAGAGGTTTGGGTGTCTTCCTGTGTAGTATTACGACGAGGGGAGATATTATGTCGGGAGCACGTACCTTTAGACGGACTCTCAAGAGCTCTTCTGGTATTTTCCCAACCTCTGCCTCATCATCGACGTCATTGCCACCTTCATCTTGATAGACCTGTTTATAAACGATCGAATCAGAGTAATAGGCTTCGATCCCTTTGAACGGATCAACATCAACAAACTCTATTTTTACCGTGTTGTATTCGTCGACATACTTCAGGCACTGGTGCAGGGTCGATGGCACGATCATATATTCATGTATCCATGGGCTTTCGAACAAGGCATTATAGGATACATCTATGTCAATAAAATAACAAGTAACCTCTATTTTTAATTCGTCAATCTGGCATTTCAGGTGAATCTTGCAGAGGGTAGCATCTTCCTGTATTGAAGCCAGTTATGGTAGTATTGGTGGCTGTCAGGCGATGCATCAGAATATCCAAGGTCTGAAGTAGACTCTGCAGGATGATGCTGATTGACGAACCGGGATCTATGTGAATCCGATCCACCTTGCAATGTACCCTATGAAATACAAGGAAAGATTATGTCGGTTATTTTTTAGCAACATATCCTGATGCGAGAATATAGCATTGGATATTTCCTCCATGATATTATTACAGTGGGGGCAAGCAGTCAGATCCCTAGCTGGCAGTTTGATCTACGCTAGGTAGATATCGGTATTCTATAATGCTTTACGCAGAGCGGCCCAAGTATCTTTGAAGAGCCGCAAAAGCTTGAATAGTGACAGCTTCGCTGTAGTGTTAGCCAGTTGTGCCAAGATGTCAAAGTTGTAGGATTTTTTCAACCCTAAAGCTATATCCTTGCGCAGCAATTTGTCGAAGCGAACTTTCTTTTGCTTAGACTTGTCCGCTAGCGAAGACTGGGATGGACCTGGATCAGAGGAGGTCAGTGTAATAGTCGGGAGTGCACCATCGTCAGGGGTATTATACTCACGCTGGTACGTCAAGCATGACCTCATTATTTCTGCTATATCTTTCTCAGATGGGAGGAAAACCGTATAACAGGACTTGGACTTCTTGCCATTGGACTTAGTGGTGGAAGGTGTTACTTATTGCATTATGTCTGGAGCAAGGTCTGGATGAATCCACATGACCTTCCCTCGTGATGTGATGAGAGGTATTAGCCCGACTGTTTGATCATGAGCTGGTGGGAGGTTAACAACCTCCATTGTTGCTCTGGGAATAGGAATTACTATGTCCTATGTTGGCGGCGATGGTTTTGTCATCGAATTCCAAGGTGAGGGCCTTGGTGTCAAGCATGTGCTGGATGTATCGCCTGAGTGTATAGCAATCCCCCATCGTATGGTAGATGTACCGATGAAAGTGGCAGCACTTTGGGTTATTTACGTCGGCTACCTCATCAGGGCATTTAACGTCGGGGAGCCAGAGCTTACAACCCTTCATCAGCACATCGAAGATGGGCATGACATTATCATCTTCGAAGGAGTAAGTCTCCTTGGGCTTTGGAACCTCAGTCGGCTTTTGCTCGGGCTTCTTGGTTAAGTTGGCCACCAGGCCTGCTTTCCTTTTTCATCGCGGCTACTATTGCCGCTGTTATTATTGTTGGGATGTATTCCCCTATCATCGGTGACATACATCTCTATTCACAAGAGCCAGGCATCTTTGACCTTCTTCTCAGTGCTGATAGCACTTATGATGAACGTCGTCCAGCCTTTAAACTAATCGTCGCCCATCCAGAGGCTGACTGCTGGAACTAAGTTTCTGTATCACATATCTATCAGTGTCGACTCAAAATTGCCTGGGGGAAACCTCGGCGCTGCTTGTCGAAAATGCTTCATATAATTTTGGGTGAGTTTTATTTTTCCTTAAGTAACATCCATCAGGGAGGACATCATCATGTCGCTTCCTTCGTCATAGAATTTTTTGAGAAAAAGACTCTTGAGGTCGTCAAACGACGAGATACAGTTATTTTGTAGGCTGCAAAACCAGTCGAATACTACCCAGGATAATGCCCCCACAAAGAGCTTGGTGAGGAGTGTGTCACTGCGAGTAGGTGCCCTATTGTAGTATCAAAATAACTTATGTATTGACAGAGGAAAGTCTTTCCGTCGAATAGGTTCGAGTTAAAGGGCTTATGCTTGGGCGGGTATGACACATCTCTCCACTCGCGGTGGTATGGTTGTCGTATCTTGAGCTCGTGCAGTGAGTCCCGGCTTCCCATGGAATCTAAGCGAGCCCAGAGTTTTCGGACTTCCCTCATTGCTTCTCTGGCTTTGTCTCCGATGGAAGGGGCAGATGAGCCAAGCAGAGGGTGATTACCGCCTATGGGTGAAGCAATTATGTCAAAATCCATGTTGGTCCCAGGGTACAAGCTTGCTTGTCCAGAAGCCCTTGATGGTTGGGAAGCCATGTTTGCTTTAATTTTTAGCATAGTCTGGGTTAGGGCTTGCATTGATGAACTCACCGTCTATATTATGGCCTCAAGAGCCTCGAGGCATTGTTAGTCGCTGGGACCTTCGTGATCGTCCCCTGCCATGTATACAGTCCTCATATGGGGAGAGATGGACGGGGCAGTGGACGCCACACTTTTCATCTCAGATTCTTGCTGGGAGTAGTCATCAGGTAGCGTCGTCTCCTTCTCGGATTCAGAGAGAATACTACCCCCAGCGTAGGTGGCTACGTCATCTTGACGAGGGTGGCCACCCCCAAGGATATCAGAGTTCGTTCCTTAGGAATCACCGTCTTCTTGTAACGTCGGGTTGTTGTATAGGTTCGGGGGATTACTACCCTAGATTGCGTAACCCCAGGGATACTGAGGAAGAACTACCCCCAGCGGATGATAGCTTTTATTCAAGCGGGTACCTTAAGAAACACCTTTCGCAGGTCCTGTTGCTGGTCCTCCTGGTAGTATTCTCAATGGGCTGGTTGAGAGTGACGGACTAGAGGTGCTGAGCTTCCTTTCTCGCACGGTGGAAGGGTCCTTCCGAGTAGAGTAACATGAGGCAAATTGTAGCTCCTCCTTTTCTGGTGTTCGCACTTAATTTTTGGGTTGTTGCCAGCTAGGTGCCTTCAGATGCAGTCGTTAGAATATCAGCTGACTGTTTGTGGGTGCTGCCACTTTGTTGCAGCAATAGTTGATGATAATTTTGACACAGTAATATCCTGGGGAGGACACTCCATGTGTCGTAGTTGTCTCCCTCGTCTTGCGCTTGTGATTGATCATGTTGCGTAAGTGAGGCGAGGGATGATTCACCTTTGCACCCTTTTTTTGAGCACGGGTAGACCGAGAGCACGGGTGTGTGGGTATTCTTTTGCTCCCTGATCTAGGGTTCTTACAAGACCTTTCTCCAGATCGACAATATAAGACTTTTGAAATGGACCTTGCCAATTTGCCACTACGGGCTAGACGCACGGGGCGGTCTTATATAGCTTTCCATCAGGGGCCCACATAATGATTAGCAATGCCCGATGATGGCCAGCCAAATGGGCATTTGCTTGAGCTTAACGAGCTCGCACTGCCCTAGACTTCTTCGACTTAGCATGCGCATAGTACGAAGAGTCCATGTTTTAATTTTTCTCAAAGCGGCACATGGAAGCACGGTCGGATGAGTGTAGAAGCATAAAAAATACGCTAGAGAATCATACGCATAAAACCCTTAATATGCAGGAAGCCCGCGTAAAACAGAGTTCCAGCACTGGGTGGCGGAAAACATAAAGAGCCATCGGCGTACAGCTGAGCTTCAACGCTACTTCAGCATAAAATATAGCTCCAGAACAACCCGCATAATGCAGTATTTCTAGACTGCTTTGGCGTAAAAAGGTTACTACATCGCCATTTCAGCGTAAAACCTATCTGCTTTTAATGCAGCGGGAAGTTGTACTAGGATCTCTTCGTAATCCTCGAATGAACCTGTCAGTTGAAGCCGTGAACCTGACGCCTGACAAAGAGTACTGCACGACGATCGAGAGGACGGCTGTTATGATGATTCTGTATAAAGCCCCAGACTATCGTTTAGTGACACAATCCTTGATATAAGATGTCATTTATGCATCCAAGGGATACGTTGCCTGTTTTACATAGGCAGAGATGAGCTTTTACGTTCAGGAAGAGACGAAATGAACTGGCACGTCAAAAGCTGTTCTTCGTACAGAACTCGAGGCACGTCTCTGCAGTTAATGAGCGAGATGGGGGCAGATCTCTGCATTTAATGCACGAGATTTGGTTCTACTTTCAAAGACTAGATGAGCTATAATTAGGGCTAATACGTCCACGTCACCATCCCCGCACATTACGCCAACCAGGCTATTTTTGGCTATTGGAACACGCCGTACGCTATATCCTTGAAATACGCCGACTCTGGTTATATTCGCAAAGCATCAAGCTTTATACAGAACTTGGCTTCTATGCCAACAGGACAGTTACTCGACTTCTACGCCTACTTGACTTCTACGCTAACATGACAGATATTTGGCTTCTACGCCAACATGACATCTGTTTTGGCTTCTACGCCAACATGACAGCTATTTGGCTTCTACGCCAACATGACAGCTATTTGACTTCTACGCCAATATAATAGCTACTTGGCTTCTATGCCAACTTGATACCTATTTGGCTTCTACGCCATCATAACAGCTATTTGGCTTCTACGTCAATGAGACAGTTATTTGGCTTTTATGCCAACCATCTCTACGCGAGGGGCAGTTAACTACGTGGCTTACATGCCGTGATCTTCGATGAGCGATTATATGCATTACCTCATAATGGGACACGCGTCACACGCCAATTCAAGAGATCATTCATACGTGGATAGCAGTTATTATAACCGCCGCATAAAAGGTGCAGTTCTCTCCGCTGTTCGGTTTCTACATCGACTATAGCTGAACTCTATAAATGGAGACCTCCGGACACGGAGGTCCAAGGTCAAAACGGGGTCGAGGGTCGAAGATTTTTCAAGAAAAGAGAGTATATCCAGAGAGTGTTGATTGACTAGTTTGGCAACGAGAGTTTAAGCCCTCCTGCAGTCTTTGAAGCTTCTTTTTTGTCTTCTACAACACTTCTTCGTCATCGTGTGGTCCAAGAGACAAAGTGATCGACCGCAGATCAGACTCCTATAGCAATATTTTCCCAGAATCAATTTTTTGTACTCAACATCCTCGTATAGGATTAATTGTACTTTTTTTCTTGTTTGTAAACCAAAGAAAGGGTTTCGTATAAACCTAGTTTCAATTTCTTTTATTTATTTTCAAACAATGAGATTCTGTCAAAGACAGAGCTTCTGAGGGTGTCAAAGACGCATGCGGCTGAGCTGGAAGCCATATACTGCTTTCTTCTCTGCATCCTTTGTTGCGGCCGTATGGGTTGTGCATCAACCCCAAAACTCTTGGCATCGTATTATTTTTCTTTACCAGAGTTTGGATGCTGAGCATTCTCTTTTTCAGGCAAGGAGGCCGCATGAGCGGGGACTGCCTGAGTGGATGCATGTTGTGCATCTTCAGTATCAGAGAGAGACATGAAGCGTATGCTCCACAGTTGGGTGAGGCACAGTGGCCTTTGCTACCCATACGTCCTACCAGTCTTCTTGGGCTTTGCTAGCCTTAACGAAGGACTAGCGCTTTCCTCTAAGAGCATCTTCTCGAAAGCCTGCGGGTCAAAGCGGACCATCAGCATTCTTTGAGTTGATCCGAGCTTGGCTGGGTCGGATTGCGTCACAACTTTCTTACCAGAGGAGAAAGAGGTCTCCAATAGAGTCGCCATCTTGTTCACCATTAAATGAATTCTTGCAAACTTTGTATTTATGGAACAAAAAAAGTACAAAGAATCCTAAACAGAATTATCAAAGTACAATATTTTGATCTGGGGTGTGACGATGGAGGTTGAGATGTGTAGTGACTCTTTTGCTCCGTTGATGATTCGATGCAGGGTGAAGAAACTTATGTTCTCTCTTTGCTCGTATTTGTATGTTCTCTCTCTGTGTTGGCAACCCCTGTGTGTCCGTACCCTCTGTTTAGACAGGCCACCCAGGTTTATATAGTCATCCTTGGGCGCGCATATGTTGGCCAGGTTATTTGTACAGTTTGCAGGATATTTGATCTAGTGGAGTGTGGACATCATTGCAGGTATCTTTACATTTCCAGCTTTTATAGTCATGTACTACTTCCCATTTTCGATTCTCCTTTTATTGCCTAGTGTTTATAGACCTATGTTGTTCTTTTGGTCTATTCGAACAGATGTATTATTGGGCTGCTGATTGATAAAGCTTTTCGTTCTTTCTTGAGATTATTTACCATGGATTAAGATTTATTTTACTTGTTGCATATTAGAATTAGATTATTAACTGGATTACTTGACCGTGGATAGCGTAAGTGCACTTCGTCAGGGTCCATTAAATTGGAAAGCCCAACGGAGTTGTACCAGCTAGCCATTGCCACGTGTCTGGTCCCATACATTTTGGGACTGGGGCGTGACACCGCATGGATGCTAGAGGGTGTCATGTGTGCCTCCTTAACAGGGTACACCTATAACCATGAGCGGGCCAGGCTATTGTCACGCCCCGGTCCCGCAGGGCCGTTCGTCCTCGCTTTGGTCCCTACGGAACCGACCGTCCTCGCTCGGGCGTGATGCCGTGCAAGCCTAAAGTGCGCTTGCACAAGGCCAAAGCTTTGAACAAGGGCAAGTAAGCTATTCGATACTGAAGCAGCGGCACATATTGCAGAAAAGTAAAGAACACAATGGCATATGAAATATGCTCTTTTATTGATATTCACAAATGTTACAAGCGGCACATGGCCGAGGTTACAATTCGCTCAAGCACTCTTCTCTCGATTACAATAATACCGTTCCATACATTATGTCCCTTTATACAAAGCAACTCAAAGCAGGCACAACTCGATGCGGCTCCAGGCATCGACTCCAGATTTCCGGTTCCTTGGGATGAGGCACGGCTATCGCTTCCTCGCACGAACGGGCACCTGAAAACAAGCAGACTGTTGGTGGGTCAGCACTTTATGCAAGTACTGGTGAGATAAAACAACTGAACAGAAGCTACACCCCCTGAAACCCACACTAAGTAGACTTGTGGCAAAACATTTCATTACTAGTGATCTTGCTAGTTTTACCTAAGTTCGTTTCATGCAGTTCTAGCAGAGTCATATTACATCTTTTGAAACACATGTTAGAAACCAGTTTTGCATACTCGATACTCAAGCATCCAAGCAACGCCCCAATCTCCCGCAAGCTCAATTGTCCCCGCTGAACGTGAATCACCACGTTACAGCTCTCCCGCAGGACAATCGTTCTTATCGGGACGTGCGCAACATGCATTGTGTATCATAATCTAACTCTTTAGGGGCAAAGCTTATTTAGCAGAATGAGCATATCGAATTGAGGCAAACATATCAAGTGGACTGTCATATCTTCAAGCATTTAAGGCAACATATCTATATACATGAAGTACTAACAGAAACTCAACGGTGCAGACTAAATGAATAAGCAGGCTTATGTATAAACTCATATTTCTTACCCACGGTCGAGCGGTTATCCCTGCAGCAGACACACAAGTTAGTAACAATTTGCATAACATAAAGCATACAGTTCTCTAGTTTCCTGTTCGTCCCTGCATCAAACAGTTAGGTATGCAAGAAGGCTAGCCTAGCATGCGCCCTAACTACATGATGGTCCCCTCCACGGGATTAGCAGTTGGGACGTACAAGCCCATCTCACTAATAGACAAGTCTACCCTCCCGTAAGTAAGGACGTTCTCGCCTCAGGGTATTTAGATCTCTTTCCGGTCGAACGATCCCCAGTGCCCCAGGGACCGCCCGAGAGATAATCCTTGTGCACAAGTTGTCCTGACCAAATGCATGAATGCAAGCCCTATCAGAAAATATGCTATCATGCAACAGATGAACAATGCATACACAAGTCTATCTCTTCTTTTCTCTTTTCTCGCTACACATAGCCTAATAGCCATACCCTCCCGTAAGTAAGGACGTTCACGCCTCAGGGTGGACTATTAGTCTAAATCACAAGTTCACACCATTCACCAAGTTTATCTTTTCACAAGCCAACAATAAAACATATTCAAGCAAGCTAACTCATTAAACAAGTAACAAGCAAGAACAGTTCTTATAACTCTAGTATGCAAATTATATCTCTTGTGGACAAGCATTTAAGTATTCTAGTCTAGCATACGATATCAAGAATAAGTGCAAGCAATCCTTTTAACTCTTGTTATTAGCAGGCAAGGTTCTATCTCATTTAGACAAGCATTTATATTCTCTAGTTAGGCAGCGGATTCGTTTCAAATGACAAGCTATGTGAGTTCTCTTATTAGCATACTGAGTCGGTTCTATCTTTCTTCTTATGAAACAATCTTATTAAGCAACAAGCATTCAAAAACTCAGATTCATTATTAAGGCATGCGAGAATCAGATAATGCAGTTCTGCCCACTCACTTTGATTAATCGGTCGAGAACTCTCCGAGAAGACTTTCGTTCGAGCAAGCAAGGCGATCTCACTTGTACATAGTGCCTACGCGGAGCGGGGCACTACATACTTACCCACCAATAAAGAGTTTCGTCCTCGAAACTCAAGGAGAAACTCACGAAACCAACAAGCAGCGATAGTCCTCATCCCTCACCATCCCAAATCAAAACTCAGCAATCCAGAAATCATAAATCATATCCCAAGCAATGAAAACAAATCCAGAAAACTTTTGTGGCCATCTTTGAGAATATCTATGGACTTATTGTATGGAACATTCACTGCAGCACAGTCACGACTCAGAGTCGGAGGCAACGGAATGGGCAAAGATTCGAGTGGCTCTGATACCATTATGTCACGCCCCGGTCCCGCAGGGCCGTTCGTCCTCGCTTTGGTCCCTACGGAACCGACCGTCCTCGCTCGGGCGTGATGCCGTGCAAGCCTAAAGTGCGCTTGCACAAGGCCAAAGCTTTGAACAAGGGCAAGTAAGCTATTCGATACTGAAGCAGCGGCACATATTGCAGAAAAGTAAAGAACACAATGGCATATGAAATAGGCTCTTTTATTGATATTCACAAATGTTACAAGCGGCACATGGCCGAGGTTACAATTCGCTCAAGCACTCTTCTCTCGATTACAATGATACCGTTCCATACATTATGTCCCTTTATACAAAGCAACTCAAAGCAGGCACAACTCGATGCGGCTCCAGGCATCGACTCCAGATTTCCGGTTCCTTGGGATGAGGCACGGCTATCGCTTCCTCGCACGAACGGGCACCTGAAAACAAGCAGACTGTTGGTGGGTCAGCACTTTATGCAAGTACTGGTGAGATAAAACAACTGAACAGAAGCTACACCCCCTGAAACCCACACTAAGTAGACTTGTGGCAAAACATTTTATTACTAGTGATCTTGCTAGTTTTACCTAAGTTCGTTTCATGCAGTTCTAGCAGAGTCATATTACATCTTTTGAAACACATGTTAGAAACCAGTTTTGCATACTCGATACTCAAGCATCCAAGCAACGCCCCAATCTCCCGCAAGCTTAATTGTCCCTGCTGAACGTGAATCACCACGTTACAGCTCTCCCGCAGGACAATCGTTCTTATCGGGACGTGCGCAACATGCATTGTGTATCATAATCTAACTCTTTAGGGGCAAAGCTTATTTAGCAGAATGAGCATATCGAATTGAGGCAAATATATCAAGTGGACTGTCATATCTTCAAGCATTTAAGGCAACATATCTATATACATGAAGTACTAACAGAAACTCAACGGTGCGGACTAAATGAATAAGCAGGCTTATGTATAAACTCATATTTCTTACCCACGGTCGAGCGGTTATCCCTGCAGCAGACACACAAGTTAGTAACAATTTGCATAACATAAAGCATACAATTCTCTAGTTTCCTGTTCGTCCCTGCATCAAACAGTTAGGTATGCAAGAAGGCTAGCCTAGCATGCGCCCTAACTACATGATGGTCCCCTCCACGGGATTAGCAGTTGGGACGTACAAGCCCATCTCACTAATAGACAAGTCTACCCTCCCGTAAGTAAGGACGTTCTCGCCTCTGGGTATTTAGATCTCTTTCCGACCGAACGATCCCCAGTGCCCCAGGGACCGCCCGAGAGATAATCCTTGTGCACAAGTTGTCCTGACCAAATGCATGAATGCAAGCCCTATCAGAAAATATGCTATCATGCAACAGATGAACAATGCATACACAAGTCTATCTCTTCTTTTCTCTTTTCTCTTTTCTCGCTACACATAGCCTAGTAGCCACACCCTCCCGTAAGTAAGGACGTTCACGCCTCAGGGTGGACTATTAGTCTAAATCACAAGTTCACACCATTCACCAAGTTTATCTTTTCACAAGCCAACAATAAAACATATTCAAGCAAGCTAACTCATTAAACAAGTAACAAGCAAGAAAAGTTCTTATAACTCTAGTATGCAAATTCTATCTCTTGTGGATAAGCATTTAAGTATTCTAGTCTAGCATACGATATCAAGAATAAGTGCAAGCAATCCTTTTAACTCTTGTTATTAGCAGGCAAAGTTCTATCTCATTTAGACAAGCATTTATATTCTCTAGTTAGGCAGCGGATTCGTTTCAAATGACAAGCTATGTGAGTTCTCTTATTAGCATACTGAGTCGGTTCTATCTTTCTTCTTATGAAACAATCTTATTAAGCAACAAGCATTCAAAAACTCAGATTCATTATTAAGGCATGCGAGAATCAGATAATGCAGTTCTGCCTACTCACTTTGATTAATCGGTCGAGAACTCTCCGAGAAGACTTCCGTTCGAGCAAGCAAGGCGATCTCACTTGTACATAGTGCCTACGCGGAGCGGGGCACTACAGCTATCACGTGGACGCTTGTCAAGATTTTTTATTGCTGAAGATCTGGGTAGTTCTCGTCATTTGTGGGCGTGGCTTGGTCAGCTTGACAATAGTCCACACTTGGTTGGAGAGAATCACTCATGTGGTAATAGCAAAATTTGGTCTTCATGGAGTTTGAAACACATGTGGCCAAAGACGCATAGGACGTATGAAGTCTGGGATGCATGGGGCCAGAGATACATTGAACGTATGGAGTCTTGGATGCATGGGGCCAGAGACACATAGAATGCATGAGGCCAGAGACGCATGGAACACATAGAATCTGGGACGCATGGGGCCAGAGAAGCATGGAACGAGTGGAGTCTTGATGGAGCCAGAGACGCGTGGAATACAGAGAGTCTGGGATGCATGGGGTCCTTATTATGCTGTACATGTGGCGGTGCACACCCATCGAGAGGGAAGTTCTGTGCTGACGTGAGACTTTTGTCGTTTAGTGTGTTCACGTCTTTTGAGATATTCATAAAATCCTCTTTGCCAGGATTCTGTGTCTAAGATAATCATATTGCTAGGATGCCATGTCAGGTCTATCTGCGGCCAAAGCTGCTTCGGCTAATTGGGACGCATGGATGTCGCCTTATTGGGCCGCAGGATGATTCTGCGGCCCAATCTTTTTTGAGCTATAATTTGGGGCACATTATTGTTGAACGCATGGATGCATATTTTGCATGCTTCTACAATAATTAAAATCTTTTATAAGTTGACGAATAGATAACAAGTTATGATGTAGTGGTGGAACAATAAGAGTGTTTCAAATGTAAAGACAGAGAAAGTGATAAATCTCTAGCACCTGAAACATTAGTAGTAGTATCGTCATTCATAGAAATAAAATTGTGAGGGATAGAGGCAAGATCTTTGGAGCCGTCATGAGACATATGAATCAAGCCCCTGAAATTAGCAACCCATAAATGAGAATGAAAAATAAGTGAAATATCTGATGGAGTGAAAATATTGACATGAGCTACAGAGAAGATGAGTCGACGCAATTGGCTCTATTCATCATTTAAAACAAGTGGAGAAAGTGATGGAGCACTAATAGGAACATATGCTTATATGGTACATAGTTGTATAATCATGATAATTATGCTTCTTTTCATATCAGTTCTCATGATGATTGGTTTCTAACTTTGAATTCTTTATGATTAATATGTATCAAACATGTTCTTCAAATCCACAGCTCCTTATTCTGATCCTATCTGATTTAATCACTTCCAGCACTCGTGCAACAATGAGGCACCCATCTAGTGGTTGCTGATTATTAGATCCATTATGCTCTTGCGTTGGAGTAACACTAAAGAATACTAGTAAGCTTCTGAAGAGTTCCTTGCAAGTGATAGTGTGAGCACTACAAAAGTACTAAAAAATAGCGACGGATCTCAGCGACCGTTAGGCTACTGGTTAGCGACAAAATTATTTATATGAGGCACATATATATATTTCCCTCGCTAGTCCGTCGATGAAGCATCGATATTTTCATAGCGGCGGATTAGCGACATACCTGTTCCGTCGCTGCCAAACGTTTAAATTGTAATAAGTTTGGCTTTTTCATTCTCATTTTTTCCACAAACAAAATTTTACCTCTCTCCTGCAATCGAACCCCCACCCCGCTAACCCTTACTCTGGCGATCCCCTCCTCCACGCGGCAACACCTCCCCGATAACCCCCCTCTAGCGACCCTTCTTCCTTGCAACCCCCGCCATCAACACTCGACGACCCCCCTCCGGCAACCACTCCTCAACACGCACGACAACTTCTCTCCGGCCCCCTCCTAGCGCTTCGGTCAGACCCCCGTCTTTCCGACGACCCCCCCCTCCTCCTTATCCTTCGGTAAACCCTAACCCTCTTTCTTTATAATATTTTTTATATTTGAATTTTGGGGCAAACACTGGACAGATGACATAATATCATTTGGATTTTGGTAATGTGTAATCCTAGTTGATTTTGACTCTAGTAAATAAAAAGAAGATGTTTCCCTTGTTCGATTCCCAAATTGTTCTTGAGGATACTAGAAACCATCACCATTTCAGACTGCATGCAAAATATACTACTATCGGATAGAGAAATTTGCATATGATCCCTATAGGGATCAAACAAAATAGTTCTAATTTTCATAATGGGAGAAGTGGATGTTTCAAGATTTATCTTTGTTGCCATTAGAAACATTGTATACAAATATCTTTCAATTTGAATGATGAGATTTCCCACAAAATTACGTACATCCAAATTTGTTATGCTTTTCTAAATATACGAGGAGAGTTTAACCACAAACTCAAGACTGTCTATTACTGAGTCGATCTTGAGCTCGACTATGCTCACAAGCTGCTTAAGATCCCTCAAAGCTCGACTATGCTTATGAGCTTCTCGAGCTCGAGTGCAATTTACATGTCCCAGAGTTGGCTTATAAAATTGAATGAAATAGTAGTCACCCTTGCCGATTGATCTACATACGATAGTTTTCTTATTAGTTTACAACCTTACTATGCTTTTAAATCTTGCTAATTGGTCTTTTTTTGTTTAATTTTCTCTGTGGAATTAACTGAAAAGAGACATCCAATGTCAGTATCGGTCAGTATCGGGTATCGGCCGGTATCAGATCGGGACATATCAAATTGGTATCGGTGGTATCGGATCGATATCGGCGATATTGTAAATTATGATCCAAACACTAAACTTATTTACGTAATAGGAGACATATGAGACAATTGAGAGTCAAGTGAGTGAGGGGGTTGTTGAGGGTGTCATGCCCCGGTCCCAAAA
Source organism: Iris macrosiphon (assembly GCA_036927795.1). Taxonomy (NCBI): domain Eukaryota; kingdom Viridiplantae; phylum Streptophyta; class Magnoliopsida; order Asparagales; family Iridaceae; genus Iris; species Iris macrosiphon. The sequence continues at coordinate 426,330 of JAYESA010000085.1, forward strand.
TACGTAGGACTAGAAATACGTAGCATGCCAGCCTTATGTATATGACACTCCAATATGTTAGAAAATTATAATACATCTTGAGGATTTGCAGTCTGCTGCGACTGGTCTCCCATACGTAGGACTAGGAATTCAGTAGCATGCCAGCCTTATGTCTATGACACTCCAATACGTACCTGCACATAATATAAGGGTCATCTCACCGTGCATCTCCAACGGAACATAAAGGGTTACAGAAAGGAAAGTCGTAAAGGAGTCACATACGCTTACTCATTGTTCTTCCCACCCAATGCTACTAACGTATCACATCCATAACACACAATACCTCTAGTAACTGCTAAGTCTGCTAAATTATGATACTTTTATTATCAGTTATTTCTTATCCATCGAACACCTTCACGTAAAGGTGGCCAGCCTATTACGCAAGTCCATGTCCTACATGAGACTCATACTCGTGTAACAAATTTTTACGGCCAAATGAAACATAATGATGCCCCAAAATTATGGGTTTGTCTCGTAAAACTAGGTCAACATGCATAATATAAACAAAAGACAAAAGACGACGCAACCGTCGTTTGTTCCCAAGTTTTTCTTAGACTCATAGTTTAATATAGAAAAATAATAAAAATAAATAACATAAAATAAATATGCAATAAGGAATGTAACTAAACAATATTGTGGCAAGGTATACTTGTCTGGCAAACAATCAGTGTAGTATCGACGTCTAAACGACATGCACAAAGAGACGGAAGGTAGGGACTTTGAATGAACATCCCCGGATGCTGAAATAAACATCACCAATGTCTCTAAAATCAGCAAAATAGTCAAAAAATACTATACTTCATCCATTTTGGACATAGGCAAAAATATAATTTTGGGTCAAAGTATTATCCATTTGTGACCCAGTTTGCACCAAAATACGTGTCAGGGATAAAGGTCTCTAAATGGAACAAATTATAGGTTAAAAAACCCTTAATCAACGTTAAGAACTCAACGGAATGTCCATTTTCGGATTTCGCTGAGCCGATCACAAAATTGATCGTCAAGTCAAACTGTGGGGCCCATAAAACGATAATTTGGTCAACTGTCTCAGAATTATGTAAAACTAGGGTCACAGAACCAACGTGATACCACCGAACCAATGGCGTAAGTTTTTTTGCATTTTGATGAGCGATCATAAACTTCTAGGATATTTTGTAAAATGCCGATACATGAGACTTTTTACGGATAAAGGTTGATTCTGGCGTGCACACACATCCAAATCAACTTTCGCGAAAGCCCACACATCAGGAAATACCATACTAGCCTTTTGATGCAACTGGTATGTGATGATGTGGTCTGGTTTATTGGGACGGATTCTGTATCGCAAGTTTTCGAGTTTAGAAAATATAGTTTTTAGTCAAGTTTCAACAGGTTTAATTCAACAAATAAAATAATTAAATAAAAACTAATATAACATAATTATTCTTGTATATGTTGTTTAGAAGATTTTTCAAATAGATTTCAAAAATATTACTTGGTTTGGAAGAAAACGGACAGTAAACAGGGGTACTTGGACTATTTTTGTCGTGTCAGAAAATATGGTTTTTCTAAGTTTTGGACTCAATTTTTCTATCAGATTTAAATAAAACTAATGGTTGTAAGTTACATAATCCTAAACTGGGTTAAAAAAGGCTTTCCATAGGCTTAAGAAAATTGTGTTTTCATCAAGTGTACAAGGAGATATGGATAAAGGAAGATGGGTATCTAAAATTATTGTTGTCGGGTATGACCACGGGTCAGGTTGGCTCGGCGATTGCAGGCGATCGACGATGGCACAAGGTGGTCGAGGGACAACGGAAGAGGATGGGATAGGGTTAGGGTTTTGTTCTATAGAAAGAAGCTAGGGTTACGGTTTATATTTGATGATATATATAAAGAAGGAGAGGGGGGTCGCTAGTGTTGGGTATGATCTTGGGCCACGTGGATAAGGGGGTAGATTTAGGATTAGTATTTTGTTTAGGATTTTAGTTAAAGGGTTAATTAAAGTTATTAGATTATTTATATATTATTAGTTAATGCTATCTAGAAATTAAAGCTAAGGCATGATAAGAAGAAAGAAGGCAATATGTTAGGAAGAACACGATAAAATCATGCCTTGATCTTCGAAAAGATGCGAAAAATGTCTGCCCATGTTATTCTCATGCTCCCAAGTGGATTCTCCCGGCGAACGATGTCTCCATGCCACACGGACCAAGGGAATAGACTGATTCCTCAATACCTTCTCTCGACGATCAAGTATCTCCACGGGTTGCTCTTGGTATGTCAAGCTCGGCCCAATGGTGATCTCGGAGTGATCAAGAACATGACTGCTATCTGCCATATATCGCCATAGTTGTGACACATGAAATACATCATGTACTCTCGCAAGCGAAGGTGGTAGTGCTAGTCAATACGCAACTTCTCCAACTCGCTCTAACATGTCAAATAGTCCAATATACCTTGGACTCAACTCATCGCGTCCTCCAAAATGAATAGTGCCTCTAGTTGGTGAGATCTTCAAGAAAACAAGGTTGCCTTCCTTAAACTCCAAATTATGACGATAAAAATATGCCCACTGCTTCTGTTTGTCCTGTGCTGCTTGCAAGTGACCATGTATCATCTTTACCTTCTCCACGGTGCTGACAACTAACTCTGGTCCCAAGTTCTGACTTTCTCCCATGTTGCTCCAACACATGGAGACCTACACTTCCTTCTATACAAAGCTTTAAACGGAGTCATTTGGATGCTCACTTGATAGCTATTATTGTAGAAAAACTCTATAAGATGTAGGTGGTCCTCCCATAATCCTCCAAAGTCCAACATGCATGCTCTTAACATATCCTCCAGCATATGAATGGTACGTTTCAACTGCCCATCTTTTTGTGAATGATAAGACTTACTGAACTTCAGATGAGTCCCAAGACTCTCTTGCATGCTCCTCCAAAAATAAGATATGAAACGCGAGTCCCTATCTCATACAATGCTAACCAAAACGCCATGTAATCTCATGATCTACCTCATGTATAAGTCAGCCAAAGCTTCTGTAGACTGACCAACTCAAAAAGGCAAGAAATGAGCAGACTTGGTAAGTCGATCCATAATCACCCAAACAATATCTTGCCCACTTGGACTCTTCGGGAAGCCCGTGACAAAGTCCATAGTGATGTGCTCCCACTTCCACTCAGAAATTAGAAGTCGTTACAGTAACCCTGTTGTCCTCTGATGTTCAACCTTGACCCGTTGACACACTAAATATTTGACCACAAAGTGAGCTATCTCCCTCTTTATCCTATGCTACCGAAAGTTCTTTCATTAGTCGTGGTACATCTTAGTGCCTCAAGGATGAATAAAATATATCGAGCTATGAGCCTCTGCCATTAGTGCCTATCGAAGCTCTCTACTGGGAACATATAGACGATCACCATATCTTAATGTCCCATCAACATGAATTTGCAATCATGTCTGCTCTCCTGCATCGATCCTCTCTCTCAACCTCCAAAATCTAGCATCCGTAGGCAAAGCTGCCATAATCCTCTCTACTAGCAATGAGTGTACTTGTAAATTGGCTAGTATCTCGTCTGATCCGAATAAAACAGCCTCTATGCCAAGCTCCTACAAGTCCTCTAGTAACTCCCTCTGCGTTGTCAAGAATAGCATCATAGGCTTTCGGCTTAATGCATCTGCTACTATGTTAGACTTTCCTGGGTGATAATGCATCTCTATCTCGAAGTCCTTTATTAACTCAAGCCACAGGCGTTGCCTCATATTCAGCTCATTCTATGTGAAGACATACTTGAGGCTTTTGTGGTCAGTATAGATCTTCACTCGTTCCCCATATAAGTAATGTCTACATAGTTTTAAGGCAAAAATAATAGCTGCAAGCTCCAAGTCATAAGTTGAATAATTCTTCTCATGTACTATCAACTTTCTAGATGCATACGCAATCACCTTGCCTTGCTGCATCAATACGCATTATAATCATTTCCCTGATGCTTTATTGTAGATCATGTAGCCTCCTGATCCTGATAGAATGGTCAATACTGGTGCTGTGGTAAGTCGCTTCTTCAACTCCTCAAAAGTGGCTTGACACTCATCCGTCCATATGAACTATCGGTCCTTCCACGTCAACCGAGTCATAGCCTCTACTATCCTCGAGAAGTTCTCCATGAACCGTCGATAATTTCCCGCAAGTCCAAAGAAACTCCTCGCCTCCGATGTTGATGTAGGAACGGGCCATGTCTTGACTGGAGAGATTTTCTCCGGATCTACAGAAATACCATCTCCAGTGACGATATACCCAAAAAAGAGACCTTATCCAAGAAGAATTCATATTTTCTATGATTCGCATACAACCGCTCTCTCCTCAATGTCTCCAAGACAATCCATATATGCTTAGCATGCCCCTCGTGGCTTTTTGAATAGACAAGGATGTCATCTATGAAGACAACCACGAACTGGTCTATATACTGATGGAAGACTCGATTCATCAAGTCCATAAAGATAGCTGGGGCATTATTCAATCCGAATGGCATAACCATAAACTTGTAGTATCCATATCTCATCCTAAATCCGGTCTTCGGGATGTCCTGCTTCCGCACCTTCACCTGGTAGTATCCCGATCTCAAGTCTATCTTTAAGAATACCTTGGCTCCACTAAGCTGATCAAATAAGTCATCAATGCACGGCAGAGGGTACTTATTCTTTACAGTCATAACATTCAAGGCTCTATAGTCAATGCACATGCATACTGACCTATCATTCTTAGGTACAAACAATACTGGAGCTCCCCAGGGTGATGCACTCAGTCAAACAAAGCCTTTCTTCTCTAACTCCTTCAACAGCGCCTTCAACTCATCTATCTTCTTCTTCTCCAATCTATAAACATGTAATACTATATGTGTTGCTCCTGGGGTCAACTCAATCAAGAATTCTATATCTCTATCCGGAGGTAGACCTGACAATTCTTCTGGAAAGATGTCTTAAAACTCTAAAATAATAGGGTGATAAATGACGTCGTCCAATGCCATCTGAGCACCATCATGCATCTTTGTGGATCCTCGTGCAAACTCAAGCTCTGTCTGGCCTGGTACTTTAAAGAGAATGCTTCCTCTGTAGCAGTCAAAGAAAGCATGATACTTGCTTAGCAAGTCCATCCCAAGGACAACATCAAAGTTTGGCATAAGAAAAACTAAGAGTCGAGCCTTCATCTCCCTGCCATGAATCATTACAGAAAAAGATCTATAAACACGGATAACATGTATAAATCCTCCCCCGGTGAGAATTCTAATATAACTAGACAAGGGTGTAGTGGCAATGTTGTGTTTGACAACGAGACTAGAAGATATGAACGAGTGTGTGGCTCCCGTATCAAATAATATGACAGCAGGAAAAGTAGAAACAAGGGTAATACCTGCTATAACATCAATCTCCTGCTCTGTGCCATCCATCTCCATAGCAAAAGCATGTTCTGTCCTCTGAGTTGTCCCCTATGGCTTGGCCCTCACAAAATGGTCCTCCTGAGTAGGTAGCAGTGGTCCTTACTGAAATCCTCCACCGACTGGAGGTCGAGGTTCTCCCGCTTCTGGTGCTCCTGGCCTCGTCATCTGCTGAGCAGGTTGCGGTGCTGGAAGTGCTGGCTTCTGCGTCGGCCGAGGAAGCGCCAAGGTCTGCTGTACTGGACAGTCTCTGGCCAAATGCTGCCCAGAACCACATCTCATACACTGCCCAAAGTGAAGCCGGCAATCTGTCATAATGTGTCCGTGCTTTCCGCAGTAATTACAGATAGGCTTCTTTTGAGTCTGGTATGGTCCCGCTCTTTGCTATTGTTGGGATTGCTGAAGTGCCAAAGAGCGTCTGATGGGTCTACCATAAGGTACTCTAACTGGTGATGCAGGTGCAAGGCGTCTCTATGTCTGTTGTATCTCCTTCAAAAGTGAGCTCTTGACTTCTTGCTTTCTCTAGAACTGCCGCATAGGATATCCTTAACTACGCACTAGTGAAGGGCCTAATATCAGGGGATAGTCCACGATCGAATCCTTCGGCTCTCTCTAGCTTAGTAAAAATCAACATCTCACCGAAATGATTCAGTTGGCTAAACTCTGCGTCATACTCGTCCACCATCATATTTTCTTGCTTGTGGTGAAGGAACTGCTCGTAGAGGACATCACGAACATGGGCAGGGAAGAACCTCTCATTAAAGAGTTTGCAGAACTCCTTCCACGTTTGGTCGGTGCCATATTGTCTCTGCTCGGCCTTCCACCAGTGGTGAGAGTTTTACTCATTCAAAAGGTCTACTACCGTCATCCATAAGTCCTCCGGTAACTACAATGCCTTTAGTAACTTCTCAGTTTTAATGAGCCACTCAGAGACCTCCAACGATGTCTCTATACCTCTAAAGTGCTTTGGGTTCATCTGAGTGAAACCCTTGATATTGCCCTCATAAGGTCGTGGCGCTGGGGCTGGTGCTGGTACAGGGACTGGTCGTAGAGGAGGTGGCATATTTATTGCAGCTATAAGATCTTCTCTCAGAAGCTTATTCTGCTGCCACTGAGCTGCAACATAGCCTGCATGAATTGGGTCGAGGTAACATTTTTGTCAGACTGCAGAAACTGCGAAGGTGGAACAAAGGGTATCTCTGCGGCGAACTAAGATAAAAAGGCATACTCCCATATTGGGGATTTGTAGTCTGCTCTGGCCGGTGCCCCACCAGAGGTACTGGAGTCTGAGGGTCTATCTAAACTGATAGGGGTGTCTGGCATGCCAGCGGTGGTTGTCCCGGCTGAAGTGGTATAGTCGAGGATATTGTCGAGGAAGGCAGAATTCTATATTCCTCCAGAGTTGTTGAGTCACCTACTGTGATGGCGAGGGGAGCAACACGTCCATTAGGAAGATTCATCTTACTAGAACGAAGATAAGGACAATGTTAAAACAAGTTCAAGGCAGATGCAATTCAAGCAGTCAAGGGGAGTACGAAATTAAAATTCAAAGAAGGAGATTAAATAAGTGGATGAGATCCTATACTCTAATCCTATTTGTAAGCTTGTTCGGTATAATAACGTAACCGAGACAATATACTCTCGACTTGCGTGGACAACCACAAGAATATGTCTTGCCCTAGTCCCAAAATACGTAGGACTAGGAATACGTAGCGTGCCAACCGTATGTATATGATACTCTAATATGTTGGAAAATTATAACACACACCTACGCTGTAATATGAATAAATAATTCACAAGTGGAACATATATTGTCAATACAAGGCACATGTATCTATATCTCATCCACAGACACAAGTAAAAAAGTACAAAAATAAATAACTGAAAGTTTTAAGTACGAAGTAATAAAAGAATAATAGTCGGGTGGAGACAAATCTACTACCAAATGACTATATCAACAAAAATGATAGAGGAGGAAGAAGGTCATGCCCCAGTCCCAAAATACGTAGGACTAGGAATACGTAACCATGCCAGCCGTATGTATATGAAAACTCCAATATATGGAAACCATAACACATACGTACGTTGTATTATGAATATCAAATCCATAAGTGGTAAATATGTCACAAGTCACGGGGTATAATTAAATCTCATCCATAGAAATCATAAATAGATAAATAACCAATAACTATGTAACTAAATCTCAATACGAAGTATCAAAAGATGATAGTTGGATGGAAACAAATCCACTACCAACTAAAATATAAAATAAACAAAATAACTACATCAACTAATAAATAATAAGGCTCGAAGAGAAGACCTCTCGCATTATAAGTAGCCAGTCCGGATCTGCGCTCCTGCAATACTCATGAACAATACAACTGGAAAGGGACCAGGTCCTCAGAGGGATATAACAAGATACATAAAAGCATGTCATAAAGTAAATACTGTAAAAACTCTAGGGTGACCTAATCAGCTAAGTGAAATACAACTTGAGGACAACTTTGAGAGTATGGGAAAGTATAGGCTAGACATATGCTGACGTAATTCACCAATCGTGACAACTGGCTAGTATATGCCACATATACCCCCTATAACACGGGCGTACGAATATAATAACGTCCAACGTTCTCTAGAGTGTGGTATCTGTAACGTCCATTATTCCGAAGAATGAGGTATCTGTAAAATTACTAAGTAACGTCCAACACTCTAGGGAACGTGGTATCCGTATAAATAATAACGTCCGTATCACTCCGTCGAGTGCGGTATCTTTATAAAGGAGGTTGGTGTCCATACGCCAACTAGTCGTCCTCTCCGCCCAATGATCTATGCATGTTGTATCCACAACAAGCTTCAGCCACTACGCCGAGGCGTCGTAACTCTGGTTCATAATCTATCGTTAGAACAATAGCCCAACCTTAAAACCAAACAAGGACAAGGATTGGACCATCGTACCACGGTAGTCTATGCTCCGCCTACTAATAACTGCTAAGTCTTCTAATATGCATCACTATTAGCAGTTATTCCTAACCGTCGCACGACCTACACGTATAGGTAGCCAACCACATACGCAAATTCGTGTTCTACATGAAACTCACAACCCGTGTAAAAATGTGTCAAGGCCTGGGGAGTTATACCGATAATTCCATAACTTTAGGTGGGTCTACAAGACACTAGATCAGACATAAATCCTAACGTGAACGCCTTCGTTGACTACACCCGAGTCTCTCTCGGACGTGCACAGTTATATCATCTAAAATAATAAACATGCAACTAAATATATATCTGAATTTAAATAGTACAACAAGGACAAGCTATACTTGTCTGCTCTGAAAAAGAATGAAGTTTCAACTCAAGGCGTCGTCCGATCTACCCGTCACATAAATTAAACAAGTTAGGTTACAAAAGTGGGTGAATAGGTTCCTCCATTTTAATCTATTTTAATTCTAAATAAAATAACCAAAAATAGTATCTTAATCTTATTATAATCTGATTTTATTGTTAAATCCTAATTTTGGTCCAAAGAAAATCAACTTTACGGATTTGTGATCCATGGTACGCAAATCGAGGCAATCCGTTGACCAAAAAGTCAACCAACTCAAATCCTGGATTTGTGTGTGGAATTTTATAGATTTTAATGCTACATGAATGCTGGAATCAATAGTTTTATAAAATCATAAGTCGGTAAAGAGTTACGGCCACAAGGGCGCACAGATGACAGTTTTCGGTGGTTTCCTATTTACGTCTACGTTGCACAAATTTTATAGTAGAATAAAATCATATATTAAATTCTAGAAAAATACTTTTCTGGAATTTCATCATGTCATTTTTTCAAAACTTCAAACGGTTCATAATTCTGAGTTCGGGATCTCCCAAAATCTCGAAAATACGAAAACGCATCTGATTTCGGACAGCTGGCACTTTCAGAATATTCTGGAAAAATAGGTTCCAAAATTACTAAAATAATTTATATATTCAAAAAACTAACCTTGATATGATTCTAAAAAAAAACTGGAGCATGTTTGGAGTCCAGAGCTAAGAGATGTCGTCTTTTTAAGTCGTCATAACTACTAGAAAATGAGGCTGAATTTATGACGAATTTTGACTATTTTTGGACGAAACAGAGAGGAGTTTGGGGATAAAAAAATATGAAAGATGAGTTTATTCTATAAGTCTAATAGGTATTTATAATGTTGAAGATTGTTTAATTGAATAAGACTATGTTTTGCTAATTTGGATATGATTATGATCAGTTTAAATAAGGATAGGATATGCATGAAGTTATTTTCCTAGTAGGCTCAGGATTTGAATTAATTTAAAATAGAGTTTGAGTTCATCTCAATAATTTATAATCTTAAATATAATTAAAAATAATACAAATAATTTATATATAATCTTATTAATATATATTAACACTAAATTAACATCTTATCTAATATTAAGACTTTATATATCCAAATAAATCCTCAATAATTTCAAAAATCTAATAATTACTTAAAATTCTAAATAAATTACAGAAAAATATATTTAAATATTTTAACTCTAAAATAAATGTTTGGTAGTAACAACATTCAAGTATGGTCTCATAGTAAATCATGGAAGTCCTAAAAATTTATGTTTCCTAAGTTTTAATTACCAAAAATTATAGAAAAATTTCCAAAATCTAAAATAGCCTAAAAATGATTCTAATTAAATATTTATATAAGTAAATATATCAAGAAATTTATTTTCTAATTAACTAAGAGAATACTCTAAAGAAATTCAACATCTATAATAAATATAATAATATAAAATACACACAAAATATCTATTTTGGGTGAGGGGGTTTACAATCTACCCAACTTAAAAGAATTTCGTCCTCAAAATAAAAATAAGACGTGATTTTCTAAATCCTTCACATTTGTATGTAAGGCAAGTCAATCGCAATCTCTTCCAAAAATTTAAATAACGAAATATATTCAAATCCATCGCAATCACTTCAAAATTAAATAACCACTGTTTAAATCAAAATTCAACATGTCGTAATCTCTTCTCGATTTTTAAATAATCAACATCCAAATCTAACTCAAATCTATATGACATCCCACATCAAAATTTATATCATAATTTTCAACTATCATAATCTTCTCTAGACTTTGAATAATAAACAATTCTAATCAAATCTTATTCCTATTCTCAACTTAAGAATTTTTTTACTCTTCAAATATTTAAACTCAATTTACATCCTCAATATTTCAAGTAGGTGACCCAACAATCAAAATTCAACTTTTAATTCAAATTATCAAATTCTAAAAATTTTAAATCTAATTCACTAATTGTTCAAGTCTAAATTTCTATATTTATCCTCAAACTTTAAATTGTTGATTCAACCTTCAATATTCAAAATTTAAATCATGTGCTCAAAGTATAAATATTTGGTCCTCAATATCAAGATTTCAAAAATTCATTAAATCCTCATCATCTTAGTCATTCTTAAAAATTCTTAAAATTAAAATGACTTAAATCTCTCAATTTAATCTTACTTGATCACTTGATCACAATCTAAAAAAATTACCTCAATTTGACAATGCGACTTCTACCCAACTTAGAATTTACTCATCTATCATATAAAGTTATATACTTAAGAAAAATATTCCTTAATTTTACTTAATCATGTTACTCAATCCTCAAAACTTTTTAACACCAAATATATCACATATGATATGCCCTTGATTACAAAAGAGTATTCCCCAAGTATGTGATCGGCCTATGGGGTATATCTAGTACTATCTGCATATCAAACTTATGCCAAGCACGAGGTTTCGTCTTTCCAAAATAAGGGAAGACGAAAAACAATAATAAAGAGTCCAAGGGGGAGGTAATAGAACAGAAGTATGGGGATCAAGGCGTTTAAGGAGTTCAAAAGGGATTGTCAAGGCAGTTGTGGATTAAAATCCTATTTGGTAATCACTTAATTGCATGCTCATATCAGTACAGTTATGTAACCGATACGTTATGCTCAGACATGTCTAGAGGGCACGTACATTCGTCTACTAGACACTATATATCTCAATCCACGTAAAGTAGTTATGCGAAGGGCGAACCAAGCGCACCAAGGTTAGCTAGACCTTAATACACTGATTCTGAAATATATTAATGTATGCATCCACTAATACATATATCGTGAACAAGCTCGATAAAAGAATAAGCTTGCAAAACTAGGCTATAAAATAGCAGTATAAGTCAAGGTAGTATAAAAATACAAATGTGCTCGATCATGATGAAATAAGACACGAATAATTCAAGTTCACAAAAAAAAAGACTCTACAGTCTCTATAGTTGTAGTACTAGCACCTTGTCTAAGCTGCTAGTCGACAAAAATAGGGGTATGGGCCTTTAAGTTCTACCATCAGAATAAACACTATTGTCTTATGCAAGCATATAGTTAATGTCATTCAATTATACTATAATAATATGTCAAGAGGACTATGTGTCACTAGGTTATGAGACATACTATCCAACTTGAAATTATAACTAATACTGTGACAGTCTTAAGGAAAATCTACAAAATAATCTTGTCTTATAAATAAGTATAAATTCTTATTGGCTATACGAGGAACGGATCTTAGTACTTATTAGGGTCTCTTATTGAATCATGCAGGTAATGGCCATCTTAAGTCTTAATCATAGTACTTATAAAACAAGTGTCAATATTAAGAATGGAAGAGCTACTGGTTCTTAAGTGAAAAGAGGATATATCTATATTAGGTTATGGGTGCGAATTACGCAATTTAAAACTAAGGGTAATCATTAAGTTACAATCTACAAGAACAACTCAAAACTATCAAATTCTAACTATCAAGCACAATTTTTCAAAGTTTAACATTAATAACTATAATCCTAGCACTACATGTCCTTAACATAAGAGAATTCATCTGGCCTATAATCAGAAGTGTCAGGTGGCACGAATTGAAAGATAAAGAATAGAAGAACATAGTTAGTCGTCGCACAACTAGCGAGCGCGATGGGTTCAGAGGAACAAGACATGAATTAAAATAGAGAGGCTATTGATAATGTCATGGTTTACTAAGGGGAAGTGGTATGCTAGTTGCTATGTTCAAGGTATGATCAAGGAAAAGTGTTGAATACATTCCTCTAGGCTTCCTGAGGTGCTATCTACTAATGATAAGACAATGATCTAAGTTTATAGTTCTCCAATACTATCTAACTATGAAGGTTATGTTCAGTCCTAATATTAAATTTTGGTTTTCTATTGGCTCCTCAATACTAGGGTTAAACATTATGGTACAACTTCTAACTAACTCTAATAGTATCTACACTACTCTCAAGTCTTCATAATACATCAAGGGTTAATGGTAAACCAATCTATAGATAAGGAATATTAGGGTTTAATAGATATTCTAAACTTAGTGGTGTGTCAGTGCCCTAGTTGTACTCTTAATAGAAAGGTTACTCTACTCTTTCATCTAACAACAGGGACTTCTATATTCTAGGAGAAGGCTATACTCAAGGAACTAATAGGGAAGCACATGAATCAAGCAGGATGCAATTATTTAAATAGAACAGATTGAAAGGAGTGTGAATCATAGTCAATTGTGGATGAAATCCTATACTTTATTCCTAGGTGCAGGCTTGTTCGGTACAGTAACGTAACCGAGACAATATGCTCTCGACCTGCATGGGCCACCACTAAAAACATGTCACGCCCCAGTCCTAAAATACGTAGGACTAGGAATACGTAACCATGCCAGCCGTATGTATATGAAAACTCCAATATATGGAAACCATAACACATACGTATGCTGTATTATGAATATCAAATCCACAAGTGGTAAATATGTCATAAGTCACAGGGTATAACTAAATCTCATCCACAGAAATCATAAATAGATAAATAACCAATAACTATGTAACTAAATCTCAATATGAAGTATCAAAAGATGATAGTTGGATGGAAACAAATCCACTACCAACTAAAATATAAAATAAACAAAATAACTACATCAACTAATAAATAATAAGGCTCGAAGAGAAGACCTCTCACAATATAAGTAGCCAGTCCGGATCTGCGTTCCTGCAATACTCATGAACAATACACCTGGAAAGGGACCAGGTCCTCAGAGGGATATAACAAGATACATAAAAGCATGCCATAAAGTAAATACTATAAAAACTCCAGGGTGACCTAGCCAGCTAAGTGAAATGCAACTTGAGGACAACTTTGAGAGTATGGAAAAGTGTAGGCTAGACATATGCTGACGTAATTCACCAATCGTGACAACTGGCTAGTATATGCCACATATGCCCCCTATAACATGGGCACAGGAATATAATAACGTCCAACGTTCTCTAGAGTGTGGTATTTGTAACGTCCCTCATTCCGAAGAATGAGGTATCTGTAAAATTACTAAGTAACGTCCAACACTCTAGGGAACGTGGTATCTGTATAAATGATAACGTCCGTATCACTCCGTCGAGTGGGTACCTGTATAAAGGAGGTGGGTGTCCCATAGGCCTACTAGTCGTCCTCATCGCCCAATGATCTATGCATATTGTATCCACAACAAGCTTCAGCCACTACGTCGAGGCATCATAACTCTGGTTCATAATCTATCGTTAGAATAATAGCCCAACCTTACAACCAAACAAGGACAAGGATTGGACCATCGTACCACGGTAGTCTTTGCTTTGCCTACTAATAACGGCTAAGTCTTCTAATATGCATCACTATTAGCAGTTATTTCTAACCATCGTACGACCTACACGTATAGGTGGCCAACCACATACGCAAGTCCGTGTCCTACATGAGACTCACAACCCGTATAAAAATATGTCAAGGCCTGGTGAGTTATACCGATAACTCCACAACTTTAGGTGGGTCTACTAGACACTAGATCAGACATAAATCCTAACGTGAACGCCTCCGTTGACTGCACCCGAGTCTCTCTCGGACGCGCACAGTTATATCATCTAAAATAATAAACATACAAATAAATATATACCTGAATTTAAACAGTACAACAAGGGCAAGGTATACTTGCCTGCTCTGAAAATGAATGAAGTTCCAACTCAAGGCGTCGTCCGATCTACCCGTCACATAAATTAAACAAGTTAGGTTACAAAAGTAGGTGAATAGGTTCCTCCATTTTAATCTATTTTAATCTATTTTAATTCTGAATAAAATAACCTAAAATATTATCTTAATCTTATTATAATCTAATTTTATTGTTAAACCCTAATTTTGGTCCAAAGAAAGTCAACTTTACGGATTTGTGATCTATGGTACGCAAATCGAGGCAATCCGTTGACCAAAAAGTCAACCAACTCAAATCCTGGATTTATGTGTGGAATCCTATAGATTTCAATGCTACATGAATGCTGGAATCAACAGTTTCATAAAATCATAAGTCGGTAAAGAGTTATGGCCACAAGGGCGCACGGATGACAGTTTTCGGTGGTTTCCTATTTACGTCTATGTTGCACGAATTTTACAGTAGAATAAAATTATATTTTAAATTCTGGATAAATACTTTTTTGGAAATTCATCATGTCAGCTTTTCGAAACTTCAAAAGGTTCATAATTCTGAGTCCGGGTCTCCCAAAATCTCAAAAATACGAAAATGCGTCTGACTTCGGACAGCTGGCACTTTCAGAATATTCTGGAAAAATAGGTTCTAAAATTACTGAAATAATTTATATATTCAGAAAACTAACCTTGATATGATTCTAACAAAAACAATGGAGCGTGTTTGGAGTCCGGAGCTAGGAGATATCGTCTTTATAAGTCGCCATAACTACTAGAAAATGAGGCTGAATTTATGACAAATTTTGACTATTTTTGGACGAAACAGAGAGGAGTTTGGGGATAAAAAACTATAAAAGATGAGTTTATTCGATAAGTCTAATAGGTATTTATAATGATGAAGATTGTTTAATTAAATAAGACTAGGATTTGCTAATTTGGATATGATTAGGATCAGTTTAAATAAGGATAGGATATGCATGAAGTTGTTTTCCTAGTAGGCTCAGGATTTGAATTAATTTAAAATAGAGTTTGAGTTCATCTCAATAATTTATAATCTTAAATATAATTAAAAATAATACAAATAATTTATATATAATCTTATTAATATCTATTAACACTAAATTAGCATCTTATCTAATATTAAGACTTTATATATCCAAATAAATCCTCAATAATTCCAAAAATCCAATAATTACTTAAAATTCTAAATAAATTACAAAAAAATATATTTAAATATTTTAACTCTAAAATAAATGTTTGGTAGTGACAACATTCAAGTATGGTCTCATAGTAAATCATGGAAGTCCTAAAAATTTATGTTTCCTAAGTTTTAATTACCAAAAATATAGAAAATTTTCCAAAATCTAAAATAGCCTAAAAATGATTCTAATTAAATATTTATATAAGTAAATATATCAAGAAATTTATTTTTTAATTAACTAAGAGAATACTCTAAAAAAATTCAACATCTATAATAAATATAATAATATAAAATACACACAAAATATCTATTTTGGGTGAGGGAGTTTACAAAGAAACTCCAATATAAAATAAAATGTCAAATAAAGATAATAGCAGCTAAAAGATCCATCAACTGTGAAGTAATCATGGGTACTCAGAGGGTAAGACCTCCTCAATAGTAAATAAAGCGTCAGGCCCATGTCCATACTCTTGTGGATAATCCTGATCGTTTGTACCTAGAAAGGGGCCATGTCCTCAGAGGAACGTAACAAGATACATAAAAGTATGCCAGAATATACTGAAAGTAAACATCCAACTTGGTCGCCTAACCAGTCTATGTGATATACAATTTAAGAACAACTTTTCTGCGTATGGACTATCTGGCTAAATAATGGGATTAACATAATTTCTCCTGGAAATCAGTAGCCTACAAAGCGTAACATCTTTCGATCGTCAGAGGCCGCTTGTACATAATATAAGGGTCATCTCATCGCGCATCTCAGATGAAGCTTACAGGTTACAGAAAGAAAAAGTGTAAATGAGTCACATACGCTTACTTATTGTTCTCCCTACCAAATGCTACTAATGTGTCACATCCATAACACGCAATACCTCTAGTAACTGCTAGTGTTGCTTTGTTGTATTAGCAGTTATTCCTTATTCGTCGCACGACCTACACGTAAATGTGGCCAGCCAATTACGAAGTCTGTATCCTACATGAGACTCACACTCATGTAACAAATATGTCACGGTCAAATAAAATATAATAATACCTCAAAATCATAGGATGATCTCATAAAACTAGGTCAACATGCATATTATAAATTAAAGACAAAAGATGACGCAACCGTCGTTTGCACCCAAATCGTTCTTGGACGTGCAGTTTAATATAGCAAAATAATAAAAATAAATGACAGAAAATAAATATGCAGCAAAAAATATAACTAAATAGTGAGTGGCAAGGTATACTTGCCTGGCAAGCAATCAGTATAGCATCGACGTCCAAACGACAAGCACAAAGAGCCGTAAGGTAGGGACTTTGAATGGACGTCCCTAGATGCTGAAATAAATATTACCAACGTCTTCAAAATCAGCGAGATAGTCAGAAAATACTAGTCTTTCGTCCATTTTGTACACAGAGGCAAAAATATAATTTTGGGTCAGAGAGATGTCTAATTGTGGCCCACTTTGTACCAAAATATGTGCCAAGGGGTAAAGGTCTCTAAATAGGATAAATTATAGGACAAACAAATCCTAATCGATGATACGAACTCAACGGTATGTCCATTTTTGGATTCTGCTGAGTCGATCACAAAATCGATTGTCAAGTCAAACCGTGGGGCCCGCAAAACGATAATTCGATCAACTGCCTCTGAATCGCATAAAACTAGGGTCATAGGACCAGCTGATACCACGGATCCAATGCGTAAGTTTTGCTACATTCTAATGAACGGTCACAAACTTCTAAGATATTTTACAAAATGTCGATACATGGGACTTTTTACGGATACGGGTTGATTCTGGTGTGCACATACGTCTAAATTAACTTTTGCGAAAGTCACACGGCAAAAAAATACCATATGTACGTTGTTGAGACGTATCACAAGTTTTCGAGTTTGGAAAATATAGTTTTTGGTCAAGTTTAAACAGGTTTAATTCAGAATAAAGCAATTAAATAAAAACTAAAAGAGCATAATTATTCTTTTATATGTTGTTTAGAAATTCGTTCAAATAGATTTCAAAAATACTACTTGCTTTGGAAGAAAACGGAAAGTAAACAAGGGTACTTGGACTATTTCTGTCATGTCAGATTTTTTTTTTTTGAGTTTTGGACTCAATTTTTCTATTAGATTTAAACAAAATTAATGGCTTTAAGTTACATAATCCAAAACTAGGTTAAGTAGGCTTTCCATATGATCAAGAAAATTGAGTTTTTATCGAGTGTACAAGAAGATATGGACGTAGGAAGGTTGGTACCTGAAATTGTTGATGTCGAGTGTGACCGCGGGTCAGGTGGGCTCGGCGGCGGTTCTCGGCGATTGCAGACGGTCGACGATGGCGCAAAGTAGTCGAGGGGCGACGACAGAGGCTGGGGTAGGTTTAGGGTTTTGTTCTAGAGAAAGAAGCTAAGGTTAGGGTTTACGTCTGATGATATATATAGAGAAGGAGAGGGGGGTCGCGGGTGTTGGGTCTGCTCTTGTTCTACGCGGGTGAGGGAGATAGGTTTAGGATTAGTGTTTTGTTTATGATTTTTAGTTAAAGGATTAATTAAAGTTATTAGGTTATTTATATATTATTAGCTAACATTGTCTAAAAAATTCCTAAAAATTCTAGGAAATTCATCTTTGGGTTCCTCGAAGTCTATACTGTTGTTATTAATATTTACTAATTATTGTTTATATAAATAAATTTTTTTGAGGGGTTTTACAGAGGGGCCTTCGAGTAGTCAGCCACTTACATTGGCTGGAAGGAATGATCTGTCGATCCAAGCTGTCGGAAGGGAAAAGGTGATAGCGTGTACGACACGGGATCGCGGTATTGCAGCCATCTGTTTATTCCAGAGCTCCTCCTCCAGCACCACTTGCATCATTACAGCCGAGTGCCGGTGGCGATCAGTCTGGCCCTCCCAGTCTGGAGCAGGTTACGCATATTCTGCACGATCTATAAAGGCTGATGACAGAGCTAAACGAGTCTCGTCCTCCTACCACTATTCTGGCTCCTGCTTCCACTCTAGATCCTCCTCCAGCTGCTGTATCTACTCCAGCTCCTGCGTCTACTCCAGCTCCTTCTTCAACTTTTGCTCCTCCTGGCATTGATCCTCAGGAGTTACAATAGATCATCAACACAGTGATGATGCAGACATGGAGAGCCGACCGCCACCGCCTCCAGCACCACCACCACCACCACCACCTGCGAGTTGATTATTTTTTTATTTGATAATGCAGTACATGGCCCTCACTGTAATGCCCCGCTCCGCAGAAAGGTATTACGCTTGAATTATAGATGGATCAACCCGATGGAATACAAGTTATACGGGAAATTGAGATGCTTAATGTGAAGATGTTGTATTGCTTAACTTGGATGGATGGGATATCTTATGCGACGTGATTCAAATTTATGATTATGCTAAGTTAGAAGACTGTATATCGCGTCAGATCATTTTGAGGGATCGTAGGCGAATGTAGGATTGTGGCATGGAAATAATATTTATATAAGTGAGTGGATATGTCCCTTCTCCTCTACTCCTTCATGCCCTAATAAAAATGAATGCTAGTGTTGCTTTGTTGTATGATATAACTATATGCTGCGCTAGTCCACACAATGATAATGATTCTTTATGTTCAATGCTGCTGAAAGTAATAAAACACATGAATAATGAACTACTAGTACTATTGATACAAGAATGCTATAAAGTAAGTCTACCATGAGAAAGAAGTAATATTATACAATCTACTTCACATGTTGGTAACACTGAGAATAAAACATTGAACCTCTGTACATGTATAAGTGTATCAATACACAATAACTATGAAAAAAATGCTTCATATACGAGCAAAAATATGGTTTAGTACTACCGGACCACGAGAAGGTCTGTAAGTTGGGACCTACGGGTCACCAACCGATATGAGAATGAACAAAACGAGAAGGATCAATAATTCGAGGCTTTACTTACATTTATTTACCATACAAATTATGCTTCAATTTTATTTGCATAGTCATTGCATGGTTAGGAATAACTTGTCACAAGGTTTGGTAAGTTTCCTTGAACAAGATGCACTAGAGTAACAAGATCGTTCTGCCTAGGAGAAAACATAGTGCTTTGGTAGCACTGGATATAAATAAAATATTTATTGGAGATCGTATCCTCATGAATGGTGCTTCATACGCCCTTTAAAGTCCTTTATGGCATGTCCCTTGTGGTATGAAAGCATATCACCAATGACCCTCATGTAGTTAGGTTGCATACTAATGAGAATATTTATGCAGGCTTAACATTATCTCTGTAAGAATGATTCATATCAATTATGTTGTGGCTAATCCTTGTTTTGCATGGATACGACAAGTGGGATATTGGTAAAAATTATCGTTAGGCGATATGTACATATTTTACATATATTCAATGTATCCTACTGTTTCTAAAGTATGTTTCATTATGGTGCTGAATAATCTGATCATTGAAAGAAACCTAGTTCCTAATAGAAAGATCACTAAGTTAATATGCATGCTTTCAACATGAATACTTAGTGTCGGTTTAGGCGAGTGAGCTAGTTTCTACTCACCAGTACGTGATATGTACTGACCCATATTTTTGGGCATCCCCAGGTACTCAGCATTGGGGGAGTGGCTGGAACGATTCTGAGGCATCAAAGCATTGTTGGGGCACGCAGAAGCTCTTCTTCTATTGGAAGTATCTTCTGTTATAAAGGGCATAATGTATAGAATAATATAATTCAATTGTATCAGTGAGATTGTAAGCCAAGACAAAAATTATCAATGTAAGCCAATTGGCCAAGTATCAATTGTATTTGAGAGATTTGTAAAAAAAATAAGCCATGTACAAAATTATTATTATCAATAAAGAGAAGCTTTTTATTATATTCATTGTGACTTCAATTTGTCTGCTTAATTTTACTTTGATGTCATTGTTTCTGAGATATACCATGCCTTATCTATCTTCTTGTCTTGTACAAGTAAAATCTAGGCTTGTACTGCATCACACCCGTGGCTACTTTCGATTCTTCGGAATCGGGGCATGACACTCACCAGAGTCAGTGATGAAACAAATATGTCTCTAATCCGTTGCTAAGAATATATTGCTAATTCTGTCGCTAATCCATCGCTAGTGGGATGATGTATCCTTGGTTACGCGATATATATACTAATGTCGTGCCACAACCAATTGAACACGAACTCTTGTGTCAAGGATAGGTTTGACACTGCTCTAACCCAAGTTGGATACGAGTTCTAGAAGAAGCCAATATTGTGTCGTGTCTCAGCTTTGAAGATTCATTCCTGTTTCTGTGTATACGACTCTCCTTGAGTCAAGATTTGTATCATATTGTATACGATACCGATACGCAATGTTGCGTCTAAACTTAAATAGCTAACTAGAAGAGAGATAAGGTTAGGGTTAGGATTAGGGTTAAGGTCTGTGTCATATTCCATGTCATATCAGTGTATATATTTGTGTCATATCCCATGTCGTGTCTATGTCTGTGTCGTATTTATGTTCGTGTGTCCGTGTCATATCTTTCTTATGTCTGTGTGTGTGTCATTGTGTCTGTGTCCATATTAGAGTTAGTTTTTGCGTGTGTTAGTATGTTCGCGTATGTGTGTGTGCCCCAGTTTAGGGTTAGTGTGTGTCATGTCATGTCATGTCGTGTCAGGGAGAGAGGCAGAGAGAGGAGATAGAGAGAGGAGCTCACTAAGTGAGAAGGAGGTGAACTGGATGGAGGAGGACGCCGGAAGAAGGAGGAGCCAACGGAGGAAGAAGGAGTCGGAGGGAGGTGGAGCACGCTGTCACGACCCACACCTGAAATGATGGTACGAGTATGTGAACAATGCCTAGCCTAGGCCGCAACATCAGCGGTAGAATGCTGTTTGGGTCAACAATACTATCTAATATCTCATACAATATAAATATGGTACCTGTCATGCCATCTCAACTCCAAATGGAGGAACAAGTATAATGACATGATAAAATATCAATACTCAATCACAATATCAAACTAAGGAAGATATAATATGATATGGAATAAAAAGATGGAATAAGAATCACAAATACATCAACAAGTCCATACTATGAGTCTAAGCACAAACAACTCCCAAAAATAATAATATATATATGCGATGAGTCTAAAATAAGACTAATATAATATATAAAAATATAAGTCTAAGCATCCCCAGTCACTGGTACTAGGTTCTCCTGCTCTAGGGAAGTATCCTCTAATGGTTTGCCGTCCTACGGCCCATAGTAAGTGGGACATTGTTCCTCAAGCCAATTATCTGAAAAATATATCCAATCAGGATTGGAGCAAAGTATAAAACTCTAAAAGCAGTTCCAAATATATGGTAGAACTTATATGAAAATGACTAGAAAAGAATACAAGATAACTAGCAATAAGATATAAAATGAATTATAGTAAACATGTAATGGACTGAAAAGGAAAGAACATGCAATATGGAATGTCTGCAAGTAATAAAAATAGATAAACTAGCTAATGTGCCTTAGAATACAAGTTTTTTATGTGATCGGTTTGGGTTGAACAC
Organism: Iris macrosiphon; assembly: GCA_036927795.1. Classification (NCBI taxonomy): domain Eukaryota; kingdom Viridiplantae; phylum Streptophyta; class Magnoliopsida; order Asparagales; family Iridaceae; genus Iris; species Iris macrosiphon. The sequence continues at coordinate 448,539 of JAYESA010000085.1, forward strand.
GAATAAAATATGGTAACTCGATTACACGTGTGATACGTAATTGACATGTACACGAATACACTTGGGCTTGATCGCATAACCAACTCCTACACCCCCGTCCCCAACCAATACTCTTGGATCCAATCATGACTCGTTATGAACATGAATATAAGCACACTGAATACGAGAAGTGTGTGAACACGAAGTACACGATAATCAATACCTGATATACACGATAAAATATATGTGAAGGAGTACCCGCTGAACATAGTAAGGGAAAATATCCTATGACAGTATCCATTTAGTACCAGTCCGTATAGCCACTGTGTCAGAATCAAATAAACAGTTCTAGAACATATGATACATCTACTATCATAAAATAAAAACTAACAGAGAGATATACTCGTCTCTGGTCCTGAGCAAAAGGTATGACCCAGTATCTGAGCTGGTGTCACACAACCCTATATAGAAAATATCATATCAAATGGTGTGATTGATGAATAATGAGTAAAAGAATACACTAATATAATTTTTAGTCAATACTATGTCACTCTAGTTAAGCTAGGCCAAACTAGATCCACACTAAGTTAATTGGTCTATATTGGTTACTAACTAGCCAATATTAGCTTATCTTAGCTATACTAGGTCCAATTAGGTTAAATTAGTCAATATAAGTCAAACTAGGTCACTACTAACTAACACTAGCTGTATTAGTTAATAACACTAATAACTATATAATATTATACTCTACATATCTATATATACTATCTTACCTATATACACTATTAGCTAATAAGGTAACTGATATATAGCTAATTAACTATTTAAATATTACTAACACAACTAATAACTGATATGATTAGCTAACTAATACTAACCATCCTCAGTTATATACTAACTTATATATATATATATATATATATATATATATATATATATATATATACACTAACTGTCACTTATGTATAACTAACTAATATGCTTAACTGATATCAATTGCAACTATATGATACTAATTATTAACTATACTAACTTATTTAACTGATACTCTCTGAGATGTTTAGTCATGAGCTCTCCCCCTCTCTAATTGAGATCTCACATTAGCTCCTCACTTCCTAAATTACTAATGTAAACACCCGAATTTTTAGAAATTTAAAATATACATTTTTGGGATTTTTCTGTGATTTTTAATTATTTAAAAACCAAATATTCTTCAGGGATAAATATTTTTGTGAATTAAATTAAACATTAAAATATTATAAAAATTATATTTTTGAGTGTAAAATAAATAATTGGATATAGTGTATTTTTTAAAGAATTTATTGGCCTCAAAAACTATTTTTTAATAGCTAAAAACATCATTTTTAATTAAACCAGATTAGACCAGACTGAACCAGACCAAACCAAATTAAACCAAATCCAATTAAACCCAAACCAACCCTAATGGGTCGAATCTGGACCCGACCCGTATCCGCCAACCCGACCAGACCCGCTAGCTAATAGCTACAGTAACTATATAATTAAATCCCCCCGACCGTTTGATCTTCACCGCCGACCGTTACCCCGATGCCGCCGACCGTTCGCCTCCCCGCCGCCGTTCACCCGCCGACCCGTCGACTCCCCAACCACTGCCCCGACCTCTCCACTTCCCCGCAACCGATGACGACATCCCCTATATAAACCGATCACCACCACCACCTTCACCATCACTGCCAACGCCACCCTACTCAACTCCGGCCAACTCCGACGACTCCGACGACCCTGAGCTCCCCACTGCCACCCCGACGACGGCGAAGATGACCTTCACCAGCCACCATGACCCACCTGCAGTCGCAACAAAGTCAGCCACCCTGTCGCCGCGGCCGCCGACGTGCACCGCCGCGCTGCCCCGTCCACGTGTAGCACACCGCGGCCGACCCATATTCCGGTGAGCTTTTCTTCCTTCTCGCTGTATCGTTTCTCGAACGGCCTATTGTGGCATGTTCGTTGTGTGAACCTCTTGAATCCTATGTAATTTGATTGGGGTACCGTGTCATGTGTCGATCGCAAACCGCGACGCAAAAACAGAAAAAAATAGTACAATTTTCTAGTTCAGGAAACTGTCCCGAACTCACAAGTTCATGGCCGTTTTACGTCCAACCTTGTTAATAATTCTAAAATTCACTTAAAGAGTAAATTAGACAACATAACCAAGTTTCAAACCCTGTAATTAGTTTATTTTAATTTTCTGTGACTGTGTTTCATTCGCGGTTGAAGTTGACCAAAAACTTGGTTTTTAAAATCCAAAATTTCTCAAAATTGGGTGCGTCCTGCTAAACGAGACGACATCATCATGTGCAAATTACACTGAAAGACGCGTATCGTCAATACAGACATATGGTATTTTGTGAAAGTTGATTCACTACTAGAATAAGCGGGATTAGCGACGTTTTTTAGCGACTCCAGGTAAAAACGTCGCTAATTTAGCGACTCCATGTAAAACGTCGGTAGACGTCGCTAATTGGCGACATTTAATGACGTTTAGCGACTTATGTTCAGTTTTTATAAGATTAGTCGCTATAAGTTCAATTTTGGTCGCTAAACGTCGCTAATATATCTAAGTTAGCGACGTTTAGCGACGCAAATAGCGACGTTTATATTAGAAATATTTAGCAACGTGTTTAGCGACGACCGTAACGTCGCTATAATTTAATTTAGCGACGTCCTTATTTGACGTCGCTAAACGTCGCTAAAATTTGGTTAATTAGGGCTCGGTTTTGTTTTTCCCCATGTGTTGAAATTTCGAAACGAAACAAAATTTCCCCCCCCCCCCGCTCCGTCGAGCGCCTGCTCCGTCGACCTCCCCCGCGGCTACTCCGGCATCCCCCTCCTCTTCCTCGAGCTCTAGGTAAAGCCTCTCTCTCTCTCTCTCTCTCTCTCTCTCTCTCTCAGAACACATGTGATACTGACACAGACACGACACACACACACAGATGGTGACACAGACACGATACGACACACACACACACTGACACACACACTGATAAGGACCTAGGGTTAGGATTAAGTTTTTTGACATGGACACAGACACTAATATCACATGGACAGAGACAGACACTAATATCACATGGACACAGACACTAATATCACATGGACACAGACTTGGGGCTCTGGCATGGGGCACTATAGCAGTGCACCCAAATGGTGCCTGTCAGTTAGGCTTGGGGGCAGTCCCTAGGCAGTGCAGAGGCATGCCTTAGTGCATCTCAGTTTCAGTTTGGTATCAGTCATCAATATTTATACACTGATACGTATCAGGGACTGTGTGAGGTATCAGTACAGGCAATTGTAGGAGTTGATGCAGGCAAGGTATAAAGTCAAGTGTTAATAGGGTATATATAGATATGTAGGTTAGTGATGTTTAGAGATGTTAGATAGGAGTGTACTAAGATGGTATCTAGAATAAGCGGGATGGCATGCTCGAGCCTTGTAGTGGGCAGTGAGAAGGAGGTCTGCAACAGTGAGCAGGCAACCGAAGAGAAAAACCATCAGCACTGTGTCATTTCAGCAACCATGTATCAGTAAGTATCAACAAGTCCCACTGTATCAGTATCCGTTTTCAGTTGCATTTAGTGAGCTATGTATACTAGTTTTAGTTAGCTTAGTGTCCAGGTATTGGTTAGTTGGTTTAAGATGGGTTAGCATGAATATTGCTTATTTTAGACTTTGATAAATGAAAGTATGTATTATATCATATATGATTTTTATAGTACGGTTAAGTTATGAAGCTAGGTAATAAACCACTGTATATAATGATTTATATGATACATACTGTCATTTTTGCAGAAGTATCTAGAAATAGATATGAATTACTATCTGCGTCATCGTTCATGGATGTACAACCGTCATCCTGATGACATGTGTGGTGTGCGGGATAAATTCATTGAGAGTGTACAGCAGTTCCTGCAGTTCGCCAAGGCGTTCCCTCAGTACATGGACGGTACCAAAATTAAGTGTCTGTGTGTGAGATGTCGCAACAGGAAATATCATCCAGAAGTGAAAGTTACGTATCATTTATACTCGAAGGGCTTTACGCCGAATTACTATCAGTGGACCGCACACGGAGAACTTGTATCTCTAGCATCGGAGTCGGAGCCCTATGTGGAGCCGTATATGGATGTCCAAGATCACGATGCTTATGACGACGGGTTGGTGAACATGGTTTATGATACGACGGGGCCTAGTTTCAATCCTGACAATTATGATGCGGCGGGACCGAGTTTCAATCCGGACAATTATGATGCGGCGGGACCGAGTTTCAATCCGGACAATTATGATGCAGCTGAGGAGGCACCGAATGCCGATGCTGTAAAGTTTATGGAGTTGCTTGAGAATGCAAGGACTCCACTATATCCTGGTTGTGAGGATCATTCACCGTTGGAGGTGGTTACAAGATTATTGAGCATCAAGTCCGATTTTAACATGTCGCAAGAATGCTATAATCGACTGCTCGATTTGATTATAAAGATCTTGCCCGAGGGTGCAAAGTTGCCTAAAGACTTCTATCGATCTAAGAGGATGGTGAGATCGCTTTGGATGGGATACGAGAAAATCGATGCATGTCACAACGGGTGCATGTTGTACTACAAAGACGACAAGGATGAAGATGCGTGCAAATTCTGTGGTGCTGATCGCTACAAGGCTACTGTTAGAGGAAAGTCTGTCGGTGCAAGGAAGCCTACCGATTCGATGCACTACTTGCCTTTGACGCCGTGGTTGCAGCGATTGTTTATGGTTAAGGAGACTGCAGAAAACATGAGTTGGCACAGGCGAAAACAGATCGAAGGAGTATTGGATCATCCATCCGATGGAGAAGCATGGAAGCACTTTGATCGAGAGTATCCACATTTTGTCGAGGAAGCACGTAATGTCAGATTGGGGCTCTGCTCTGACGGTTTTACCCCATTCGGACTTTCGGGCTTCCAGTATTCGTGTTGGCCTGTGATCGTCACTCCGTACAATCTACCGCCTTGGATGTGCATGAAGACTCCGTATATGTTCCTAACCGTTATTATCCCGGGTCCGAACAATCCGAAGAGGAACATCGATGTGTATTTACAGCCTTTGATAGATAAGTTGAATCAGCTGTAGGAAGTAGGTGCCAACACGTACGATGTTTCTAGGAAGCAGAATTTTTAGATAAGGGCAGCACTTATGTGGACCATCAACGACTTTCCGGCCTATGGAATGTTATCGGGATGGAGCACCCATGGTCGTCTCTCATGTCCGTATTGCATGGACCGTTCTCAGGCTTTCCGTTTGAAACACGGAGGCAAACCGTACTTCTTCGATTGTCATCGACAATTTTTGCTGAAGGATCATCCGTACCGGAGGAATCAGAATGCTTTTCGTGCGGGAGTTGTGGAGAAGGCCAATCCACCGCCAAGGTGGCCCGGATGCACGATATGGGAAGAGGTAAAAGATTTACCAAGTGCTATCGAAGAGCCTGCTAAGGGGTACAAGTGTGACGGATTTGGTCGCACCCATAACTGGACGAAGAGGAGTATATTCTGGGATCTGCCATATTGGAGCACCAATCTGATCAGACATAACCTTGATGTCATGCATATCGAGAAGAATGTGTTTGATAACATAATTAATACTGTAATGGATGTAAAGGGGAAGACGAAAGATAATCCGAAGGCCAGGTTGGACTTAGAAGACATATGTAGACGTCCTGCATTGCATTTGATAGAGGAGGGGAATAGAAAGTTAAAGCAACCTAAGTCAGTTTTCTCACTGGATAAAGAGGATAAAGGTAGACTTTGTCGGTGGATTCAGGGTCTCAAGTTTTCAGACGGGAACGTGTCGAACTTGAAAAGATGCGTCGACCACAAGGAGAACAAACTAGTAGGTATGAAGAGCCACGATTGTCACGTATTCATGGAGAGGTTAATTTCGATTGTATTTCGGGAATTCTTACCGCAGGTCGTTTGGGACCCATTGACAGAGCTGAGCATATTCTTCAGAGATCTTTGTTGTACTAAGTTGCTCGTCGATCGTCTAGAAAAGCAAGAGAGGGACATTGCGGTAACACTATGTCAGCTCGAGAAGGTGTTTCCTCCTGGATTCTTCGACTCTATGGAGCATTTGCCAATTCATCTTTCCTATGAGGCACGTGTTGGTGGTCCTGTCGGTTATCGGTGGATGTACCCCTTCGAGCGCCATCTGAATCACCTAAAGAGAAAGGTGAAAAATAAGGCACGGGTTGAAGGCTCTATTTGTGAAGCTTATGTTCTCGAGGAGATTACAAACTTTTGCTCGACGTATTTCAAACCGCATGTTGCTACTAATAGGACGAAAGCTCCCAGAAACGATGACACATATCAGAAATCTAATGATGCAATACTCAAAGTATTCAATGCATCCGGAAAGCCCTCGGGAAAAATGAAGAAGAGATATTTGAATGACGATGAGCTAAGGGCTGCTCAATTGTATATATTACTCAATTGCGACAAGGATGAAGTGGAGAAGCTAGAGGGGTAAGTAATTAATACGTCCACGTTTACATCATCTCAATGTAATAGTATAAGATACTATTATGCTACTAATCAGCAGTTGCTTCATTGTTTTTCAGCACATATAATGATGAGTTGAGGTCGGTTAGACCCTACATAACAGACGAACAAGTAGAACAAGATATGAGATGCCATTTTTCTTCTTGGTTGAGCGCATATGTAAGATGCTTGGTAATTACTTTTTATTTCTGCACTTGCAAAACAAATAACTTACTATCGCTACTTTGGTATTTAGGTCGATCGTCTAATATCACCCGAGACTGAATCTATTAGGACTCTAGCCAAGGGACCAATTACTGCCGTAAAAATATGGCCAAGTTTCTGTGTGAATGGGTTCAGGTTCAAGTCAACAAATGCTCCTATCAGAGACAGCTTTCTGGATCTTGATTCCACGAAAAATAGTGGTTTGTGTATTAAATCTACAAACTACAAAGACGTCAATCCGGGCAATGATTTTTTTGGCATCTTACGAGAGATTGTGGAGTTGACATATAATTATGGCCCAGAAACTGCTAATATCGTGCTATTCAAGTGTGAATGGTTCGATCCGATTCAAGATCAAGGTTAGAAAATTGACAAGCATGGCCTTGTGGATATAAACTACAAGCGTAGATATCAAGGCTACGAACCATTTGTCCTATCAAGTCAGGCTCAGCTCGTGTACTTCACAACTTATCCTAGACGGAGGACAGCGAGGTCGGATTGGTGGGCAGTATGCAAGACTAAAGCTAGAAATACCTTTGACATTGATAAAATAGCTTATCAGGAGGACGATCTACCTCTTGTAACAAATATTGTAGATGTGGACTCAACGAAAGTTACTCATTACACGAGTAATAATGTAGAAGATGTAGAATTATCCGAAGAGGACGACGAAGTAGATGAAAGTGAAGACGAGGAAGAGGAAGAGCAGGACGAGGAAGGCGAACAAGATAAATTTTCTGAAGATGATTGAAAATATAAAATATTTCATGTAGAATGTAACTGTATTTGGACTGTAAATATTGCATGTAGAAGTAGATGTTGACATTAACGAATATATGTATTATATTTTGACTGTGTAATGCTTTGAGATATGTATCACATTTCGACTGTAGAATGTAGTATATATTTGTGTTTCTCTATATTCATCATATGTTGTTATCAGATATGACAAGACGACGCGGAGGATTCGGCAGGTCCCGAGGTAGACAGAGTGCCACTCCGGTACTGCCTACTGTTGGTTCCGGATCATCGTTGCCCAGTACTCCAGTATATCGATCAGTCACATCTCCGACTGCGACGACGTTGCGTGGCATCACTCCTGGGACGAGTAGTTCCAGGCGTGATAGTACTCCCTCGTCCAGCGTTCCTCCTGCTGACGGAACCATGGAGACAGATGAGCATGTAGAGGAGGTCGTGCCGACGTTGTCCCAGCATCAGCAAGATCCTCCATGCGTACCACCGGAGGAGACGAGGACAGAGATTTGGGCCGACGGTACAAAGTAAGTCAATTAGATGGTTTAGTATATATTTGTGTTTCTCTTTATTCATCGTATATTGACTTTTTCAGTAATCTAAATTATTATTTCTGTATAGATATCGTCCATCGTCGGTTCAGAGACGCCTGGGCCAATTTTTGAGGAACAACTACGGTGGCCCTTGGATCAACTACTCTGAGGCTCCGGAGGAGAGGAAGGCGTTCTGGTTTGCGCACTTCCAGGTAAAAATATATTAAATAAATCTTCTAATTTATGCATATTCGTGATGCTAACTTAATGAATTATTTATTGTAGCAAACGTATTTTTATCCTCCGTACCGGGCCGAGTTGATCGAGCGGCTCTTTCCTACCGTTGCCGCCAAGCTTATCCGAGATGCTCTGGATGACCAGAAGGCTCGTGATCGTGCTGGAAAACCGATCCAAGGTTGGATCACGCCTGAGCAGTGGACTGCGATGAGGGCTAGATTCGACGATCCGAGCTACAAGGAAAGGTCTAAGAAGGCCAAGGCGGCTAGGCAGAATGCTGCCAAGTGGTGTGGTGGCTCGATTCCGATGACGGAATATTTTCGTCGTTTGGTATGTTTTTTCTTTTAAAATATATTATTTTAATATAAGTACCATAAAATGGTACTTGGAAAAAATATTTAAGTTTAGTAATAAAAAATATATTTTTAACAGGTACAGAGGGGTGAGGATGCAAACATGGTAACCGTCTTCTTGGCCACCCATCGCAAGGACGGAAATCTCATTGATGAGAGGGCCTCACAGACCTATGTAAGTATTACTTTACTTTGTGTTTATTTTAATATAACTTAGGCAATTATTGAGTTTCCAAACCTTTTCTAGGCCGAGTATCTTAGGCTTCGTGAGCGGGCGACTGCTAGTGCACCTACACCTGGAGAGGCTGGTGCTTCATCGCAGCCCGGTCCATCTCTGTCGGCGGACGACCTGTGGGTAACCGCAGCTGGTGGTCTCCAGAGGGGTACGTACTACGGTACGGGCTCCTATGGCGCCCTGGTTGCGACGCAGTCATCTAGGGCCTCCCCGACAGCTGTGCATTCCACACACCCCTCGCAGTCGCAGCCCTCGCAGTCGTCGGCCAGAGTCCAAGAGGCCGTCCAGGAGGCCGTTGACCGTCAGATTGCGTCTCTCCGTGACGACTTACTGCGAAGTATGGAGGACCAGTTCCGGTCCCAACCGCAGGCGGACGATCCGATGCTCATCGCACGATTGGATATGCTCGACCGCAGCATGACGGAGCTACGAGAATTGACAAATGATATTAGAGCCTCCAATGATCGCAACATCATGGAGCTGCAGGCGTCACACCTATCGATGGGCGAGAAGGGCGAGAAGCTGACGAGGATGCATGCGTCACAGCTATCGATGGGCGAGAACCTGACGAGGATGCAGGATTCAATGGGTGATAGCAGTACGAGGCTGTTATCTACCCTGGATTCTTACAACCAGCGACTCGCATACTTGGAGCGGGCACGGCCTCCACCGACGTCACTGCCTTCTCCATCGACATCGGTGTCGATTCCACGGGACGAGTATGAGGAGTTGTTATCCTTCAAGCGCGCCGCTGGTCAGCCTCCTGCAGATCCGTAGTAGTATAGTTATTTTTATTATTATTTATGAATTATTGATACTTCAACAATAGACATGATGTATGATGCTTCTTGTGGTCTTTAATTTTTTAGTTAATTTAATTGGATTATATAGTTATCCACATTTAATTGGATTGATACTTCTTGTGGTCTTTAATTTAATTGGATTATATAGTTAACTAGATTGAATTATGTTGGTGTGTATGATGAAGATGATGTAAAACTGCAGGAAATCACCAATGTTTGCTTCTGCACATTATTTTTTTATTTTTTTTAAAAATTAGCGACGTTATTAGCGACATTTAGCGACGTTTAGCGACGTTAAATTACGTCGCTAATTACGTCGCTACTTAGCGACGCTGTAAAATGTCGCTAAGGACGTCGCTAATGACGTCGCTAATTACGTCGCTAAACGTCGCCAATTGCTGACATGGCAGTATAGCCAGGTCATTAAAGACGTCGGTGTAACGTCGCGATAGATGTCGCTAATCAGCGACGTTTAGCGACTTTTCTAAACGTCGCTTTTTAGTGACTTGGCGTCGCAAAACGTTGCTAAATTTAGCGACACATTAAAGTCGCTAAAAAACGTCGGCATAACGACGTTTAGCGACGTTTTTTGTTTTAGCGACTTGGTGTTTTCCGACTGCTTTGAAACGTCGCTAATTACGTCGCTAAACCTAATTAGCGACAATTTTTTGTTATTTAGCGCCGTTTTTAGACGTCGCTAATTTGACTTTTTCTGGTAGTGATTTGGATGTGCGTGCACACCAAAATCAACGCGTATCCGTCAAAATTGCCCTGTATCAGGCCTGCTATGAAACTCGTAACTTTGTGTATATTTGTCATTTTATAACAAAACTTGCGCCATCGGATTCGTAGCGTTATACTGGTCTTGTGACCAAAGTTTGGTTCGATTCTGAGAACATTAACAAAATCTCGTATCGTAGGCCCTATGGCTCTACTTGACGGGCAATTTTGTGATCGGCTCATCGAAATCCAGTTCTGGATATTCTATTGGGTTCGTATCATTTTCCTGGACCAATAAACAATAAGTTCGACAAATTTGGAAAACTTTGTCTCTGACATATTTTTTTGGTGCGAAGTGGGCCACATGTTGACCCCGCTTTGATCAAAAATTGTCAATTTTGCCCCTGTGTCCAAATTGGACTTATGGGTAGTCAATCCTAGCTTTTTCATGTCTTCGGAGAGTGATGGTAATATGTTTTTTAGCATCCAAAGGCGTACCTTAAGATCTCGCTGTGACCGAAGCAATTGAAGGAATTCAAACCCCAAGAAAGTGTACCTTGCCAAAATTTGCAGTAATTGCCTTAATATTATTTGCTTGATTTATTCTGTGATGTATCTACTCAACCTAGGACCTTGAGATATTACTTAGCGTTCGAACAATATTCGGGTGTCGACGTCGTACGCGAAGTCGTGTAACGTCAATTAGAGAGTTGATATCACGATCCTCTATACTTTACGTGCTTGCTTTACCAAGTACGTCATACCATAGGACACCTGACACTATTTATGAGACAAAATCTTTCCTGAGATATTCATGGTGATTATGTATAGGATTACAGGATTCGTGACATATGATTTGCATATATAGAGATATAATTATGACTCGCTGTAATATTTAGAGGTCATGATCTTGCGTGTTATGGACATGAGACGTGAGGTTACATTCGGTGGGGAGAGTCTTACCATACTAAAGAATGATTATATATATATATATATATATATATATATATATATATATATATATATATATATATATATATATATATATATATATATATATTCTGGGAGTGCCTTAGACTCTGACCAAAGCTTTGGCACACGTACTAGCCCTTCGAGATAATAAATGCTGCTATGGATTTCCTAGAGCCTATAATAGTTTTAGCCTGAGTATGATTATTGCTCTCATTTGCATATCACATAGCTGGTTACATAGTTTGCCCTGCTGATATATTTTTTTACTGCATTTATTTGGCTTGAGTTATTTTTGTACCTGGCTATGTCCCTTGAGGACCTGGATCCGGATTATGTCCCCAGGTATAGCAGAGGAGATCTATCCCGAGATATACGAGACAAGAGCAGACACTGGAGCAGTACCAACACCAGAGGACGAGATGTTGCCAGAGGATTACTCCTGAGTATTTGTTACATACTCAGTTATTTCTATTTCTAGATACTCTATTCTCTGACTCTTGGATTACTGTAAACTCATTATCGGGTTGTTCCCCGAATTTACTTTTTATTAAGACTTGATGTTGGTTTATATTTTATTTCGATTATTCTGATATTTAATTTGTGTTTACCTTCTGTGAGTGAGATTAGAATTAAACTGCGACATGTATCGTAGACTATTATATTATTTTACAGCTTAAGTACACTTTAACAGGTCCATTAAATTAGATTTGTCTACTGGAGTGTGCTGCTGGCCATTGCCACGTGGCTAGTCCCTCGGTATTTTGGGACTGGGGTATGACATGGTTTTTTGTGGTGGCCCTTACAAGTCAACGACTATGTTATTTTGGTTTTAACTAAGGAACTGAGAAAGCCTGCGATATGGATAGGATTTGGATCTCATCCACTTGATTGATACGTTCTTGACCTCTATATTGACTTTAAAATAATTTCTTGACTTGCATCCTGCCTTGATTCCTCTATGCGCCTCTTATAGTTTATTTTGGATGCAGAGTAATGGATCCACAAGCAAGCGATGAGACTCCCGTATAAATACCACAAGTTGCAGTTGTCACCTACGACAATGGAGTGACACCAGTAGGTGGAGGTCAATCAGCTCAACAAAGCAATCAAGCAGGTCAACATACCTCAAGATTTTGGTGAGACGATATTCCACCACCGTCGTAGTTTACTCCACCGATGCCTATTTTTCCACCAGGATAACCTATGGATGGTCAACAGATGTTCCAAATATTTTACACAATGATGCAAGTCCAACAGCAGATTCATCAAGAGGCTTAGTGTCACGAGGCAGAGAACCTGAGAAACAGTATAGTGACCGCATTGGAGCAGGCAAACCCACCATCTAGACGGCCATCGATGGGATCTATCACCGATTTTCGCCAGCTGAAGTCCCGTACCTTTTCTGGCAAGGAGGAGCCCACTGAGGTTCATGAGTGGCTCATAAACACTCAATACCAATTGGAAGCAACCGAGCTTCTAAGGAAACATTGGATGACTACCGTCCGGATGCAGTTGACGGCCAATACACATCACTGGTGGATATTTGAGGAGACACGGCTCGGACAAGACCGAGTCACTTGGGAGGAGTTCTCTAGACTCTTTCAGGAGATGTACATTCCATCTATTGCTCAATTAAAACTTTAGGACAAGTTCAATCACCTCACTCAAGACAGTATGACAGTGGAAGAGTACAATATGGAGTTTATCCATTTGAGTCGCTTCGCCCATACTCTGATCCACAGAAGAGGAGAAGGAGGAGAAGTTCTTCGACAGACTAAACTTTGAGCTACAGAGACAGATTGGCTCTGTTGCACCTACTTCTTACTCGGACGTCCTTGCTGCAGCCCGACGCATGGAGCGCGTCACCAGGAGAGAGTCCAGCATGAAATGGCCATTCATACCAGCATCAACCAGAGCATCGCACGGGAAGTATGCAAAGCGACCCCTGTAGAAGCATGGAAAATACGCTGGAAAATCATACGCGTAAAACCCTCGACATGTAGGAAGCCCGCATAAAACAGAGCTCCTACACTAGGTGGCATAAAACATGACTTCAGAGCCATTGGCGTACAGCAGAGCTTCAACGCTATTCAGCGTAAATTATAGCTCCAGAACAGCCCACGTAATGCAGTATTTCCAGACTGCTTCGGCGTAAAAAGGTTACTACATCGCCACTTTGGCGTAAAACCCGTCTGCTTTTAATGCAGCGAAAAGTTATACGAGGAACTCTTCGTATTCCTTGAATGAACCTGTCAGTGAAAGCAGTGAACCTGACTCCTGACAAAGAGTACTGCACGACGATCGAGAGGACGGTTCTAATGATGATTCTACATAGAGCCCCAGACTGTCGTTTAGTGACATAATCCTTGATATAAGATGTCGTTTACGCATTCAAGGAATACGCTGCCTATTTTACACAGGCAAAGACGAGCTTTTACGCTCAGGAAGAGACAAAACTAACCGCCACGTCAAAAGCTGTTCTTCGTACAAAACTCAAGGTACGTCTCTGCAGTTAATGCGCGAGATGGGGGCAGATCTCTGCATTTAATGCACAAGATTTGGTTCTAATTTTAATGACTGGGTGAGCTATAATTAGGACTAATACGTCCACATCACCATCCCCGCACATTACGCCAACCAGGCTATTTTCAACTATAGGAGTACCCCGTACGCTATCTCCTTGAAATATGTCGACTCGGGTTATATTTGCAAAGCATCAAGCTTTACGCAGAACTTGGCTTCTACGCCAACATGACAGCTACTTGGCTTCTACGCCAACATGACAGCTACTTGGCTTCTACGCCAACATGACAGCTACTTGGCTTCTACGCCAACTTGACAGCTATTCGGCTTCTACGCCTACTTGACAGCTATTCGGCTTCTACGCCTACTTGGCCTTTACGCCATCAGAACAGCTATTTGGCTTTTACGCCAACGAGACAGTTATTTGGCTTTTATGCCAATAATCTCTACGGAAGGGGCAGTTATCTACGTGGCTTGCATGCCATGATCTTCGATGAGCGATTATACGTATTACCTCATAATGGGACATGCGTCACACGCCAATTCAGGAGATCATTCATACATGGGTAGCAGTTCTTATAATAGCCGCGTAAAAGGTACAACTCTCTCCGCTGTTCGGTTTCTACGTCGACTGTAGCTAAACTCTATAAATAGAGACTTCCGACCATGGAGGTCAAAAAGGTCGAGAGAAAAAGGGTCGAAAGGATCGGAGATTTGTCAAGAAAAGAGAGTATATCCAGAGAGTATTGATTGACTACTTTGGTAACGAAAGTTCAATCCCTCCTGCAGTCTTTGAAGCTTCTTTTTCATCTTCTACAGCACTTCTTCGTCATCGTGTGGTCCAAGGGACAAAGTGATCGACCGCAGATCAGACTCCTATAGCAATATTTTCCCAGAATCAAACTTTTGTACTTAACATCCTCGTATAGGATTAATTGTACTTCTTTTTCTTGTTTGTAAACCAAAGAAAGGGTTTTGTATAAACCTAGTTTCAATTTCTTTCGTTTATTATCAAACACAAGATGGCGACTCTGCTGGGGACTACTTTCTCATCTAACGAGAAAGCCATTTCTTAACACGATGTTGTATCCGTAGGATCAACGAAGAAGACCTTGGTCGTCCAATTCGACCAATCAGCTTACGAAGACATGCTTCGAGCAGGGGGTAGCTCTCATTCCCTCTCTATCCAAGACAACAGGAAATTGCGTAAAGTATGGATGCCCCGGACATCCTATACCCTTTATGCGGACTCTCTCTCTCCGACCAACAAGGTTGTAGCATCACAACCTGCGCACCCCGCGCATAAAATTTTGTCTCTCGTTTGTGACGTGGCAGACAAAGCTTCTGACAATGCCTTAGTGCCAATCCAGAAGTCTACTCCGCGCCTTGCACGTAAAACTCTGTCTCCCATCTGTCACATGGCAGACAAAGCTTCTGGCAATGCCTTAGTACCAATCCAGAAGTTTACTCCGTGCATTGCGCATAAAACTCTGTCTTTCATCTGTGACACGACAGACAAAGCTTTTGGCAATGCCTTAGGGCCAATCCAGAAGTCAACACCGTGTCCCGCATGTAAAATTTAGTCTCCCGTCTGTGACATGGCAGACAAAATTTCTGACAAGGCCTCAGTGCCAATTTAGAAATTCCAATAGCGCCCCGCGCATAAAAATATATCGACGATGAACATCGTTAATCTTCCTCCAGCTAGGGGTCAAAATCTTGACCTACTATCCCTAACTACCCAGCGGGGCGAGATTATGTGGGTTCACCCAGATCTGGTGTCGGATATCGAGAAAGAGACTCAAGCTGCTAAGGCTAAGTCTAAAAAGAACTCGAAGCGTAGACCATATTACACGGTTACAGTACACTCGACATCAGAAGACGACGTCTTGGCTACTGGAACCCGTTCAGGGAAAGCTTACCTCAAGGACCATGGAACAAGTCAGGAAGATGCATCCTGAAGATAAGAAGCATACTGCCTTCCGGACACCATTGGGGGTATATTGCTATACGGTCATGCCCTTCGGATTGAAGAATGTCGGGGCTACGTACCAACGGGCTATGAGTAACATATCCCATGAGCATTTACGCAAGACAGTAGAGTGTTACGTGGACGATGTAGCTGTCAAAAGCCGCCTCAAGGATAACCACATCCAAGACTTGAAGACATTATTTGAGTTGATGCGCCAATATCAACTCAAAATGAATCCTACAAAGTCCTTCCTAGGTGTATCTAGTGGCAAATTCCTAGGATTTGTCATTACCGCCAAAGGCATTCAAGTGGACTCTGATAAAGTCAAGACCATCTTAGAAATACGGCCGCCCCGCAATCTGAGGGAACTCAGGGGATTTCAAGGTCGTCTGGCTTATATTCGGAGATTCATATCCAACCTCTCTGGGAGATATCAGCCCTTTTCTCGTCTCATGAAGAAAGGTGTATCCTTCGTATAGGACGAAGCCTGTCAGCAAGCGTTTAATGATATCAAACGCTACCTCACTAATTCGCCAGTTCTGGTGCCTCCCGTAATTGGAAGACAATTTGTGTTGTATGTTCGAGCGATGGATCATTCTTTGGGAGCTCTTCTCGCACAAAAGAACGATATGGGTCATAAACAGGCTATCTACTACCTCAGCAGGATGATGGTCGGAGCCGAATACCGGTACAATCCAGTGGAAAAAGAATGCTTGGCTCTGATGTTCGCTATCCAGAAAATGCGACACTATGTCACAGGCCAAACCATTCACATCATCTCCAGGATCAATCCTCTACGGGTATTGATGAACAAGCCAAGTGTTCTTAATTCCCGACTCGTGACTTGGACGATATTATTAACACTGTATGACATGGTGTACGTCCCTCAGAAGTCCATCAAAGGCCAAGCGTTGGCTGACTTTCTAGCAGTTCATCCGATCCTGGAGACCTCTAAACTGTACGAGGATATTCCCGACGAAGTTGCAGAATATAATTCCGTATTGGAAAGTGATGCATGGCAGCAATTCTTCGATGGTGACTCCAGAACTGGTCCCAGGGGAAACGTGGTTTCGGGAGTAGGGATTGTCCTGGTTACTCCTGATAAGCTCGTCATCTATCGAGCATATTCCCTTAGTGAGCCCTGTTCTAACAATGTGGCAGAGTATAACGCTCTACTAATTGGCCTCCAAGTCGCTAAAGAATTGGGCGTCGAATCTCTGAAAGCTTTCGGTGATTCTCTGCTGATCGTCAATCAAGTCAGAGGAATATACGAAGTCCGAAATCCAGACCTCATCCCCTATCAGCGAGCAGCGGTCGAGATAGCCATGACATTCAAAGGATTCTTCCTAGAACATGTGCCCCGATCTCAGAATCTGGAAGCTGATGACCTAGCCAGTCTAGCTGCAGATTTAGCTATTCCTATAAGAAGGCAGAATTCGGTGATCCTTCTTAACAGAGATTTATTCTGTGTGAAAAACAACTTTCACATAGAACGCAGCTACGCTGTGAACACAGATCCTCCCAAGAGAGACTGGAGAAGTCCCTTTATAGATTTTGTGGCATACGGAATCTTGCCGGAAGACCCTAAAGAAGCAATATCCGTCAAAAGACGATCATTACGCTTCTATTTCGACGCATCTTCACAATGTCTATATCGCCAGTCTTATGACGGACTATTATTACGATGTCTCTCTGGTGAGGAAGCACAACGGATTATCCGTGAAGCTCACGACGGCGTATGCAGAGCGCATCAACCCGCTCCTAAGCTACAGTATCGCATCAGGAGAATGGGCTATTACTGGCCTACTATGATCACAGATGCAATAAAGTATGCAAGATAATGCAGAGCCTGCCAGGTCCACACAGACTTTATCCATCAACCTCCTGAACATCTACATCCTATGGTTGCATCCTGGCCTTTCGAAGCGTGGGGTATGGATATCATTGGTCCTATTCACCCGTCTTCTTCCAGAGGTCACCGGTTCATACTGGCCATCACGGATTATTTCTCCAAATGGGCAGAGGCGATCCCTCTTGCTGAGGTGAAGGCATCTAATATGATCAGCTTCATCAAGCATCATGTCCTGTAGTGTTTATGAATGAGTAGTTTAGAGGGGAGAACAAAAGGTAAAAAATACCATTGCCAAAGTCATAAGTAGGCCATATCCGGAACCATGATTTATCGCTTTGGGATACCCCGAAGGATAATTCATGACAATGGACCTCAGTTCATCAGCCAAGCATTTCATCAATTTTGCGATAAAAATCGAATACAAAATGTGGCCTCTACGGCATATAATCCTGCTGCTAATGGTTTGGCGGAAGCTTTTAACAAAACCATTATCAAGCTCTTGAAAAAGTTCATCTCTTCGAACAAAAGGGATTGGAATGAGAAGCTGGAAGAATTTCTCTGGGCATACCGCACAATGGTACGAGCACCGACAGGTTGTACCCCATTCTCACTGGTTTACGGGAGCGAAGCAGTTCTCCCAATCGAAATCCAGATTCCGTCACTCAGGATAGCTGTGGCTAATGAGTTGACTCAAGAAAAGAATGACCTGTTAAGGCTTCAAGAGCTAGAAGGATTAGACGAGAAACGCCTCCAAGCTCAACAGCGCATCGCGTTCTACCAGGCACGCATTTCCAGAGCTTTTAATCAAAAAGTAAAGAAAAGAGTGTTCAAAGTTGGTGAGCTAGTTTTAGCTGTGAGAAGGCCGATGATTCTTACTCACAGGAGTAAGGGTAAATTCCAGCCCAAATGGGAAGGCCCTTATGTGATCGAGACGACGTTCTCAAACGGCGCTTACAGGTTAGCCAAGCCTAACGGAGACTTATTGATGGCTCCTATCAATGGCAAATTCCTGAAGAGATACTATGCTTAACCTCCTCTGCTCAAGTGGAATATGGCAAAAATCTCATTCTGACAAAACTACTTCCAAAACAAAACTAGTTGGATCGTATTCTATCATGTCCATATAACCTCTGAATAGATATGTTCGACTAATTTGGAACTTCAAGACCTATCACGTCCATATTACCTCTGATAGTGTTTTGTGTACAAATTTCAGCAGAAGCATATTCTATCATGTCCATATAACCTCTGAATAGATATGTCCTACTAAAACTTACCGAAAGTATATCACGTCCATATTACCTCTGATATCACTTTCACCCAAACCTATCATTTATATTCCAAAATGATGGGTCCACAAATTCAGATGAAAGTCTCTTTATTATTCCCAAAAAGAGCAAAAGTACATTGAAAAGCATAAAGTACATCATTTGGGAGGAGCGGTCAGGTCGCGAATCTGCTGCGCCAGCACGGTCATCTTCTCAGTCCGGGAGCTCAAAACAATAGTGCGGGCCCGCTCTAGCCGTACCTCGTCATTGCTCAGGATGGACAATTCGGATCTAGCCCGAACAAAACCAGCACAGGCAACTCCTGCACGCGCCAAGTTCTGTTGAGCTAGGCCCAGTCGACCATTCACCACATCTAGAGCTTCCGACGACTGAGAAGCCCACTCCTTTGCCTGGGCGAGTTTTGCTTCCAGTTTGCGGACCTCGCTACATTCCCTTCATGCTCGGATCGGTACTTCGTTTGAAGAGGAATGACCTCCTCCAAGACAGCTTTTCCTTCATCCATCTCATGCTGATGTGTCTGGATGGATTTATTTAGGCCTTCCATCTGTTCAGTAAGCTGCGCAGTCAAGGAGTCATATTCAGCCTGGACCAGGTCGTCAATACTGTCTCGAGATAGCTGCAGATATTCGTTAATGGGTTGCTCCAAACCATTAACTAGCTCCTCCAGTGTGTCAGCTACCCCAGTGTCGTTGTATTCTCTGATAGGCACTATCGCGAACTGAGATGACCTCCTCAGAGCCTCAAAGCTTAGATTCTTCTCCAACACCATTGATATCAATATTTTCATGGTGGTGTAGAAGATACCAATATACTGCTCGGTCAGCAGGGTTAGATCCGAATGTACGCTGGGAGTAGCTGCAATATTGGCGAACCTTCCTCCAGGAACGACCGCAGACAATATTGCCACAGCCGTCACCTCAACTGGTGGCGCGATAAAAGAAGATGCGCCAACACCGGACGAAGTGACTGGCGTACTCGAAGGAGGCATTATCGCAGTGACAGGATCATCCTTCTCTTGAGATATCGGAATCTCTTCGGCAGGCGAGCTGGCACCCGAAAGTGTCTCCTCTTCAAAATCAGGCACCTCCATGTCGACGCCAGGACCTGAAACAATGCCAAAAGACGCGTCGACACTGCCCTCCCCGAAGATATCTTCCCCTGAAAAGAAGACAAAAGAAAGTTAAATATCAACATGATGTTAATTTTCCTAAAAAAGAGGCATAAAGACGATATTTACCCATGGCCGATGGTGTATATGTCACGTCTGCGGCCAGTACAGCTAAATCATTTCTTAATGATGCTAGACAAGCTGTCATACCTGGAGAAGGGGGTGTGCTAACTGACATCGGTAGGTACTCTTTCGAATCTTCGCTGAGATCCACTTGAGGTTCACCAGGTGGAATCTCGCTGGGTGCGCTTACAGACACGGCAGGGGTCTCTCCCGATACTGATCTGGATAAAGGTATATGGAATCTTATTATGCTCGGCCCCGAAGGCGACCTCGTTCCACTACCTGAAGCAGTAGCAGCGACAGCAGCCTCCAGCAGAGATTCTCCGGCACCACCAGCCGAAACTGTAGAGGGTCCCTCTCTAAAAGGCGAGGAACCTCCAATCAAAGAATCGTCCCCGACAGGGGGAGATGCAGGCTCATTTCTAGGAGCCTTATTGCCGGGAATCCGGAGAGGACGAGTAACCGTCTTCTTCTTTATCTTGCAAGGGGAAGCCTCCTTCGGAGCGGGAGCCCTTCTCTTCCCAGAGACTACCAGAGGCCCTGCAGGCAGAGCTATTTCACCCCTCGGTACCGCCAACAGAGGCTCATCTGGATTAACGGACTCTTCACCCTCGTCAGAAGAAACTGAGGTTATTTCGACTCTTCCTCCAGGTTGGAAGAGGGCACCCTAAAACTTCTATACATATCAAAATCGCGATGGAAGGTGTTGGTTGCCACATAGAACTGGGCATATGAGTAGAGAATACGCAGCTCCGTGGAGAGTGAAATAACGGGCACGGTAAAAATTGCTTCAGTGTAACCCATGATGAAGTATCGTCATCCTCTCGCTCCATCAATGAGTCCGCCTCTGTACCTGAAGCTGGTGACGATGTTGCCCACATGCAACTGGTCGTACCCGAATTGCCTGGCAAACCGACTAGGCAGGTAGGGCTCCAAGAAGCAATGGTCTTCACTTCTGTACAGTAGATGGAAAGGTCTAATGCAGACCAACCAATTAAAAGCCTCAGGAGAAAGAACGGTCTTTCCGTCGCCTATATCCTAAAGTCTGATCCCCTGTTGATTGAGATGTACAGAGGGGACAGTGTAGAAAAGCTTCCAGCTGTGACTGAAGTTCAGCACCCGCCGACAATCTAAAACTGTGGTCACGTCCAGGAGGAATTCTTGTAGTTCAACAAGAAACTACCCCCCGAACTACTGCCGGAACCGGAAGACATCACCCTAGGGTTATGGAGAATTAACCATCCCATCAAATACAGGTATGGTAATTCTACCCTGGGAAAGCTATAACGCTGAGTTTCATCGGCGAGCAGCCCATCAGTCATGGCCCTCAGGCCAGCTTGTATGCGGCACACCATGGCGGGGAGCAAGCCCAGTCTTGCCCCGAACACCAGACGCACTACAGGCCATAGTGTGTTACGGTAAATGCGGTCCGCAGATGCAATCCCGGGCACCACCAATCGGTGCAGCCATACGGAGAGGAAGCCAGCCAGTTGAGCTTCCTTGGACAGAGGCCTGCGGCAATGCCTCAAATAACTGTAGGCCTTAGTGCCTGCAGGATACTGCCCTATCCCTTCGTCGAGGATCTGGTCCGGAGCCCCAGCGTCTTCCATGAGATCGTCGACTACTTGAGCACTAAGCACGCTCAGAAAATTCAGAGGCTGATCCTTGCCTTCCAATACCTTCTCCGGCTTAGCAGTCCTGGACTGGTGAAAGAAGAGGAAGGACGTCCATTTATTGATGTGAGCCAAATCTGAAGGCTCGCCATAAAAAGCAGTACAAGCGAGGTAGTGGCACATCAGCTCCTGGTACACTTCCACTAACTAAGGGTCTGAATCCCCCAACTCCCGGTTCGTGGGAACATACTCTTCATATGGAGTATCCCCCATCGACAGTCTCGAGATCTCTGCCATCTCGTGGAGGGCCAATCCCAACTCCCCCAGTGGAGTGGCAAAAGTCCCGGTGAGCGAGATATATCGCTCTATCAGTGCCAAAAACAGGTTGGGGTTGAGAGGTAACCCAACACTGGTGGCACTCACAGCTGCATACAGACCAATGCTCTCCAGCTCGGCCTGAAAATGCTTCAGGGCCCATTCAGCTAAGCGAGCCCATCGAAGATTTGTAGGGGTGATCCACCCACTTGTCCGAGGGTTCACCTTAGGGTATACTCCCCCGTGCCCCATGAAATCGTTGCAGAAAGTCGGTAATTGGACCGGCTGGAGCAGTAAGCTGTCTTCACTCGGGACACTGCCCGGGTACAATCCCCTGAACGGCATCACAAAGCCGGAAGGGCGGCTGACAAACGACCCCTGGTCAGCTCCTTTCAGATAAAATATATTCCCCACCCGGCAGTGAAGATCGGGAGTCAGCATCCACGACATCCTCCTGGGATGTGTAGCATGGAAGAATGCCGAGATGGGATAGTCTCTCAGCATCTTGGGCAGATACAGAACCAAGCCCCCGGCAGGGAAAACCCAGAGTTCTTTCTTGGGCTTCGTCTAGGACTGCTTGTCAATCATGTCCCCGAAGAGAAAGGCCGGCTTTATATATTGGTCCCCGTTTATGTACGTCAGGGGATCTCTGTTGATCATGCTCAACAGCATCCGCTCTCCTTGAGCCGATATCAGGATTCCCCTTCCCTCAGGATATTGGGGTCCAGAGATGGGAAATGTCACGTGGGACAAATCCTCCAGGTAGTTGGAGTGCAGCATCCCGACAGCGGAACCCATCACCTCAGCCAATGGAGACGCGTGCAAGTTAACTGTAAAACGCAAGAAAGATAAGTCAGTTTCTATACTAGACAATATTGCAGCATATGCCAAAAATCAACAGTCTGTGCTTTATGCCAAGACTGCAAAAACTTGAGCTTTTACGCTGGAATCCCATTCCAAGGCGTAAAATTCAAGACGGGCAGTATACGCAAAGTTTCGACAGTCTGTGTTTTACGCCAGACTGCCAAAATTTGAGTTATTACGCCAGAATTTCCATCCCTGCGTAACACTCAAATTTTATAGTATACGCCAACTTTCGACAGTCAAAGCTTTTACACCAGACCGCGAAAATATAAAGTTTTTACGCTGACACATTAGAAATGTGGGCATAAAAGATGAAATATCTCTGTGCATCATCTTCTTCGAAGAGGCTATCAGCACAGAAGACGACCTAGCGCGTTCACGTACAACGTGTGCGAAGGATTTTCAGTCGTTCTTTTTCGTCCCAAAATCTCTACCTTTAAGGCCGGGTGCACTGCTCGTCGGCGTGACACTTCGCTCAAAATGAAGCTCGCCTTGCCCGACCGAAGTCGTTCTCGCCTGGGCAGAAGAGCGAGAAAAAGAATCAACCTTCTTTTCATTAGAGGAGGAGAGTTATTTCGAGGCCATTACTGAAAATTTTGAAGGCTCGGAGAAGAAACGAAGAAGAACTCGAACAGTCGAAGGCTTTCTTTCGCAGAAGACGGATGAAAAGTTTTTCTCTCAGAAACTTGGGGTATATATAGAGTTCGGATGGACTCCTCGAATCCCGAACCAAATCTCATATTTAATATTCGGTTATGATTGGGGACTACATCAGCCTATTTACTCAGAGAAGGCGGACAGTCAGCGAATTTGAAAAGTTTTCGTGCGAAGCAGATTCGTGGTTTTTACGCTAAGGAGCTTTCTACGCTCGACAGCTACAGATCTACGGTTTTACGCTCACAGGCTACAAGTCTATGGTTTTACGCCCGGATGCTTTTATGTTCGGTAGCTTTTACGCTCGAGAGGCTACAAACCTACGACTTTACGCTCAGAAGCTACAAATCTATGATTTCACACTCGGTGGCTTTTACGCTCAGAGGCAACAGATCCACAACTTCACGCTCGGAAGATTTCCTTTTCAGAAGCTACAAATCTACAGTTCTACGCCCGGATGCTCTCATGCTCAGCAGCTTTTACGCTCGAGAGGCTACGAACTTATGATTTTACGCTCATCTACAGTTACAGATCTATAACTTTCTGCATATCTGAAAATACGCAGGCCAAAGTACGTGTATATCTGAATGATTCTCAAGACGGTCAATTACAAGAGTTCACACAGAAGATACTCCTTCTTGACCTCAAAATATCCCAAGTACCCGAAGCATACAGAGTTCAACATTAAAAATTACTCTTCTCCATGGATCAATTGGAAGTTCATCCAGACTCCAGTCTGAATAATTCATCTATATTTCAAGATGGAGACTCAATTTTTTTTACAGCCATTTCTCGCCCTGTTCCAAGGGATTTTCGAGAAGTCATTCTTGAAGATGATAGTCTGAACAAGGATTCTGTTTATCAGAAGTGACAGTTCAGAATTCTATACGGTTCCTCATTCCTAACAGCAGGAGAGTTTGAATACTCGAATGCTAAGCGACTTTCTGCGCATCCTTAAGTTATGCGTAAAAGATAGGACAGGACCTAGCACTCTTTCTAACAGAGTCGGCGTAAAGTTACCAGACGTGTCGAAGATACACATATTCAGACTTCACAAGCAAAGTATATGGCAAAATAATCATATGCACAGAAGAAAGACGATTTTATTAAAATCATGATTACATATGAGGGAAATCCAGTCTACAAAGGGTTTTTTCTTCATTTTTATGATTACATATGAGGGAAATCCCGTCTACAAAGGATTTCCTCATCGTCGTCGGAAGGCCACGCCCAGAGTCTGTTCTGCCAGGTTCTCGCGTGAGCGGAGTTCTTCATCCATCTTCTCCAGCAGTTAGTCAATTTTCGCAATCGACTAACAAGAAAATGATAAATAGAGGGAGGATACAAAACTAGACCTGCCTAAATGATGCAGATCCCATGCTCCGTACGCCATGACAGATTGAGTTGAGGTATTTCACCCAACTCAATACCCGAGGACAGGGCTAGTTTGTCTTCTTTTGTCCACGAAAGATAGGAGAAGATACAGCTTGCATGCTGTGTGGTCAAGTGAGACCCTTCCTCTATCCGGAAGAACCGTCATACAAAGTTGTTGATTATCCCGAGCAAAGGAGGCTATGATATCCTTCTATGATCCATCATTGCAGAGGACATTTGCTCGAAGACGCCGTCTTTTTCGGCTCCTTACATGCTGAAAGAACATGGTCTTCTTCTTCCTCAAATCGACCCGACGAACTCCGGCGATCATCTCTGTGTGGTGAAGGAGATGTGGGAAGAACATGTTAACTCCTCAGTCTGTATATAGTTGAGGAAGAACCTACCAAATCCCAACGGATCCCCAATAACTCTGCCATAAGGTCAGCCTTGAAGGACGTGTCAGACTTGACCGTTTCATGCTTCATTCAAAGCATTTCAAATTACGAGAAATTTAAAAGCTTTGAAGGGGGTCTTGTAGAAGCATAAAAAATACGCTGGATAGCTATACGCAGCATGTTGATACTGGGCAGCATAAAAAGATGACTTTAGAGCCACTGGCGTACAAACAGAGCTTTTCCGCTGAGCACAGCGTAAAATATAAGCTCAAGAACCATCCGCGTAAATATAGTATGTTCAGGCTGCTTCAGCGTAAAAAGGGTGCTACACCGCCTTTATGGCGTAAAATTCATCCGCTTTCAATGCAGCATTGAAGTGTACGAGCAACGCTTTGTATTCTTCGAAATGAACCTGTCAGATCATGCAGTGAACCTGACGTCTGGACTCCTGACAAAGAGTACTGCACGACTACCCAGACGATGGCTATAATGATGGCACGACACAGCAACCCAGGCTGTCATTTACTGCCATTTTCTTGGCGTAAACCGCTTTTACGTATACAAAGGAATACGCTACCTAGTTTTACACAGGCAGACGTGAGCTTCTTATGATCTGCAGAAGACAAACAAGCTGCCACGTCAAAAGCTGCTCTTCGTACAGGGTCGAGGCACGTCTCTGCATTTAATGTGCAGAGTGATGACAGAACTCGAGGCACGTCTCTGCATTTAAAGCGCAGAAGGGTGGCAGACCTTCAAAACACGCCTCTGCATTTAATGCGCAGGATAATGGCGGATCTCTGCATTTAATGTGCAGGATAATGGCGGATCTCTGTATTTAATACAGATGATTTGATTAATGTCGCCAGACTGTCGTTTAGTGACATCTCCTTGGCGTAAACTGCTTTTACGCATACAAGGGAATACGCTGCCTAGTTTTACACAGGCAGACGTGAGCTTCTTACGCTCCACAGAAGGCAAACAGACTGCCACATCATCAGTTGCTCTTCGTACAGGGTTCGAGACACGTATCTGCATTTAATGCCCAGAATGATGGCAAATCTTCGAGACACGCCTCTGTATTTAATGCTCAGGATGGGGAAAGATCTCTGCATTTAATGCAAAAGATTTGATTATATCCCCAAAATCCATAATTTCGGCTAAGACGTCTACATCATCATTTTGGCACATTACGCCAACTCAGGCCACAGTCAGAGGAGGAGGATCAGCTATCTTCTGCGCCCACTCGGCTTCTACGCCTACTCGACTTCTACGCCCACTCGGCTTCTATGCCTACTTGGCTTCTATGCCCACTCGGCTTCTATGCCTACTTGGCTTCTACGCCATGGTGACAGTTATTGGCTTCTACGCCAACCTCTTCTACGCGACGGATATCTACCTACGTAGATTTTACGTCGTGATCTTCGCAGCAGTTATACGCGTTATCTCTTAATTGACACGCGTCACACGCTCATTCAAAAGGTCATCTATATGCGGGCAATGGTTATTGTAACCGTCGTGTAAAAGGGTGCTGTACTTTCCACTACTCGGTTTCTACACCGACTGAGTGGTCACTGTCACTAAAACTCTATAAATAGAGACCTCTATTGACAAAGGTCCAAGGTCGAAAAATTGGAGGGAAAACGGTGGTCGAGAGAGAAGAATCCAGAGCTCAGGCATAGAGTAGTGGTCAACGACTTTGGCATCGAGCATCCACTCTCTTTAGCAACCTTCGAAGCTGCTTTCTGTCTTCTACGGCATTTCTTCATCATCATGTGGTCCAAGGGACAAAGTGATCGACTGCAGATCAGAATCCTATAGCAATATTTATCCAGATTAAATAAATTGTACTCGACATTCTCGCATAGGATTAATTGTACAATCTTGTTTGTAAACATAAGAGCGAATTTCGTATAAACCTCGTTTCCATATTTCTTTCGTTTATTTATCAAACAATAGTGACGATGGTGATGGCAATGACGAGGTGGGAGGTCGCTGCTTCGGCGGGGATGGAGATGATAATGGTGGTGTAGATGGTAGCGAAGATGTGGTCCGGTGACTAGTTGAGTCGGGGAGTCGATGAACAGGTCGCATGACGGCTGCTGTGAAGTGGAGGTGGTGATGGAAGATGATGATGGTGACGATGGTGGAGACGGTGGTGGTGGTCGAGCTGTGGTCGACGGTGGCGGTGTAAGGTGGTTGTAGTCGGGTTGCTCAGGCGGAGGAGGAGAAGCACAGAAAGTCGACATTAATGGTGGCCGCGGGGTAATATTAATGGTGGCTACGAGGGAGACTCAGGCAGTTGTATCAGGTGATCCGGCGTGGGTCATCTCCGACGAGGTAGAGATGATAATGGTGAAGATGACTCGGGGATGGTCGGCTTAGGAAGGTGGTGCTCAAGCGGATGGGAGTCGACTGGTGACCAAAGAAGAAGGTTCGTGGGTGAGGCGGGCATGCCCAGGCATAGAAGTCAACTGCTCGGGGTCATGTCGGGAACGGAGGTAGAGATGAACTCGTCGAGGAGATTGACGGTGGGCTGTCGGTCGTTGTCTGGAGGGGAGGCGGCTCGGAAAGTCGATTGTGAGGGGGATGGTAGCAGTGGCGGCTGCTATGGTGAAGAAAAGTCAAGGTGGAGGCTGTAAACGGGGTGGCCACTGCTGTAGTCCGACGAAAAGCCGGGGAAGAGGCCGGAGTTGGCCGGGAAGGTGGTGAGGGTGAAGTCTAGGGTTTGGTTTCGGTTTTGGAAGAAGGGGTGATGTAGATGTGTGAAAATAATGGGGAGGTGATTATTTTTGTATGAGGGAGAAGAGGGTGTTGTAAACCTAGGGATTAGGGCCGGCTATGTGTTCCTTGGGATAGGGTTGGCTTGTTTTTACATGAAAGAAATTGAAGGGCTAGGATGGTGTTGGGTTGAATGGAGGGTGAAGATGGCTTAAGTGGGTGAGATTTGAGTGTTGCACACTCCAAAAATACAAGAAAAATACATATGACCGATCAAAGAAGAGGGGAGGTATTTCTTCATGTGTTGGGTCCAATGGAAGGTGGACACCTCACTGCACTTTTGCGTAAAAGTCCCCAACAATTGGAAAATTGTACAAAATATGGAGTTTGGGATTGAATGAGGGAAAACACCATACTTGGTGTGATATAGTGGCTAAAAAGGGTATGTGGTATTTAGTATGAACCTTGAGGGTGTGAGTGGGGGTTTGGGTTGGTATTGGGTCTAGTTTTGGGTTAGTTTGGATCCTTACACCAATTTAATTAAAATTGGTGTAAGTGGTGCTCTTTAATTAATTGGAAATACATAGGATTAAAATTGGGTGGGACACAAGTATCATAGACGTAGAAGACTCAGAATAAAATATTATCATAAATTGGGTTGCACAAAACGGATCGAGGTTGTGTCTCCAATTTTGATTGGAACGGACAATGATGCAAAGTTGAATTTATTTGGATTTAGGAATAGGCGTTTGTAATGAATATTGTGTAACTAAAATGAAGAACAAGAGAGGGTATTTATGAGTTACACAAAGGTCAGAATGGAAGGCTGGCACATCTAGAAAAAGTGTGTAAAATTTGTTTGAAAGCAAATACTTGTGTAGCGCTCCAAATATCAAGGCAATAGTAAGGTGCACAAAGTGATACGAATATTGTGTACATTAATCTAAAATACTATGTTCTAATTCTAAATGGCTTCAAACTAACCCTAGTCTCTCTATCTAAGCCAGGTAGACCTAAATTTGGTCGAGGGGGTTTACACCACATAACCTTCTCAGACGTAGGCTTGTATATGGTGAACAACTCCCTCTTTGTGCAAACATGGCAGGATGCACTAGTGTCCGCCCACCAGTCAGCGTAGACGCCCGTCGTGACAACCTACGAAATCATAGCAATCTTATTAGGCTCACCTTGTCCTATTTGTTTGGGCTTGGATCTGCAGTCTCTCTAGTAATGGCATTTCTTGCCACAGTTAAAGCAAGTCACATCTGACTTGGGCTTTGGCTTCGGCTTGAACGAAGCCGACTTCACCTTCAGATGCTTGAAGTCCTTCTTCTTGTGAGAAGCCTTCTGCTTCCCCTTGGAGTCACCAACATTCACTAAGTTGGCCTTTGTCAACTGCTTGGACAACGTGTCCATTTTTTTTGAGCCCTCAACTCATCTTCCACATGGATGTTTTGCAATAGTTGATCAAGGCTAATCGGCATCTTCTTCCGGTACATGTTCGAGATAAAGTTGCTCCATCCAGGCGGGATCTTGACAATAATACCTTCCACGACGAGAGCATCGCACATTGGCATGCTATCATTTTTAGGTTTTTGACGAAGCCTGAAAAATTTCTTGACTTGAGACAACATTGTCTTATCGTCCTCAAATTGCATATTCCAGACCTTTTCGGTCACATGGATCTTGTTGCGGTTGTCATCCGCCTTATAATAGTTTTCTAGTGACTCCCAAACGACCTTAGCATGGTCCGTCTTGTTGTATGACTCCGCTAAAGTTGTCACGCCCCAGTCCCAAAAATATCGAGGGACTAGCCACGTGGCAATGGCCAGCAGCACACACCGATGGGCAAACCCAATTTAATGGACCCATCAGGATGTACTTAAGTTGTAGAACAACAATTAGGGTCTGCTAATCTTATCCACAGAAATGAATACACAATATCAGAATATAAAGAAAATACCAAGTCATAATAAAACATAAGTCGGGGAACAACCCGATAATGAGTTTGATACATCAACTCAATAAACTGGAAATAAAGAGTCTAACAATAGAAATAACTGAGTATAGTATGTGCATATACTCAGGAGAAATTCTCAGCTATCACCTCGTCCTCGGTTCCTGGTACTGCTCTGAGAAGTGCTCTTGATCCGTACACCTCAGGATAGATATCCTCTGCTAACCCTGGGGACATAATCCAGATCCAGGTCCTCAGGGGACATAGCAAGGTACAAAATTACTCATGCCAAATTAAATACAGTGCAGCAATAAATGAAATAATAGGGTAAATATATAACCAGCTAAGTGATATGCAAATGAGAGTTTTAGTCATACTCGGGCTGAGACTACTATAGGATCTGTATCGGAAAAACTCATAGCAGTATTCTCTCGAAGGGCCAGTACGGTACCAAAGCTCTGTGTCAGAGTCTAAGGCACTTCCATTAAAGTATTATATATATAATCAGCCTTTTGTATGGTAAATCTCTTCCCACCCAATGTAATCTCACGTCACAATTTCACGATGTCTCATGTCCATGTCACGCAAGACCATATCTAATGCAACAAGTCAGAATAAAATCTAAGTATGTATAATGTATATGTCCAAATCCTGTATCCTATACAGAATCACCATGAATATCTCAAAAAGATTCTGTCCCATGAATAGTGTCAGGTGTCCTGAGGTATGACGTGCTTGATAAAGCAAGTACAAAATGTATAGTATCTCGATAACCATGTCTAGGTGACATTACACAACTCTGCGTATAGTGTTGACACCCAAATATTAGTCGAAAGCTAAGTAATGTCACACGGACCTAGGTTAAGCATGTACAATATTATATAAATAAGTCAAGGAAATAAGTAACAAAACTACAAGGTTGGCAAGGTACACTTGCCTGGGTTTTGGTTACCAACTGCGGCTCTGGTTTCAGCGGGTTCTGCAGGTACTTCTCCGGTTGCTGAAATAGACATCACCATCAGATTCAAAAGACATCAAATAGCTAAAAACGTCTGTCCTTGAGTCCAATTTGGACATAGGGGCAAAAATGACATTTTTATGTCAAAGCGGGGTCCACATGTGGCCCGCTATGCACCGAAAAATGTGTCAGGACCAAAGGTCTCCAAATTCGTCCAACTTAGTGTCAACAAGTCCAGAACGATGATACGAACCCAACGGAACTTCCAGAACTGAATTTCGATGAGCCGATCACAAAATCGCCCGTCAAGTGGAGCCGCGGGGCCCACGATACGCGATTTTGTCAACGTTCTCAGAATCGAACCAAACTTGGGTCACAGGACCAGCGTATTGCTAAGAGTCCGATGGCGCAAGTTTTGTTTCAATCCTATGTGTGTACACCAAGTTACAGCGAGATTCAGAACAGGTCGATACGGGACGTTGTCGGCGGATACGCGTTGATTCCGGTGTGCACGTACATCCAAATCAACTTCTACGAAATCTTGCACGTCCGTATCAACGGCGCACACCTTTTGGTGAAGACCGCACGCGACCAAGTCGTCCCGTTTGGCGAAACGCACTCAGTTCCGGGGGAAAATGGGGTATTTTTCCTTTTTTTTATCGCAGTTCGCGATCGCTACAGGACGCGACACACCAAGCGGGTTGCACGGGCATCGAGAGGGTCACGCAGGATTCGCGTCACAACAGATGGAACGGAAAATGGGACAACGAGGAGAGAGAAAAGGGTACCTGAACAGGGCTCCTTGGAACTGACTTCTCATGTCCGCGAGGCGACACGACACACCGACACAGTGTCAGGGTACTGTTCTAGGTTTAGGGTTTCGATCAACAGCGGTTGGGGCTGGCCGGAGCTTCACCGGAGGAGGGCAGCGCTGACGGAGGATGGGCTCGGGCCAGCACTGGCGGGTCGTCGGCGGCGAGGTGGAGTCGGTGCTTCGTCGTCGGGCGGAGGCGACCGGGTGCTGGGTCGGTTGAGCTCTGAGGGAGATGGCCGGCTCGAGGTGCTACGGTGGGTGGCTGGGATGGGTCAGGCGGCGGAGGGCTCGTCGGAAAAGACGGTGGCTAGGGGTTCGTCGAGGTCGGCTGGGGCGGAGAGGGGTTTCAGGCGGGGAGACGGCTGGGTTAGCTAGGGCAGAGGAGGGAGGCACTGCGGAGGCTGGTAAAGGTGGCTAGGGCAGCTGCTGGTGGCGGAGGGTTAGGGTTCAGGCGGAGGTGGCTGCGGGTTTGGTGGTAGAGACGGCGGGGAGAGGAGGGTTTATATAGGGCGAGGGCAAGGCGGTTACAGGCAGAGGAGGAGGGGGTCGTTACGAGCAGAGGAGGCGGCGCCTAACGGCTGCGAGAAAGACGACGACGATTACGGGCGGCGGTCCAAATCACAACGGCCGACGAGGTCGGGGGGGACGTTACTGTAGTAATTGAAAAGGGTCGGGTTTCGGGTCGGGTTTCAGATCCGACCGACCCGCAGGGGTTTGGGTTTAGAATTAAACCGGGTCGGGTTCAGTTGGGTTGATTCGGTTCAGGTTGGTTTGGTTTATTTTAAAATAAACCGGGTTTATTTCTAGGATTTAATTGGTTTATTTAAAACTTGGTTTTTAGGTCTTTAAAAATGCTTCCGGGGTCCAATAAATTCCCAGAAAATTACCCTATGTCTAATTTTTTATTTTACACCCAAAAATATTATTTTTATAATATTTTAATATTTAATAAACACATTTAAAAATACTTAATACCAGAAAACAATTAATTTAAATAGTTGAAAAATTACCGAAAATTCTAGAAATTTCATTTTTAAAATCTAAAAATTTCTGGGGGTTTATAATCTACCCCCCTTAAGAGGATTGCATCCTCGCAATCAAAGAATAACCGGTCAACAGAGATGACACGGTTGTAAAACGTTATTCGAAGCACATTACTGTCAAAAATCATGTTTCAGGAGAATCAAATGATGAGGTTTAAAACACATAGGGAATGAAAACATCATTTCCCTAAGAATGGAAGTTATGCAATTTCCAGAGTGAAAGAAATCTAGTAAGAAAACTACAGTTTTAGAAAAACTAGGTTATTATTTATTTGTAAGTTTTAAACTACCAAGTCAAGGCTAAGGTCACGAACCAGCAGGCACGAACTAAAGCAATACTAAACGAGATAACTACGAAAACTTACGCGCATTAGCTACTCCAAGAGTCGGCGCGTCCTCCAAAGTCATTGCAAAAGCCTGTCCGCGTCCTTGAGGTGGTGCCCTCTGCTGTTGCTGGGCTTGCTGAAAGGGTGCTGCTCGAGGCGCCAAGGGTGGCCTTGGTTGATATCCTCCTGGTGCTGGTAGAGCTTGTTGGTTGACTATTGGTGCTCCTTCTCTACGCTCAGGGCAGTCCCTCACTGCATGCTGTCTGGATCCGCAAGCTAAGCATAATCCGAATTTACGTCTATACTCCTTCTCAACATCGCCTATCTTGCCGCAATAATGACAAGTAGGAAGAGTTAGGGATTTGGATACAACTCCCTGTGGTGCTTGATACAGATGAGGTTTCTTTGCAGCTTCTCCATGCGGTGCTCGGGCTGGTGCTGATGTGGAAGGCCGCTTCAGGTTGGACTCTCTCCTGGTGACGCGCTCCATACGTCGGGCTGCAGCAAGGACGTCCGTGTATGAAGTGGGTGCAATGGATCCGATCATTCTTTGTAGTTCGAAGTTTAATCCATCGAAGAACTTTTCGTCCTTCTCTTCTTCTGTCGGGATCAGGGTAGGGGCGAAGCGACTCAGACGAATAAATTTTGCGTTGTACTCTTCCACTGTCATGCTGTCCTGAGTGAGGCGATTGAACTTGTCCCGCAGTTCTGATCGAGCGATAGCTGAAATGTACATCTCCTGAAAGAGTCGGGAGAACTCCTCCCAAGTAACTCGGTCTGGTTCGAGCCGTCTCTCCTCAGATAACCACCAGTGATGTGCATTGCCCGTCAATTGCATTCTGACGGCAGTCATCCAACGTTCCCGTGGAAGCTCAGCTGCTTCTAATTGATGTTGAGTGTTGGTGAGCCACTCATGAACTTCTGTGGGCTCCTCCTTGCCTGAGAAGGTACGGGACTTCAGCTGGCGGAAATCGGTGATAGAGCCCGTCGATGGCCGTCGAGCTGGTAGGTTTGCCTACTCCAGTGCAGTTACTAGGCTGTTCCTCAAGTACTCCGCCTCGTGTCGCTGAGCTTCTTGATGAATCTGTTGTTGGGCTTGCATCATTGCGTAGATTATTTGGAATATATGTTGCCCGTCCATTGGCTGCCCTTGTGGGAATACGGGCATTGGTGGAACGAACTACGACGGAGGTGGGATGTCATCACGCCGGAACCTTGAATTATGCTGGGCTGCTTGATCGCTTTGAGAAGATTGTCCTCTATTCTCTGGTGTTACTCCTTCATCGTAGGTGACCACAGCATCGTGCGGTGTACCTAAGGGATTCTCGTCGCTGGTTCTCGGATCCATAGCTCTGCATCAAAAATAAACTATAAGAGGCGCACAGGAATCAAGGTAAGATGCAAGTCAAAATTTTAATTTGAATCCGATATAGATATCAAGAACGATTCAAGCAAGTGGATGAGATCCTTATCCTATTCTTACTACAGGCTTGCTCGGTCCCTAAGTTAAAACCGAACAATTTAGTCGTTGACCTGCATGGGCCACCACAAAAACCATGTCACGCCCCAGTCCTAAAAATATCGAGGGACTAGCCACGTGGCAATGGCCAACAACACACACCGATGGGCAAACCTAATTTAATGGACCCATCAGGATGTACTTAAGCTGTAGAACAACAATCAGGGTCTGCTAATCTCATCCACAGAAATGAATACACAATATCAGAATATAAAGAAAATACCAAGTCACAATAAAACATAAGTCGGAGAACAACCCGATAATGAGTTTGATACATCAACTCAATAAACTGGAAATAAAGAGTCTAACAATAGAAATAACTGAGTATAGTATGCGCATATACTCAGGAGAAATCCTCAGCTATCACCTCGTCCTCGGTTCCTGGTACTGCTCCGAGAAGTGCTCATGTTCCATACACCTCAGGATAGATATCCTCTGCTAACCCTGGGGACATAATCCAGATCCAGGTCCTCAGGGGACATAGCAAGGTACAAAATTACTCATGCCAAAATAAATGCAGTGCAGCAATAAATGAAATAATAGGGTAAATATATAACCAGCTAAGTGATATGCAAATGAGAGTTTTAGTCATACTCGGGCTGAGACTACTATAGGATCTGTGTCGGGGAAACCCATAGCAGTATTCTCTCGAAGGGCCAGTACGGTACCAAAGCTCTGTGTCAGAGTCTAAGGCACTTCCATTAAAGTATTATATATATAATCAGCCTTTTGTATGGTAAATCTCTCCCCACCCAATGTAATCACGTCACAATTTTACGATGTCTCATGTCCATGTCACGCAAGACCATATCTAATGCAACAAGTCAGAATGAAATCTAAGCATGTATAATGTATATGTCCAAATCCTGTATCCTATACAGAATCACCATGAATATCTCAGGAAGATTATGTCCCATGAATAGTGTCAGGTGTCCTGAGGTATAACGTACTTGATAAAGCAAGTACAAAATGTATAGTGTCTCGATAACCATGTCTAGGTGATATTACACAACTCTGCGTACAGTGTTGACACCCGAATATTAGTCGAAAGCTAAGTAATGTCACACGGACCTAGGTTAAGCATGTACAATATTATATAAATAAGTCAAGGAAATAAGTAACAAAACTGCAAGGTTGGCAAGATACACTTGCCTGGATTTTGGTTACCAACTACGGCTCTGGTTTCAGCGGGTTCTGCAGGTACTTCTCCGGTTGCTGAAATAGACATCACCATCAGATTCAGAAGACATCAAATATCTAGAAACGCCTTCCTTGAGTCCAATTTGGACACAGGGGCAAAAATAATATTTTCATGTCAAAGCGGGGTCCACATGTGACCCGCTTTGCACCAAAAAATGTGTCAGGACCAAAGGTCTCCAAATTCGTCCAACTTAGTGTCAACAAGTCCAGAACAATGATACGAACCCAACGGAACTTCCAGAACTGAATTCCGATGAGCCGATCACAAAATCGCCCGTCAAGTGTAGCCGCGGGGCCCACGATACGCGATTTTGTCAACGTTCTCAGAATCGAACCAAACTTGGGTCACAGGACCAGCGTATTGCTATGAGTCCGATGGCGCAAGTTGTTTCAATCCGACGTGTGTACACCAAGTTACAGCGAGATCCAGAACAGGCCGATACGGGACGTTGTCGGTGGATACGCGTTGATTCCGGTGTGCACGCACATCCAAATCAACTTCTGCGAAATCCCGCACGTCCGTATCAACGGCACGCACCTTTCGGTGAAGACCGCACGCGACTAAGTCGTCCCGTTTGGTGGGACACACTCAGTTCCGGGGAAAAACGGAGTATTATTTTTCCTCTTTTTGGATCACAGTTCGCGATCGCGACAGGACGCGACACACCGAACGGGTTGCACGGGCATCGAGAGGGTCACGCAGGGTTCGCGTCACAGCAGACGGAACAGAAAACGGGACAACAAGGAGAGAAAAAAGGGTACCTGAACAAGGCTCCGTGGAACCGACTTCTCGTGTCCGCGAGGCGACATGACACACCGACACAGTGTCAGGGTACTGTTCTAGGTTTAGGGTTTCGATCAACAGCGGCTGGGGCTGGCCGGAGCTTCACCGGAGGAGGGCAGCGCTGACGGAGGCTGGGCTCGGGGCTGCACTGGCAGGTCGTCGGCGGCGAGGTAGAGTCGGCGCTTCGTCGTCGGGCCGAGGCGGCCGGGTGCTGGGTCGGTGGAGCTCTGAGGGAGATGGCCGGCTCTAGGTGCTGCGGTGGGTGGCTGGGATGGGTCAGGCGGCGGAGTGCTCGTCGGGGAAGACGGTGGCTAGGGGTTCGTCGAGGTCGGCTGGGGCGGATAGGGGTTTCAGGCGGGGAGATGGCTGGGTTAGCTAGGGTAGAGGAGGGAGGCGTTGCGGAGGCTGGTGAAGGCGGCTAGGGCAGCTGTTGGTGGCGGAGGGTTAGGGTTCAGGCGGAGGTGGCTGCGGGTTTGGTGGTGGAGACGGCGGGGAGAGGAGGGTTTATATAGGGCGAGGGCAAGGCGGTTACAGGCGAAGGAGGCGGGGGTCGTTACGGGCAGAGGAGGCGGCGCCTAACGGCTGCGGGAAAGACGGTGGCGATTACGGGCGGCGGTCGAAATCGCAACGGCCGGCGAGGTCGGGGGGGGACGTTACTGTAGCAGTAATTGAAAAGGGTCGGGTTTTGGGTTTCGGGTCGGGTTTCAGATCCGACCCAACCCGCAGGAGTTTGGGTTTAGAATTAAACCGGGTCGGGTTCAGTTGGGTTGGTTCGGTTCGGGTTGGTTTGGTTTATTTTGAAATAAACCGGATTTATTTCTAGGGTTTAATTGGTTTTATTTAAAACTTGGTTTTTAGGTCTTTAAAAATGCTTCCGGAGTCCAATAAATTCCTAAAAAATTACCCTATGTCTAATTTTTTATTTTACACCCAAAAATATTATTTTTATAATATTTTAATATTTAATAAACACATTTAAAATACTTAATACCAGAAAATAATTGATTTAAATAGTTAAAAAAATTACCGAAAATTCTAGAAAATTCATTTTTTAAATCTGAAAATTTTTGGGGGTTTACAAAAGTATCCTCCATGGAGTTCAGAATCAGCAACTTGTAGAGGCTATTATCTCTTCTCCACTTATTCTGCTTAGCAGTTGCAGTAGCAATCGCCCGTACAGGAACATCATCACCCTCTGGAACAACATGCTCCGGATCTGTCAACACGTAGTCCACCTCTGTGAGTTGAAGATTAAGGGTGACATTTCTCTTCCAGGCGTTGTAATGATCCCCGTCAAACTTCTCAAGTTTATTAAAACTTATGTCGAGAAGTTTTGCACAGTTATTTTCCATCTTTTCTTCGGATCTTGCTCTCGGGGCTTAATCAAAAGATGGTTTGAACACGATCAGGGATAGTGCTACGAATAAACTTTTCAGTCTACCCTCTGTTTGATCCAGATGTTGTAGTCGAAATTCAGAAGCTTCCGCAAACAAGTTTGCTTTCCGGGATCTCAATTCCAACTAAGCACTATAAAGAATATTTATGATTATAACTTGCACCGAAGAAAACAAAAGAATCAGAAATCAAACTTCTTATTCTTCCTTGCAATCACAGTTGCAGACGGATAGAATAAAATTACAATGTAGAGAAGAGAAGAAGAAGAAAATAAATCTTGCTGGAGTGATGAAGATCACCGTTGCTCAAAGCAATATTTGTCTCACACGATCTGCTCCCAGGAACCAGCAAGTTCTCGAAGAACTTATGAAACGCTCGTGTCACCTCTTTAGGATTAACGATCTCCCTGGACTCCTATGGAGGATCGTCGCAGCCTCCCTCTATCCTTCTCTCAATTTTTCGGTCTCTACCAATGAGAGCTGAATAGAGAGTATTTATAGAGGAGCATGGCCACCCCGTAGGTTACGAAGAGATATGGACAAATTTAATTCAAATCCCGTAAATTCGGATCTGAATTAAAAACTCAAATCTTTCCATAACCGAATCAGAATCGCTCCTACCAGCAGCACAGCGGCCCAACAGCACATGCGTAAACACGCATAGATCCGCTCAGCTCCCTGCTCATGCACCCACGCGCCGATGCTGACGTGCTAAGTGCGCCAACAAAGCACCACTTTGCGCCCTTGAGCCAGAATCCGAGTCGCTTAGCTCCAATGAAAATAATTCCAAGAGCATGATAAAAAACATAAATGTTTTCATTGAAAAGCTGATCATTTTTTCTCCTTGAAAAACAACCCCACATAGCACCCATGTGCCTCACCACACCCCATGTGCACACCTCAACACAAACAAAGTATTATATTGAGATACTCACTTGGTGTGGGACTATCTTTTACTAGTCCAAAGGCAAAAACACCAACTATATATATATATATATATATATATATATAGAGAGAGAGAGAGAGAGAGAGAGAGAGAGAGAGAGAGAGAGTGTCAATGAGCGCTCCAAACATATTTCTAACATAACCAAACATAAATATAAAAATGTTGAATTCCTTTCCCAAATGAAAAGAATGGAAAGTAGATCCACAGGAGTACACAACCTTCGTTAAAAGAATGGAAAGTAGATCCATAGGAGCAACATGGAAAGTAGACTCAAACTGCGCAGCCACAACAAAAAACAGTAACTTTCACTACTTTAGATCAGAGCATGAAGACTGATTGGTCAGAATAAACAAGTTGCCTCCAAGCAATAACAATTTAAGTACAAGCAAGTTTTATGGAAGTATAATCCATGCCAAATGAAAAGCACACAACACACATAAGAAGAGAACAGTACGAACTTGTACTAGGCACCATGTTCGCCATTTATTTACAAACTATGTATAGATTATAAATTTGGAATAACAATCCTGCATTTATAGTAAGCCTCCATCCATCTACGACTGCTGCTAATATTGGGTATATTCCGAGGTCCAACTGTAAAGGATAAATAAGGTATAAGTGGAATGATCTGCAGTGAATCTACTCCAACAAAATACCAAAACTGAAGAAACCAATGTGTTTATGCAATACCTTATCAGCACCTCCTGTTCTGTTAGGAGGATTCTTTAAGTCGCCTCTGAGGTTGATCCGAACTTGAGGATCCAGCCGGAGGTGCTGGTGACATGCTGCTTGCCGATCCATTCTCAGCAGGTGGACTCGCTCCCCATTTTCCTTCAGATTCCATAGGCTCCAATACAAGAACACTGCCATCTGTCAGTCCTAAGGCAAATTGATAGGGCTCTAATGGATGTGCAGCAACAACAGTTGGGTAGACAGTTGAGCTAGAAATACACAACAAAGGAAAAAAAAAAAAATCCGAATATTAGCTCAGATAATGACAATGTCTGCTTGCTGCTGTGCAGTTTTAGGTTCTTTAATGGCCATGAATTAAAGATAAAAGAACAGCCGCAGGGATGACAGATCAATATGAAAGCTGAAATTACGGTTTTAAAGTTCCGTGCTGACTTAAGAACTTGGAGAAGCGGTATGCTTAAAGAATTAATAACAGAACTTCCATCATATATACCCTTAAATTGATCTTCAGGATGGAAAAAAAACAGAGCGATAGTAAGAAAATATCTTAATTGACAATTAGATTATGACAACATTGCGAAACATATTTATTAACAACTTTTGGGTTTTCCAGAAAGGACTGGTTAGGGTCAACCAAGGTAGTCAAAGACACAAGACGCACTCGAGGCGGCTCCATATCGTCCGACACACACGGCACACTTAAGGTACGTGTCCGAGTGAAACGAGACGCAAAAATAATAAATATATACATAAATAAATAAATTAGTAATGTAAGAAATAAAACCAAATAACATATTAAAACCATCAAAAACATGTTAAAACATAACCAAGTGAACTAACAATAGCACTCAACATAACAAAAAAGAATTTGTACTCTTAACAAGAAGTACCAAAATAAAATGAACATCATCAAACTCCATCAAATCATCATCACCATAATCACCACCAATATTTCTATTATCATTTTCTGCAAAATAAAATGAACATCATCAAACTCCATCAAATCATCATCACCATAATCACCACCAATATTTCTATTATCATTTTCTGCAAAACAAGTTGAGCCCATAGAACCAAAATAAAGGGCAAATACATAATATGCGCTTTTATTTGTTGTCGCCTTGTTGCAAGGTGCACACCTTAGGCACACCTTGAAAAAGGTGCCTCGCCTAGTGAGGTGCGAGGTGCAGCTGGTGCGTCTTGCTGTGAGACGTGCCTTTGACTACACTGGGGTCAACATTAACAAAAATCTGACCTAATATAATGCCTCCTATTTCAAATTATATGAATACGCGCATGCACAAGCTAAGTACATGCACAATTAGGAATCTTGAACAATTTTAGTGCGCTCAAATTTGGGATGATGTAAGATGATGATGCTCATATACCTGGCTGCCAGTAGTGAATCCTTCAGGTTCTTTAAGAAATACTATTAGAAAGGGTGGAGATTCATATACGCTAAAGATCAAGGAGAGAGACATATTGACTAAGAACTTGCTAAAATGAAGTAGAGATAGGTACTCTTAAAGTGTATCAAAAGTGGACATTATACATTTCTAGTAAAAGAAGAGGAACCTAAAGAAAGGGGATAACTTACATTTATAAATTGTTAAATAAGGACCATGAAAGAGATTGAGACAGACAAATGATGTAGAAAATATTGTAAATTACAGTCATTATAAATAAATTAGGACAAGTGAGGTCAAAGATGCTACAATAAATGAAACTATGAACACCTGTAAGACCTAATGACATTCCTTAAAGGTTTTGTTTACTTGACAAAGTATTCAATAGATTCTGCCATATGACAAAAAGTATAATAATGCCTAGATATATAAAAGTGTGTCAAGTATATTTGAATTAAACTGATAAGCCTTGCCATAAATCTCTAAGAAAGAATAATAACGTACGGATTTTGTCAATATGTGCCCTTAGGGAACATGTTAACATATTGATTAATGTGTATACTCTCACTCGCACATTTACCACTGCACATTTTACATTTATCAATACAAATTTTAAATAAAAGGTGTATTTTAAATAAAGGTGCATTAATAAATGTGATTAATAAATGTGCTGGTGGAAGTATTCATCTAAAATATACATTCATCTATTTTACATTTAGGGCACATGTTAACAAAACCCATAATGTAAAGGCTAAAAGATGGGAAGACTCGTATCCAAGAATCAATTTGGTATTAGGCTTGTGTCTACCATTTATGCTGTTTATTACGAAAGATCTGCATATGACTTTTGTTGATTAAGAATAGACATGATAGAGCGGCATAATGTGGTAGGATCAAGAAAAAAGTGTAACACAACTGTATTGATGTGATTACTCGCATGCATGGTATGTACTGATATGTGGACAATTACAGAGAAATAAAGTAATCACGGGTACCATAGGTCTAGTGATTGGTCAGTTTTAAGTCCATATCCACTTGCTTTAGATATGGAAGAACTCACTAACCACACCAAGGTCGAGTTTCCATAGTGTTCTATTTGCTAATGATAATGTCCAATTGATGAGTAAGAAAGACATTAAGTTAAGAATAAGATAAATTCATTCAAAATTAGTAGATTAATGACATAAATTAACAAGACTAAGAAAAGGGATAGGGGAAAGCTATCAACAGAAAGCCAACTACACATAAAGCAAGTTCGCAGTACCAGTATCGGAATCAGACCCTTGTATGAGTATTGGGATATGCGGTATTTGTGGTTTTGGATCGTAGTATCGGATTTTTTGGTATCGAAAAGCAAATTATTAAAAAATTTGAAAAAATATTGTACACATTTAGACATAATTTTAAGTATTTTCTTTGTTGATTCTTAGTAGTTTTGAAATTGAATGAAATAAAAGTCACCCTTGTTGATTGGTTTACCTGTGATGAATAAGTTTTCTTCATTTACATACTTTTACACTCTTGTTGATTGGTCTTTTTCATTCAATTTTATCTATCGAATTGAATAGGAACACCCAACGTCTGTATTGGTCTCGATATCGGATCAGGACATACCAAACCGTATCGGTATCAACCCTACCGTATTTGTACCAGTCGATACTGCAAACTTTGCATCTAAGTTAGGAAAATTATTCATCATGGAGGTGAGATTGGACAGGATGTTTTTCACAAAACAAAAGCAGGATAGATGATATACGACCAGACTCACTCCTTTGATCTGAATGCATGCAGTAAT
Organism: Iris macrosiphon; assembly: GCA_036927795.1. Taxonomy (NCBI): domain Eukaryota; kingdom Viridiplantae; phylum Streptophyta; class Magnoliopsida; order Asparagales; family Iridaceae; genus Iris; species Iris macrosiphon. The sequence continues at coordinate 491,520 of JAYESA010000085.1, forward strand.
ACATATAAAAAGTGTCCAAATGAAATGAGATGAGACAGAAGGTTGGCAGAGAACAAAACATAGTTATTATACCTGTTTTAAGCTGTTAAAAGGTAGCTTTATCTAAGGATAGACAATCGTTTGATATCATTTGGACGCATCATGTGACGATAATTGGCTGGGCCGGTTAGGTCTAAGATTGTTGTTCAAGGTGCTAATAGAGGGGGGGGTAAGATCAAGGCAAACATTGAGGGATTAAGAAGATAACCTGAGGTGGCTGTCATCGTAGAGCTAAATGAAGGAAATGGATTTATGTGGCCGACCAAAGAAATTTAGAGGTAGCTTGTTTGTTCATATATATATATATATATATATATATATATATATATATATATATATATGTGTGTGTGTGTGTGTGTGTGTGTGTGTGTGCGTGTGTGAGGAGTCTTGACAGGTTTTTTGCAATTAGAGTCATGCATTGCTGAATTTCAAAAATCCAAGTGTACAATTGCAAATAAGCACCCCGAGTAAAAAAAAATGCAGAACTGCCACAAAGTTATTTTATTCACACTCCTAAAGGTCTAGTGGAATGTATCCAGGTGAGGAATAACTTAAACTTTGTGGGGGTTTTTTCCTTCTTTTTTTGTGTGGTAATGTTCAATTTCGTTGAAATTTGGGGGTACAACAGTAACAAGAACAATTATGAGGATAATTTTAAGAATAAATTTAGTGAAGTGGTTGAATCAACCAATGTGACTCAGATAGGTAGTTAGCAGGTTCAATAGCTCCAAGTCATCTATGAATCAATCTAATTTATATGAGCCACCTCACTCGCCTCGACTTATAGACCATTTAATAGTTCTGTAAATAGAGGTTGCCACACCAAAAATTTGGGATAAGGCTTTTTGTCGTAGATGTATAAATAGTTCAAACTTATGTATCCATCTTGTAGGCTGGTCAAAATTACCTTTTAAAAGCCCAATTCTATTTGAGAGTAAAAAATATGTATTTTGGAATGTGATGTCATGTGATTACACGCTATGTTGAAGGCACATGAATACGTCACAAAACATTACAGATATAGTGACATGGATACAACATTGATTTTGGTAAGTCCTAGTTTATTTTGGAAGTCTGTGTCATGTCTGACACAAGGTGATGCGACACTGATTTTCTCAGTGTCCGCTATTAGACGTGAGGGTATAAATATCCGTATCAGGACATGGGACATTCACATAGGTACCTCTCCATCAAGAGTCTTAAACAAGGTCTAGTGGAGTGTATCTAAGTGAAGCTTAACTTAAACTTGTAGGTTTTGCGTTCATTTACACAATGCACAATTGTGTTTAGAGTAGGCACAAGTAAAAGTACAATATAAGAATCGGATTGACAACTTTTAAGTCATTGAATCAACCAATATGTCAATAAACTGGATTGGCAAAGTCAGCCATGAAGAAATTCAATTTATCCGATCCAATTAATTGAGCCTCACTTTTGGACAATTTTAATAGTTCTACATATAGCTAAAATCTGTACAAATTTAATATGAGTGACCACTCCAATAAGCTTTATCAAAAATATAAACTAGCATCGTATAACAGAACACACTGATCGAACAAAATTTTGCTGCCAGAACTGACTCAACTTTGAGTATCAGTATCTAATTCTTATTATGTTTAGGTATAATGATAGTTTGTAGCAGTGTTCTAAAATGCGTTAAAAAGCGGCACCTAGACGCTATGCGGCTGCCCACCGCTAGGCGCCTAGGCGTTAAAAAGTGGTGCCTAAGAGGTGCCTGGGCGCTAGACGCCCCTTGTTGCATAACGGCCGCCTAGCGCTTTCTATAACATTGGTTTCTAGTCCTACATCTAGCAAAAGCATCCAAATACATGCTAAAAGTTTTACCTATCTGCAATATTAAATTATCACAATAACCAAGAAAGTGAAGGATACAGTGTACCATAGAGTGTGCCAAGCCTATAGAAAAGGTCATCCATAACATTTTAGTGCGACTAAGTTGCACCAACACGAATATGATATGACATAATATGGACACAGGACATGGGCAAGGCAGCAATTTGGTGCGTGTCACGCCCAATACATTGTATCCGATACAATTTGACACAGCACTGAATTTGAATGGTCCGTGTTTCCTTGGTGTGTGATAAGGACCATATATACTAGTGAAGATCACATAAAACAAACTTCAGCCACTTATCGTAATACAACAGCAGCAACAGTTATAGTTAAGTTAGATAAGTTAAAACCACTCTACTTTTAAAAAGTGAAATAATGATACTACCTGACATTAGCAGGGAGGTAAGCGGCAGGAATGATTCTGCATATCTGTCTAAGGTTTCCAGCGCTGAATACGCATACAGTAGCATCCAAAAAGCTAGCATATACTAACCGACTATCACATGAAAATGTAGCATGGGATATAGGCGAAGAACCTTCATGTGGGACCCACTGGGAGAGGGCAAGACAGGTTAAGAAATGAAGAGGATATGTGCATTCCCAGAATCATGCATGTATTGGAAAACGTACCTGCTTCAGACACTCTAGGTTACTAGTGTCATATATACCTATCTGGCTCTCGTGGACAGCTAGGAAATGAATCTGATCCTGATGAAACTGGACACGTGTATCTGAAACAGTACGTCCAGATGGAATTTGCAAAGTCTTATTCCTTTGTTTCTCCCAACCATCAGTTCCCCACACACAAAGCTGCAGAGAAAAAAATAAGTAGAATGTTGGAAAAAGAAGCCAAAAAGTGATAACTGTCCATGAAAAAGACAGCAAATGCCAAAATATATGGTTGCAGTATTCAATAAATTCAGTGGCATGAAAGATTACTTCTCACCTGAGCATCAGCTCCAGACGAGACCAGGACATTTAGGGAATGTGAGAAGGCAAGGCCAGTGATTCTTTTTGAGTGACCTCTAAGTTTGCTCTTGACCTGCACAAGGATAATTTATTTATGAATGTATTGTCACTGACGAAGTGCAATAGACACCTTGTCTTAATTTCTCATACCTCATCAACTCTGACATTGTAGATTTGGATTGTGGAATCATCCATTCCTATAGCAATGATGTTGTTGTCTTGAGGATGGAAGGCAAGAAATGTTGCTGCTGGTGGTGGAGGCATGAACGTTGTCATGGTCTACAGTCATCAAGTGCAAGTTAAAATCTGTGTAGTATTTAGAAGTGAACACCTTTAACTCTCATTTTAACAGCCTACCTTGAAGGTCATCATGTTGAATAGAGAAATTTTGCCTCCGGACGCTGACATAACATAAGAATCGTTCTTTGATAGAGCAAAGCAGGAAATTGCTTCTTCAGGATTTGTGTTTGCTATATCATTAGTCATCAATATTCCACTTGGAGGTTGCCATAATTGAGGAGCGACACTTGTAGTTGCCTAGAAAGAGAAGCATGTGAGTGAGGGACTGAGGTAACAAGTCTCTGATTTGCAGAGCACATATACTACAGGAACTAATCAGCATTTTCTTTACCTTTCCATTTGAGTTCCGCTCATTACGGGGCCACTTCCACAGTAGATGAGTGGCATTGAATGCTAAAGCTAGGATAGCAGCTCCAGAGTTGGCATAAATCAATCTTGATATCTGTACACAGCATGAACTCGACTCAGTAAGAATTTTCCTTTGATTCTATTTCCCCCCCTCATCTGGAAATTGTGAAACCTAAGTGGTTTGTAATATGACAGGTTAAATTCATGTCCTACATATCAATCTAAATAGTAAAAACTAGGAAACACATACACTCCAAAGATGTGGGTCGTTCACGTATTGGACACAAACCTGACACTCCAAAATACACTAGGACACCAAAATGGGTGTCGTGTCCTTACCATGTTGTGTCGTATCCGTGTCCATGCAACAACATAGAGTATAAAGGAACAGTACAAGTGAGGAGTCAAAACTAAAGCCATTTATTTGCCATCATTATCTAAGCATTCTCCCATTAAACGGGTTCGGAGCTCCACAAAATAATCTTCAATGTTTTTACTAGCATATCTGTTCATGAATGCAGGAACAAATTCTCCCTAGTGGACCAGGCTTTCTTGATTCATTGCCAAAATATATAGATAGATTTAGCCTACGAAATGGTAATGTGGATCTTAGAAGTGGCTAAATAATGTCATAGTGGCACTGAAAAAGAAACTGTAACATCTAAAACTTGAGAAAAACTTAGAAGAAAAAACTAAAATTTACAAGCAGCAGCTATCTTCTATAAAAAGTGATGCACTCTAATATCCTACATTCCTAAGAAGTTGCAAGATACTAGATTATTTAGCTTTCCAGCAACTATGTTGACTAACATCCTGATTTGATAAATCAACTGGATAACTTAAAGGATGTATGCATCAAGAGGTGGCCTGTTTTTCATATTGTCAGACTAATAAAAGTTACATGCAGGTTACGCTTGTTTAACAATACAAAATATGTTAAGATAGTGAAATAGTCGCAAAGGCTATTCCAGCATTCTGAAAGTTTCAATATGCTAATGGACCATATTCTAATGAGAAATAGAAGTCCGACTACATGATTTCTTCAATAGAAGTTCAAGTCATGGCATACACATGATCATGCGCTTCCATGAGACCAGGCCGTGAGTTTGATAAACACTTTGGCTATTCAGCTAGCAAACCATGTGCTCCCTTAAGCTTAGGTGAGCTGACTGAGCTATATATGCTGATAAATATCGGGATGCAACTGGCATAAATCCTGGCTTGATGTGATAACTGTTAACACGGTCTGTTCATATTTAGCAACAAGTTGGCACTAAATAGAATCTAAGGTGGGTAATCGTTAGGAGAGGTTTCAAGACCCCAGTATGTGCTTAATAAACTGCCCACTAATCAGTTGAGGATTCAAAAACGGGTTTCGCGAATCTGCGTTGTTGAAGTATGGTACCATGCTACCATAGAACTCTTAACACATTCTGCCAAAAAGCATGAAGTACCTTGCTAAAATAGAATTCTAAGACAAATTTGAACTAAAATTCATAATTTGAAGCTTTGAGTATGATCATGGACATCACTATATGTATTCTTGAAGATATACATAAACCATGATACAAGATGATATGTATGTGATGATAAACAAGTATCCAGAACAGTTTACAAACTTCCCTTGCAAGCAAAGCCCAGGAAAATTTGAAACATTGGAAAACTTAAAAAAAAAAAAAAAAACTTCATGAAACATGAAGTACCTTGCTAGAATAGAAGTGCCTTTCTAGAATAGAAACATAAAGTATCCAGAACAGTCTATAATTCAGTTCCAATGAACAACAGGAAACATGAAGTACCTTGCTAGAATAGAATTCCAAGAAAAACTTGAACTAAGCTTCATAATTATGAAGCTTGAGACGTCACGACTCACGATATGCATTGTTGAAGATATACAGTATAAATGCATGATACAAGATCATATGCATGTGATGATTAAAAAAAAACTTTCATAGTAGTTTAGAAACTTCCCCCACCAGTAAGATTTGAAACATTGGAAAAATTAAAGATGGTTTTTACAACTCAGTTGCAACAAACAGCAGGAAACATGAGATCAGTGATTACAAACAATTACCTTGCTTGTTCTCGAACTATCCATTAGCCTCAATGATCGGCACTGAGATGCATCGTTAATTTCAGTTTGCTTCCAACTCTTTGATTTATCCCCAGGCTCTTCAGTTATTCTAGGCTTGACATCCACAATGTTTTTGTTATCTCCATTCTATAGATATTAAATATAGTTAGTGCAGGAGAAAGCTCTATCAATCCTTGGAAAAGTTTTGCTTGAATTGACAATAACATAACATGACATCAGACACACATAAGCATTACAACTATGCATCTATTAATATAAACTGAATGAACATATAGCATCAACAAACCATTCCGGCCATAGCCACTGCAGGAGAAGCTCTGTCAGTTACTCCAGAAGTTGTTGCACCAGCAGTCAGTGAGCTTATTATCGGCTGCATCATGGAACATAACATTTTAAATCGTTTAGTACTTATAACGTCAACCCTATATTGTGAGATCGGCTAGACAGTCCAAAACGACCAAGACCCCAAATGCCTATGTGGCAGATAAGAGGTTAGGCAGACCACCTACCCAGGCAGCCACCATTATAAAAGGAACAAATGAATAACATTAATGGGCTTACTATAGAATTAACAAACTTTTATAAGATTAAGAGCAACACTCCAGCCTCCAAACAAAAAGGAGCAACACTCCATCAAACAACCAAACTAAGCAAACCACATAGTAACACTATTAAAAGTTCTAAGACTGAAAAAATGATATATATATATATAGAGAGAGAGAGAGAGAGAGAGAATAAGGGAGGTGAGATGGCACCTCACTCTAAAAACAAGGGTGGCGGTGACGTGGCACAATCCCAACCACACAAACGAGGGGAAGGGGTTAAGTGCAAATTGCCAATTATAAAATGTGTGGTTGGAATTGTGCCACATCACCGCCACCCTTGTTTTTAGAGTGAGGTGCCATCTCACCTCCCTTATTCTCTCTCTCTCTCTCTCTCTCTCTCTATATATATATATATATATATGGAAAAAAAAAAGAAAAAAAAATAAAGACATCTATACACCATTAGTAACATTACCTACTGGTCGTCAGTGGCTTTATGGAGGATTAGCAGCCTTAGATGGGCAGCAGCAGGTGGCAGTTCTCCATCCTTTCTCCTCATTAGAGTTTTTTTTTTTTTGTGTGTGTGTGTGCTGAGGTCTGGGCTGAAACCCAAGACCTCCCCTTAATCCCACACGAGCCCCAACCGCTGGGCCGGTGGCTCTCTCATTAGAGTACATATACAGAAAAGTTGGGAGCATAAACATGGAAGGGGGTCAAAATCTAGCTGATATTTTCACCTCTTAAATGTTAACCATATAATCTCAACAAAAATGTTTACCCATTATTATATAGAGGTGTAGACAGGGTATAAATTGATAATTATTTCTAATATACTAGTGTATGTATAACGATATCATATTACCACCCTAGGGTTTATAACTTATACAGCTTCATAAATCAAAAGTGTATAGAAGTTCTAAAAAAGGAGTAAACATAACAAAAAATTAAGGAGGACCACTTTGAAGCATTATAGGCCCTCTTAGGTGCCTAGGTAGCCGACTAGACAACCTGCTTTGACAACATTGGGTCAACCATAAATAGTTAATAATAAATAGCTACCTTTTGCGCAGCCTCTGGAACAGTTCTGGAAGTATCAAAAGAACGATTTTCAAATGTGCGCAACAAGTTTAGTCCTTCAGTATTTGCCAAGATTTTAATGGCGTTCTCATGTGCAGAAACAGCCAAAAATGATCCGTCTTTATTGAACCGTATCCGCGGACTTGCCTAATAATTAAGAGAGAAAGTAAGATGTCTTTTCCATTTAGACAACAATTTTATACTCAAATATAAAGGAGCTCCATAGTTTAACATACAGGTAGACCGCCCTCAGCATCAATTGTTGTTAGAAGGTTGACATTATCCATATCCCAGAACTTGATAACAAACTCATCACCAGCAGCCAAGTAGCGGTTCCTAGTGGTATCAAACTGCACAACACCCATTGATCGTTTACGGAAACCTTGGTAGGTCTTCTTAACTGCCCCTTCACTTTCATTCCATTCCACAATAAATGATTCTCCTTCTTTACTGGTTCCACAGGAAAAGAGCCTACAAGTGTACATGCAGCTTCATTCATGAGACTATAAATGACAGAAAGGTCAGCGTTTACTACAGTAAAATGAGGGTGTGCAGTTGGAAACCTGGAACCATCAGCACTGTAAGCCATAGTAGTACACCAGCGACCAGGCGCATCATAATCAACTCTAGATCCTGCGTTATCGTACAACCAGGCCTTTATCTTACCATCTAATGCTGTTGAAAAGATGAACTTTGAAACCAACAGAATAAAAGATTAGAAAACTGTCATTTGCATCATAAAAGTTTGTGTGATAAAGAAGAAATAAGATGTGGCTACTGTTATGCACATAATTTACCTGAATATTCTCCTTGTAGTGTGGGCAAACGGAATAAACAGCTGCCTCATGACCCTCAAAAGTATATTGTTTGGTACCGCTTGCTGCATCCCACACCTAACATGAATATATATATCAATTGATATTGAATTGTATAAACATTGATAATCTACTACTTAATTATCTCACAGAAGAAAGTAACCTTAATCATCTTGTCATCTCCACAGGTTATTACACATAGTTGCTTGTTGGGTTGAGCAAATGCGAGATCATTGACACCACCAACATGAGCATCAATCTACAAAATATATCTCAAGTTATCAATAGAACAATAGCAGTTAGGAAAGGTATGAACACGTGGAATTGTTGTGTCTTATACCTCTAAATGCTGCCTAACAGCATCACCACCATGATAAGAGTATAACTGCACAATATGCCTCGAATAAGCAACACCTAGAAAATATAAGGCACTATTAACACAGTGGTCTGGTTTTGGTAAATATTTTTTGGATTGAAGTTCCGATTTCTATAAGGTTACCAAACAAGCCACCATCTGGGCTCCATGTGACGCGGTTAACTGAGACACCTGGATCTTTCACTAAAGCAGTCTGTCAAAAGAATCAAACATTAGATAATTGTGGTACTCGCAAAAGTTGAGACTAAAGCATATAATTATGACAAACTATAAGCATGATAACACTGAGTGGAAGAAACTAACCTGAAGTGTCACGGGACATGCTCCAAGGTCCCAGACCTTAAAGTTCCTATGAACTATTCTCTCCCTAGAGCCGATATCCCATAATCCAATGTCACCCACATTTGTACCAACTAAATCACCATGAAAATAATAGACAGGAATAAGTACAACCTTGAAATAGAGAGGAATAAGTACGGTTATAGTTTAAGTAGATGAGGAAAAATCACCAAGAATAATGGTTTTCAGGACTGGATGAAAATCCATGCTCATGGGAGTGGAGCCCTGGTTAAGTGTTCGTGCAACAGTTTTTGGTAATTCCTCTGGAAAGTACGTTGGCTGACTGTGATTCTGAGGGTAGTTAATTGGCAATACGTTTACATGATGCACCTACAAAACGTGTAACATATGCATGTTCAGAGGAACTTTGTAAATATTCAATTAGAACATTTTATTGCCATTTGTGAATATACTGAACTGGTAGCAAGACCACGAGAGACAAATAAAAGCAAGCCTACCTCATTAGAAATCCCAATAGGTCTCGTCCTCTGCAATATATGATCAGAATCTGCAGATGGATACTCCACTGCAGGGTTGGTAGTTGGAGTCCTAGGATGCTTCGAGATTGCAGCTATGTGAAAAATATGAGAAATTTAAGTTAACAAATAGAGGTTATCTAGTTTGATAAGATAATTTTTAACTATCCATGTGCATACTAAATAAAGCAATTCAAATACCAGGATTTGTCGAAGCACCGAGTCCAATAGCCCCGCCAGAAGCTGCTGGATGACTTACAGGTTGTGGGTTGGACATCCAAGCAGCCAGAGGTGCCGGAACTGGAGCTGGTGCAGGTTGAAAAGGCTAAGGAAGGCAGTACTCCAAGTCAGTCAGATTGATGTCAAATAAATGCAGAGCAAAATTATGTTTGCTTAATTACCCCATTGGCACCCAACGGAGGAAAACCTCCTGCTTTAGGTAACGATCCCATCAGAGGATTACTTGTTGGTGAGGGAGCAAGTGCACCATTTGGTTGCCCGCAGGAATGATCAATGAAGAGAGTTTTTATATCTGGATTAAGCCTGGGGTTTTTGCACAGCTGATGCTGCCAATTTAAGCTGCAAAGTTGAACGATGAGATTAAATTGACTTTAAACATCAAACTTCAACTTACTAAATGCAGAAAAGGAAATCTAAATTAGAAAATCACGACAAAGTATGCAAAATTTTGACATGGATTCCATATGCCTTACAACAGCTCGTTCACATTACCTTTATCGCCTGAGTGTGATACCATGTGTATCCTTATTGAGAAAATACACATAGGAGCAAGGGCGAAGTTAGATGGAGCAAGGGCCAAGAAAAAGTACTATATAAAATAAATGGAAATAATATCATTATTGCCTTTGTAGTGTAATCTGATGGACTTTTGAAGGAATTTACAGATAAAAGTATTATACAAATAAACTATAGCCTCCAATATTTCAACGTATCAAAAAAACACCAGTTGAAATTTACATTTATTTTCAGAGTTATATATAAACCAAATGTGCATGTAATAAGTTTTTAATGGGCCATTATATTAATAGTAGTATTTTGTTAACCCCATGGTAGTCAAAGGCGCGCTTGCAGAAATGCGCAACAACTGCGCCTCGCACCTCACTAGACAAGGAGCCTTTCACTAGGTGCACCCAAGGCGTGCCTTATGTGCGTCTTTCTGCAAGGCGCAACCAAGAAAAAAATGCGCCTAGGCGTGCCTTATGGTTTTTTTATTTATACAAAGATGTTTGAGGCAGGGACATAACCCTTACATCATGCAAGTAGTTTGTTACAGTTGAACTGAAAAAACTAAAATTTACTAAAAGCGTGGTAAGGATAATACAAACTCTTGTTAGTTTTGTTGACTGCTACTATTGCTCTGCTAGTTCACTTGGTTATGTTTTAACATATTTTTGTTGATTTTAATAAGTAATTTTGTTTTATTTCTTACATTAGTTATTTGATTATTTATCTATGTATATTTTTATTGTTTTTATATTTGTGCCTCGCTTCGCTCAGGGTCGCGCCTTAAGTGCGCCTTGCTCCTCGGACGATATGGACCTCTTGCGCCTCGAGTGCGCCTTTGACTACCTTGGTTAACCCCACATCTCCCATCTAGTTCTGCATTATAGTCTTTTCTTTTTTAATATAAAAAATCTAATTAGTGCCCACCCCCCCCCCACACACACACACACACTCACACATATGCACGCAAACAAATGTTGAATTCCTAGTTTCGTCACTGATGCATAGGCTCTTCTATTCAAGTCAACATGTCTAGTTAACCTAAAACCCATCCTCATAAAAGAATGAAAATCCAGCTCCCCATATGCCTCATTAAACATAAACCAATGTTACACAACTAGCCATGCTACTAAATTTATTATCCTTAGCATTAAAATCCCCAGTAATGATTTCTAGCATGGAGTCTTGATATCTAAAAGGTATCACCTCTGATGCACGCACAATAAGGAGCTTAAAAACTCCGTATACAGCCACTACTCCAAGTCAAACTGTATGAATATGTATCTGACACACTCTGAAACATGTCAGTCTTAAAGAATAGTATTATTATTATTATTAAAAGAAAACCTAATCCTGCACAAGTCAAACAGACCTGATATGTCCAGCACATCTCTAGAACACTTGAGGAACAATCTTGTCTTAGATCCAGTTTAGTTCAGGGTTGAATCAGGTCGGGTTTCTGGTTCACTATGCTAAAAGAAACAGCTTGCCAACATCATGTAGAGTATGTGTGAAGCTAAGAGAGGTCCTAAGTGGCCATAAAGGCAATAGGAAGCCAAGTAGGCATTAAATGTAGGGGTGTTAGCACAGAGAGGTAGGTCTACTCTACACAAACTAGACAAGTTTATGCAGTTGCAAACTGGTTTAGGTAGCCTAGTGGCAGTGTTTACTACTATGCCCATATAAAGCCGTGCACATTTTCCCTTCATTTACTACCAGCACTTCGAGTAAGGAAATTATAATACTGAATTGTTAAATCATGAATGACAAATTACAATACATTTATAATCCTCTACCTAAGCGCCAAGGTAGTCAAAGGCGCAAGGCGCACTCAAGGCGCAAAGGATCCAAATCGCCCGAGGCGCAAGGCGCACTTAAGGCGCGCGCCCGAGCGACACGAGGCGCAAAAATTATATATATATATATATATATATATATATATATATATATATATTCACATCGGATTTCTACATTGATAAACATGTGTGCTTCAAATTCTCCCATGTCATGTCTAGGTTGCAATCACTTTGAATTGAGTGAGAGAGAGAAAACAATAAAAAAAAAGTACATCAGTTCAAAAAATGTCTAAAAATAGTACAACAGCTAAAAAAATAGTCTAAACATGTTATTTTTTCACAAGATTTTCAAGGCGCGCCTTAGCTATTCCAAGGCGCTCGAAAAAGGCGCACCTAGGCGCGCCTTAGGTGCGCCTTAAGAATTGCGCCTCGCCTGGAGTGCCTTGAGGCGCTACCCCTGCGCCTAGGAGCAAGGCGCGCCTGAGGCGCGCCTTTGACTACACTGCTAAGCGCTATATTATTTTGTACTTTGCAGTTTAATCTTTAGCTCAAAATGTACTATTCTTCCATATTGCTAACATAAAAATGTTCAGAATTGGAATAGCTTCATAACTAGGCAGCCTCATAATACCTAAGCACTGAGCAGCACGTCTAGCCACGTGCCTAGCGCTTAGGCACTAGAAAATCCCCTATCCACTGGTGTGTGACCCCTTCCATAATATCTTGAAATCGATCACTTGATTTCTAAGTGATGGTAAGCTCATAGTACCTAAGCACAGAGCAGCCCCTCTAGCAGCGTGCCTAGCGCCTAGGCACTAGAAATTCCCCTATCCACAGCTCTGTCACCCCTTCCATAGTATCTTGAAATGGATCACCTGGTTTCCAAGAGATAGTACTGTGTACGCTTCTTTAAACAATAAAACATGTTCTTGTCACCAGGGGTATTTTAGTGTATTTGTTAACTGAGTCTGATGATACGTTTTCAATACGAATCTAACTTATGGATAAAAGTAATTAGATAAACATATAATGATAAGTCAATGTCGAGCCCTCTATTGGGTCTACGCTCATCCAATGCTTTCTCAACACATCTAATTATGTCAAATCACTTTGTGAGAAAACATCCCAAAACACCATGTTCCAAATTTTTGATACATGTATCACATATGGTAGGAAACATGGACAGTCCAAAATCTGAGCCGTGTTGCATCGAGCATATCGGACACGTACCGGACGCACCACGGATACTCCAAAATACACTGGACACCAAAATAGGTGTTGTGTCCTACCATGTCATGTCGCATTTGTCATATCCGTGTCCATACAACATAGTCCATATGCATCATATGTTTCATATTGTAACTAATCTTACCAAATACGGTTTGGCAATTATATTATGCATATCGTATTACGATAAATAGTTCATCATATATATATGGGAATCAATCATCTAGGAATAAATCCAGGTACACAATATCCGTTGATACCAATATACAAATCAGCCGTACCTCATCGTATTTGGCATGTCCGATCAAATACTCACCCCTACCAATACATGTGACTCAATAGGCGATATCGTGTTATGGCTCTCTTTCCGGGTCATATCAGCAAATATATATATATATATATATATATATGGTAAGAAAATGTCAATACAATGATTTGAACTTGTCGAAGATCAACATGCTACACTATGTCGATGGAATTCCTTAACAACACGATGTAACCATTATCAACGTCCATACAACTTAATATTATTCCATTTAAAGTTATCTATTGTGGAGGTACGTTGTCTAGAAACAAGTAAAATAAACAACAATATCTATGACGGATGAATAATTCAGCAATGTTGAATATTGTCCATTCAAAACTAATAGGAAGCAACAAATAATACATAAGATTTTGCTTTTGAAAATCAAAAAACTCCAAAATTTCTTAAATTGTTGAAACCACCGATGTCGATACTAATAAAAAGGTTGGTTTTAATATCAATACTGTGAACCTTGGAATAAATAAATCATTTAGACAATTTTCTCCCTTCTCTCTTTCACATTATGGTTAGATTCATGTTCAAACCCCACATGTGGAACCCGACATCAAAAATGTGAATTTCAGCAAGGTACCTATGCTAACATCCCTCTACAATGCATCTCCTAATATATACATCATAAACATCAACTCAATGCATGAGTTGCACAATCTCTATAGTCTATAATTAGGTCATATCATGGAATGACAGAAACCCTCATTATCATCCAACCATATCCCAAGCCAACCGCACTCTCCCAGTCACAGGCCAACATCCCTATCCCACCCAACTAACTACCCAACAGCCCGATAGTTACCCTTCATATACATCGTCTGCATAGATATTGCAATAGAACTGGGTTTTTTCAATTCATATACAAATTTTATTCTTTTCTTTACTTACCATGCGCAAAGACAATCAGCTATTTAAAAGGGACTCATTTTCCTCGAGAAATAAATATTCCAAATTAGGGATAGACGAGTTTCCTATAACTCATATAAGTAAACAAATATGCATTCCATATTTGCTTGTCATGTCAATGATATTTGTGCATCACCTAAGCTTTCTTCGGCAGATATAAAAGAATTGATTGAGTTTTTATGATGGGTTGTTGACTTGATGTCAACCCTTTATTTTGGTGATAAATTCCTAGTCAAGGTAGCTATGTGCATGACACAACCATGCTATAAAATGCTATAAAACCTAGATGACAAGTTGGCGAGTAGGTAAATGGACCTACTTTTAGTGATGAAGTTTAAGCTCATATAACCAAGAAGCACCGTCCAAGTTCCCCTACTAAAAAAGTCTAGAAAGGTACAATGATAATTTGTTATAGGTAATTGCATTTATCTCCACGACACACTAAGCCAAAGAGGGAAGAGGAATGACATTACCAAATGTCAATAAGATTTACATGAATAGAGTGAAATACATAGAATTAGATACTATAATAAACATTAAATACAAAAAGTGTTAGTTATGGTTTTGCATGTTTTGGCTACTTACAAATAAAGGTTTCAAGACAACGTGGCACCATCAAGCACTATATGCCCCTTGACTACATGTCAGTAAGATAATGATAGTATTATTAAAAAAGACTTGTGTTAGAAGTATGGGAGCGGAGGTAGGCTTAATGCTTGCATCTCGGAGGAAATAGTTTCTCCTCTACCCGTGCATCTTGACCCTCCCCAGGGTGGCACTTGTAAGCCCTTTTTCTATTATGTATCATGGATTTTCTATCTTCAATACAATATTATCATAAAAGCTACATCTTACTGGCATACTTTATAGATTTAATTTGGACTTTGTCAAAGTATTTTATCTCAGTAGCACCTGAAGTTATCATAGTTCTACCGAAGTTATCATAGTTTGCATTATTGGCAATACTGATATGTATGATATCAGTTGTATCGTATCAATTTTTGCGTATCATATTGATCTAATATTGACTCCCATTAATATTGGCTGATACTACAGTCTCTCGTAGTCGATATTGGCCAATCAGTGGAAATTGATATCGGATCAGACCATGATCACAACTATTATTTACAATACTCGTATGATCTCTCTGCTAAATTTACTGGTTTACTGGTCCTTTTTCGGTCAATTTAGAGAGAGATATTAGAAGGAAATGAGAGAAGTGCATAGAAAACAATGTCGACATGATAATTCATTTGTGCTGAAGATCGATATGCTACCATGTATCGACCCACTTGCGTGAGTCGTATATTTATAATTCACAACATTCATTTATCTTAATATTATTCCATTTGAAATTATCTATTGTGGGTGTACTCCTTACCTAAAGGCAAGTATATATTAAATAAACAATAATATCTATTGAACATGAAGGTTTCAACAATGTTGAATATTATCTCAATGAAAACTAACAAGAAATAATAAATAATACGTAACACTATGCCTACATATATCAAATATTTTCTATTTATTTAACATTTCTTTCTTTTTTTTGGTTTCCCGATACAAAGAGCTCTGGAAATCCGATCCGAAACTTCCATGCCCATACTAATACTCATAAGAAGGTCTGGAACCAATCCCTAGACTGATACCGTGTACCTTGAAGATTGTAAATAAATTGAAGTTACATGAAAATTACACTTAGATGCCACACTTGTACGCAAATACTAATCACTATGCCACCACGATTTCATGACTATCCAAGTATGTTTTTTAAGACTTTCAGCAATTTCATCATTGGTGTATTAAGGAGGGTACTTGTCGGGGTAAAAAAACTTAGACGACAAGGTCCTTTGAAGCGTAAACATGAAGAGCAGAAGGGAGGCACGTACCTTAACCCAAAAATAGAAGTGCGCACGTACCTTAACCCAAAAATAGAAGTGCCAGTATGGTATAAAAATATCTATTTGTTATAAATATATCTATTTCATAGTCACAATATATAAAACATGTATTTGTCATAAAGGTCGGTATTGACTATTGAGGAGGTGGCAACAGCAAGGAGACAACAAAGAGGTCGATAAGGAGCAGTTAACTACTGCGGGCAGAGGTGGCTGGGGCAAGGATGAAACTGCTGAAGATGGAAGTTGCGACAAGTGCTTGAGGAGATTGTTCGAGATAGCTGTTGCGGAGAGTGCTTGAGGAGAGACTGCTAGAGAAGATGTCAGCGGCAGCTAGGAGATTGGATCGAGGATCTGACGTCGTCGAGTGAGATCAACCATGAGAGAGAGATGGATAGAAGCAAGTGTTACTGCTACTCAAGTTTATATATATATATATATATATATATATAGAGAGAGAGAGAGAGAGAGAGAGTGCTGAGATTCATGACTTTTTAATTAGTCAGCACAGCGAATTTTAATCAGGTTAAAGTTGAATTAGCGTAGAATTTTAAACAACTCTAAAGAAGGCATTTCACTTTCAAGGCAACGCCATCGCCATTGCTTCACTCTTTGGATGAAGTAAGGTGCTAACCCTCGCTTACGTGTGCTTCTTGTCTATACTTATAACCTTTAACAATTCTGCCTAAGACTTTTCCTTTTAAAACCCTTTCTTACTAAATACTTCACTCTTTGGATGAAGCAAGGTGCTAACCCTCGCTTACCTGTGCTTCCTGTCTATACGCACTTTTAACTTTTAACAACTCTGCCTAAGACTTTCCTTTTAAAATCCTTTCTTACTAAATCCATATATCAGAAACAAGAACTTATCATGAATGTTAGAAACATCCCCATATTAGTACTCATTTCTAATAACATCCACTTGAGCAATTATAAAATAAATATAGAAAGGTATGGGATGAAGGAATCAATGACTATACACCTCCGGTTAGGTTAAGTTTGCATCTATTAATCTACTTTTGCACCTTCAATTCCCATTCTTGCTCGAAGTCTACTCATTTCTTATAACATCCACTTTGAGAAATTATTAAAAAAAACTATAGAAAGGTATGGTATAAAGCAAGGTTCGCAGTATCGGTATTGGAATCGGTATCAGACCATTCCTATGAGTATCGGGTCGGCGGTATCTATAGTATCGACGGTTTCGGATCAGAGTATCGAATTTTTTGGTACCAAAAAGCAAATAATTATTAATAAACTATTAACATTTTAGAAAATATATTTTATACATTTAGACATAATTTTAAGTATTTTCAGTGTTGTTTCTTAGTAGTTTTGAAATTAAATGAAATAGTAGTCACCCTTGCTGATTGTTTTGCATATGATAGATATGTTTTTTTTTACATGCCTTCACAACCTTACTATGCTTCTACATCCTTGTTGTTTAGTCTTTTTCGCTCAATTGTGTTTGTTGAATTGACCGGAAAAAAGACCCTCAATGTCGGTATCCGTCAATATCGGGTATCTCAGTATCAGATCGGGACATATCAAACCGTATCGATATCGGCTGTATCGAATCAATATCGGACGATAGTGCAAACTATGTATAAAGTAAGCAATGACTATACGAATCCAGAAAGGTTAAGTTTGGATGCAATATATCTATAATATACAAGAATTGTATAAAACAATGATGCTTGGACTATTTACGAAAAAGAAAAATGGTTACTTAATTCCATAATTGATTTAATTGAACTACTGAGAAAGATGAGCTAATTAGAAGGGAAAATAGTGGTCATAGAAGATATATTGTGGGGCTGCAATAAGCAACAAAGATTTTAGTGCTCATAAGCAATATTCGCACTATCGAAATCGGTATCAGACCCTTCGTATGAGTATGGGATTAGCAGTTTCGGATCGGAGTATCAGATTTGGTATCGAAAAGCAAATAATTATTAATAAATTATTAAAAATTTAGAAAAAAAATATTTTACACATTTAGGCATAATTTTAATTATCTTCCGTGTTGTTTCTTAGTACTTTTGAAATTGAATGCAATAATAGTCACCATTGCTTATTGGTTTACATGCTTATTGGTTTACCTGTAATATATTAATACATTTAAACATAATTTTATATATTATATGTTCCTTCTTGTTAGTTTTAAATGGAATAATATTAATATGGATCAATATTATGAATTTATCGATATACAACTTCGACAAATGGTAACAGTTACATTATCCCAATCAGAAATCATATCGAGACATTATAACATTGTCAGTGAATCATTGCGTTGATACTATTTTCCCATTTTTCAATCATTTTCGTTCAATATTCTCTATCGAATTGATTGGCAAAAAGACCCCTAATGTCGGTATCGGTCCATATCGGTAGCAGTTGGTATAGGATCCCGACATATGCCAAATTGTATCGGTATCGGCCGTATCGTATCATTGCAAACTATGCGCAAAACGAAGTCAACTAAAGTATTTACAATGGAAATATATGACAAGAGACAGATTGACTGGCTGAAACAAGCAGCAAAAAGGTTCTAAAACAATTTAGTGGCACAGGTTCTGCTACTGCAGGGTCTGCAAAGGCTCAGATGTACAGTGTTACCAAGTGAGCAACTTGCAAAATATTAAATGCTTAACATAAATATCTCTATGTAATTTAATTGAAGTAATGAGCAAGATAATATTGCAAACAACTGAAATTTTCGAAATAGAATATAGTGCTGACACGAGATATAGATTGCCTGGCTGCAAAAAAGCAGCAACAAGCGATTTCAGGACATCATTCAGGGTCCACAAAGGTGAAGATGTACATAGCCCTACCACCATTCTATTAAAAGACTGTTCCATGACTCAAACTCACATACATTCTATCGTGCCAGAAATGCTCCCAAACAATGGCATTTGAAGTCATAATATTAAGAGAGAAAAAAAACCATACACCCAATGCACTATCTCATTCCATTTATATCAGTCTAAAAGTAAGAAGTTACATAACTTATCTGCCAACTTAGAAGTTGCACAAAATTCAAAAGGAAAAATATGATGAAATAAGTAAAGAAAGGAATAAGAAAGAATCTTCTAGAGTCTACCTTTGATTGATAAGATTACGTAATCTCGAACTTTTAAGTGTTGGAAACTGAAGTTTGTCACGGAACAAAGGGTTTGCTTCGATTAACTTCTTAAGCTCAACAAGCATAATAGCTCTCGCCGACTTTGTATCACCATACTTCGAAAGCTGTTCATTTTCCCTAAAAAAAAAGTGGTCATATTCATCATGCTTCCGGTATCTATTCAAATCACAGAGAAAATTACAAAGAAATAAATAAATGTTATCATACCTAAAGTTCTCCAAAGTCAAAAGCTGTGTGATTTCCTTAAACAGGTCCTCATTGAAAGAAGCAAAGACCTTCAGATCCTTGACAAGTATGTCAACTGCCTTTGAACGATCATGTCTAAAGAAAAGTGAGAAATTAGTAATTTGTGAAAGATACCAAATGTGTAAATGACAAGTTACATTACCCACCTTGAACTCTGTCCTAATATCAATTACCATACCATCAGCCCTTAAATACTTTTCCCCTTGTTTCAGTGGTGAAGTAAGGGGATTAATAGAAGATAGAAAATGCACGTAACATATGATAAGAGAAAGAAATGACTTATTATGCATGCAACACAACTCTACACACACAAATATGACAAGCCACAATACGGGCACTTTGACATGTACATGGCATTGATTTTGGTGTGTCCTAGTGTGTTTTGGAGTGTTTGCATCATGTCCGATTTCTGAAGTGTCTGTGCGTCCTAGATACGAAGTGAAGGGTAAAAAAAAAAGATCATCTTACTTATCCAATGCCTCAAGGTACTTCTGCTTCCGGATTTCGAAGAAAATCTTCATCGAATATCGGTTGTCATCGACCTTGGTGAAACCGGAGAGATACCGCTCTACGTCATCCCAGTTCCCATTCAGCACCTCCTCCTCAAAGTACTTGATGTTAAAGTAGAACCCAGACTCTTGTTCAAGCCTAACAACAAAGCAACCACAAAATTATTCACAACCAAATGACCAAAGATATCAAAGATCGCATATTTTCCCCAAAAAAATAAACAAACTTACTTATGAACGGTCTCCTTGAACTTCTCCTCATCCAGAAACTGCAGTATCAGGAACACCAGCTCTCTACTGAGAGAAGACATCACGATTCCCGGTCTCCAAACCCTAGAAACCGACAAAACATAGTAAAAACAGTAAAATTTTCAATCAAAACTACAGAATTTAGCCAATCAACGCGTTTAAATCTGCAAAGGACAAATCTTTACCAAAAATCTAGGGGTTTGATCCATCAGAAGCTAAAACTACTAATTTTGCGGGGGATTCATAAACAGAGACGAATTCAAAGAGACATCAATGGGAAAATATGAACTTTTTAGAGGGAAAAAAACACAGAAAACGAAGGAATTATTGGAAAATTTCTTAGATCACCTCGAATTTCGAAGGAGGAAATGATCGATCGGAACTCCTTAAACCCTCTCTTTCTGTTCTTTTTCAATGAAGAAAAACGTATCACTTTCTCAATGGAAAAAGAGTGAAATTTATAAGCAGGAGATAAGACAACTATGTATAAGTCAACGTACTTATCTCACTGTCTATAAGTAGTTCTACTTATTGTATGATAGGTAATAGAATGTTGGCCCACAGAGCAGAGGAATCTGCAATGGTCCAGCTGTCCTCCATGCAATAAATGAGCACGGGAAATGAAGGATCGCCTACGCAGGCTCAAACACGAAACATGAACCTTCATCCCATCAACGGAGAACAAGTAGACGTAGCGACAAAATACCAGTGTTAATTTACCTTTTGGCTCGGGGTTTATGGTAATAATTACGAGGAGTACCACCGCTTTTCACATGAGACGTCCTTTCATTGTTGACTCGGTTCATGAACGCAAATTCTCTGCGATATATGGTATTAATCACGGGGTGGTGCAGTGTGGATAAGTTCGAAACAATTTTGGATTTATTCACTGCATTGGAATTCTTTGTTATTTGTTGTGACTTAAAATTTAATATATTTCAAACTGTTTAAAAATTATATAAATTAATATATATTTTGAATTTTATCTTTAGCACACAATAACACACTCAATACTTCAAATTAATCTTTTCTTTTTAACTTTTTTTTTCCTCCTTTATTTTAATTAATATATTTTTCTTTGCTGTTGATAAAGGTACTACAAAAATGACTCGGGGCTAGTCCAGTATTGCTGCTAGCTCAGTTAGAAAGAAATTTTACTCAGGTTAACCTAAATTTTACTATGGTTGCCCACCCTCTTCACCTCCCTCCGGCCTCTCCTTCTCCCTCTCGCAATTTTTTGCCTCTCCGCGTCGTCGACCTCGCCATCGACCGCATTGTCGCCGCCGAGCCGCACCTCAGGCACCTTCCCGTCGGCTCCATCATGAAGAAGAAGAAAAAGAAGAAGCGGGCGGGAGGCTGCGCGCGGCGGAGGCACGCTCTCGCGGGGGGCTGCAGCTACGCCTCGCGCCAACGACGGTGACGGCGACGGCAGCAAAAGCGGCAGCAGCAGCAGAGGCGAGCGCGTGTGCCTACGCCTCGTCACCGCCCCCGTTCCCGCTCCTACGCCTTCTCCCCCGCCTCCCGCCGCCTCCTCCTCCCTCTCCTCCGCCTCCTCTCCCCCTTCCGGCCTCCACGCAGCCCCGCCTTCGTGTCACCTCGCGTAGCTCTCCCCTCCGGACTGTCAAAATTTTGATAGTCCTACCAATTGAAAAGACTGTTAAAATTTTAAAAGTCCTAAAAAATTAACATATTTTTTTAGGACTGTCAAAATTTTGACAGTCCTCATTATAAAAAAAAATTAATTGAAAGTGGGCAGCCCGGTAAGTAATTTTTGGGAGTGGCAAACTTGTAATTATCAATGGTGAAAATTTGGGTTGTCCTAAGTCATTTTTGTAGTGCCTTTATCAAGAGCCTTTATTTTTGTGGGTCCAGTTGGATTACTATTCACTTGTTAGGTCACGCTTGAAATTTGGAACGTCTCTTGGCTTGCTAACATTTTTCAAGTATGGATAAGAACTCACTATAGTCAGGGGCAGAGCCAGGATTAAAATCTTGAGGGGACCGTACTACTACATATAGAAATCCTTAAAGTTGTCATGTTAATTGAACTTCAATAGTGTCACGACCCGCACCCGAAATTTGGGCATGAGTCGTGGGTACGTCCAGCCTACGCCGCAGCATCGGAGGTAGAACGTTGTCTAGGTCTCAACATATATATATATCCTGTCAATAGTCTCAACTCCGTACGGAGGACAATGATAATATAATCCACAGTTCTATAAATATACTCAATCACAAGCTATATGAAAGAAATGGGCACGAAGAGAATGGAAATAAAGCGTTCTAACATAAACCAAACATAAATAAGTACAACACAAGTCCTGAGTCTAGATAACCTCAAAAGTCACAAAAATAATAATACAACTCAGTCTCAGTCTAAAACAATAATACAGGAAAAATAATCTAAGTGCAGGCAGGTAGGATCTCCTCTAGGATAGGCAACTCCTCTGGGATTTTCGGAGTGAAATCTCTCTCTAGTCCTGGACCGTAATGGGTGGGGCAAAAGTTCTCCAGGTCCTCTGGAAAATGTTATCCAGTCAGGATTGGAGCGAAGCACAAACACTAACAGTAATTTCATTTAAGTTGACAAAAACTATAAACAGTGTAAGAAATACAAGATGAGAATAAATGCTGAAAATGTAAAGTACTGAAGAATATGAAATAGGCAATAGAATATCTAGCAATGAACAATATACAGTGAATGCTAGAATAAGTGAATCTGAAATAAAGAATAGACATCTAGCTAAGTGTTTGAAATATCAGTTTATTATGTGATTGGCTTGGGACTAGATCAGGCTGGTTACATATGATTAGCTATGATTCTTGTAGGTCAGGCTAACCATATAGTTAGCTATGATGCATGTAATGGTCAGGCTAATCATATATAACAGCTATGAAGCATGTAAATGGTCAGGCCGCACCCGACGTGAGAAGTGGGGTGAGCTATGATGCATGTAGAGTTTGGATATGATCACATAATCTACTAATAGTTTCCCCATCCCCAGCTAGCACGATGGATTCCAATCACGACTCCTCATGATGGGGATCTAGGGTGCTAACTCGTGTATCCATAGTGTCGGAATCAAGTATGTAATACAACAAAATTTATAGAAGTAATCAACAAAACGAAAACGGTCAGAGAATGTACTCGCCTGTGGTCCCGAGGAATATGTGAGGATCGATGTCCAAAATGGAGTCACAAAGACCTAATTAGAATATAAATGTCAGATACTGAATTAAGGAAATAACATGTTTAATTAATTAAGTGCGAGGCTTCTAGGTCATATCTAAGTCCAAACTAGGTTAACCTTGTTACTCTAGGCTTTATATTAATACTAAACAATATTTACATACTAGGCATTTAGTATAGATATAACTCCTATATAGATTCTAAGGCATTATTAAATCTATTTAACTGCTACTTAAACTAGTACTCAAATTCGAACCTCAACTCGTACTGATACTCTAAGACTTTTCCCCACTCCATGCCAACCTCACCCTTAATTAACCTTACCATACCAATCTACCCATACCAGCATTCATACCAATACCTGATACACCATTACTTACACTGTACTTGCACTTACCTATGTGTGGTTCCCCCTTAATTGACATTAGCATCAGTCATCCAAACCCTACACTCCACAAGCCTTGAAGCCTTGCATCCTACCACAATACCAAATACCCTAAGTGCAGACCTTACTGAACTCAGTTTCACAGTCTGAAATTGCTCAGACTTGCCTATACATGGTTTAACCTCTTAAGACAAGCTATGGCCACTGTCAGAACAACCAGGTACACACAGTGGAACTGACACAACACATACAAACACAGGGAACTCACTGTCCTTGAACTAATTCTGATACCCAAATCCTACCTCTCACTGATACCCAATGTAGTTGTAGCCACAGTTCAGTTTTGAACTGATACTGGGTTCTGATACCTACTGCACAGCTGGCCTTCCCTGCACACTGAGAAAACTCTACTGACAACCCATCACCCATGAACCCAAGTACTCAATAGTTCACAAATTTACTGATACATAATACTCACTGCTCACTCACACACACAGTCACATACTATTGAACCTAGGACAAAACTCTACACACACACAGCACACTATTAAACCTAACCCAATGCACACACAGGTATTTTCCAATACACAGATACAACTACCCTACTGCACAACACACAAGTCCTAGACACACTGGTACTCTCACTCAGTGATACACTGAACCTGGGAAATTACCAATACCACACTGTACACTATTGAACCTGGAAAAATCACTCACACACAGTGAGCTACACACTGCTCTTTCACTCACAGAATTCAACATTCACTCACACACACACATGTAATAATTTTAACACTGTGAACTCAGGAACTCACACACACACAGTATTCACACACAGCATACTGACCTACACTCACACACACACAGCATACTGCACTCGGGCTCACTGAGATACTGGTTCACAGTATCAGGAATTGGACACAGCCACTCACTCAGATAACATACAAAACTCCACCCGACTGCACAGAATCCCCAATGCCCGACTGTACAGATTGATCAAAACAAGCAACACATCTACAACTATGCTTATATATATATATATATATACATCAAAACAATGCAAGATTAGAATACTTAGATAGGTGAACCCTTAAGAGGCATTCCATCAAACACAAAAAGTGCAGAAAATGAATTTACCTAAGAACACATGAATCCTCAAATCAAAGCCCTAAGAATCGAAATCTAAACTTACACGTTGGAGGTGAAATCAGTCTACAAGCAAACCCCTAGGGTTAGGGTTCCTGAAATTGGGGCAAAATTAAACGTAGGTCACAAAACACAATTTCGACCTAGGTTTTCACGTAGGATCCCTAGAAATCAAAATCTATACAACAAGGTGGGCTCCTAATGGCCAACAACAACAGAAAAACAGAATTTAAATGGATTAAAATCGGATTTTACCTATCGGGAGATGGTTTCCCAATGAAGGTTCTCCTTCCCCAAGCCTTCTTGACCCAAGCTCCTTGTTTCCCTTACTTTGGAGGAGGAAGATGGAATCCCTAGGTCTAGATTCCGAAATTGGGGGTGGGGGAAATGGTTTTCAAAGGGAGGCTAGGGTTTTCTTTCTTTCTTCATGAAGAATGGTTGAGGGAGGCTCCCCTTTATAACAAAGGCTAGGTTTAGGGTTCCTAATGTAAGGGTTAAGCTAATCCTTCATGTTAAGTCATGAAGAATTTAATTAACTAAGGTTTGGTCATCTCTAGGGTTTTAACTTCCTAATTCAAAAGTGTAAATTAGGGTTTAGTCATTAGGGTTAGACCTAATAAGTTTCTAGGGTTCAACCTAAAACCAAACATCAAGTACAACATATAATTAATTTATAAAACTCAGCATATTAATTAAATACATAATTAATCAAATAGGGAAAATTACACCTATGCCTACCGTTCCACAAGGGCAGGCTATGGACGAATAACAAATATTTTGAATGTTCTACGCGATAATGCAAGCCCATCAGAAGGTTCATCAAGAAGCTCAGCAAAACCAAGCGGAGAAGTTCATCGACAGAGTTAGCTCTGAACTACGGAAGTTAATCAGCTCCGTTGCAACTACCTTAGACACGGACGTTCTTGCTGCAGCACGACCCATGGAGTGCATCACAAGGATAGAGTCTAGCCAGAAGCGGCCGTATGCATTAGCACCAGATCAAGCATAACAAGAAAGAGTTGCAAAGCGACCACAGATGAATCCATCGCAGAGAGCATCTACACCACTTGCACTAGTCCTTCCTACTTGTCACTACTGTGGCAAGGTAGGCCATCTCGCTAAAGAATGCTGACTCAGACTGGGACTATGTTTATCTTGCGGATCCAAAAAGCATTCGGTAAGGGATTGCCCTGAACGTCGAGAGAAAGTATTGATGATTCATAAACCAGCCACATCAGCACCAGCCGAAGCACCACAAGAAGAAATTGCAAAGAAGTCTCACATGCACCAGCCACCGAAAGCATCTCCGCAAGTACTGCCTATCTGTCATTATTGTCGTAAGAGAGGCCACATTGAGAACGAGTGCAGACGTAAATTAGGATTATGCTTAATTTGCGCGTCCAATCAACACTTAGCCAAGGATTGTCCTCAGCATCGAAAGGGAGCACTAATGTTAAACCAACAAGTATTACCAGCACCAAGGCCTGTTTATCCAGCATTGGGAGCACCGTAAACGGGACTTGAAGGAGTCCTACCACCAGCTCCAGGAGGGTATCAGCCGAGGCCACCCTTGGCACCACAAGCAGTACTCTTCCAGCAGGCTCAACAGCAACAGAGGAATCAATTGCAATAACGCGGACAAGCTTTCGCGATGACCATGGAGAACGTGCAGACTCATGGAGTAGCTAATGCGCGTAAGTTTTTCATAGTTATCTGTTTCTAGTATTGCTTTAGTTCGTGCATGTTGGTTCGTGACCTTAGCCTTGACCTAGTAAGTTTGAACTTACTAATAATTGATAACCTAATATATTTTTTTAAGTGATAACCTAGTTTTTTTTCTAAATTGTAGTTGTCTAGATTTCCTTCATCCGGAAAATTGCATAACTTTTAATGCTTAGGAAAATGATTTTTCCTATGTGTTATTCTTACCCCCTCAACCTTGATTCTCCTTGATCGTGATGTGCTTCGAACAATATTTGCAACCGTGTCATCACTGTTGACCGGCTATTCTTTGATTGCGAGGACGCAATCCTCTTAAGGGGGGTAGATTGTAAACCCCCTGACTTTTTAGGAATTTTTAAAATAAATTTTTCATAATTTTCTGTAATTTTTCTGTAATTTTTTGGGATTTTTAACTAATTAAAACTAAGGTATTTGTAATTAAATAATTTTTAAATATTTTTAATTAATAATAAAATATTATAAAAATAATATTTTCTGGTGTAAAATAAAAAACTAGACATAAGATAATTTTTGGGAATTTATTGGACCCCAAAAATATTTTTAAAGACCTAAAAACCAAGTTTATAAATAAACCAAAATAAACCCTGAATTAAACCAGGTTCAGTTGAACCAAACCAACTCGAACCGTGCTAAACCAAACCGGACCGAACCCCAACTCTTAACGGGTCGGGTCGGGTCGGATCCGAATTGAACCCGACCCGGACCCGTTAACCCGATCGGAACCCTAATCCTAAACCCTTTCATCCTCCGTCCGCCCCTATTTAACCCCCTCGACCGCCCAGCTCCGCCTGAACCCTAACCCCCTCGACCGCCCGGCGCTGCCTGAATCCTAACCACCTCGACTGTAAACCCCCTAATTTTTTTTATATTTTTAAAATTAATTTTTCACAATTTTCGGGAAATTTTTGGATTTTTTAACTAATTAAAATATAGGTATTTTGAAATTAAATGATTTTTAAATGCTGTTAATTAATATTAAAATATTATAAAAATAATATTTTTGGGTGTAAAATGGAAAACTAGACATAGGATAATTTTCCGGAAATTTATTAGACTCCGAAAACATTTTTAAAGCCCTAAAAACAAAGTTGTAATTAAACCAAAATAAATCCTGACTGAACCCGGTTTATTTGAAAATAAACCAAACCAAACCAAACCGCTCCCAAACCGTGTTAAACCGAACCAAACCTATCCCTTAACGGGTCGGGTCGGATCCGAATCAAACCCGACCCGGACCCGAAACCCTAACCGAAGCCCTAAACCTATCCGGAAACACTGTTCCGGCCGCCTATTTAATGCCTCAAATTCTGCGCCCCGCCGCCGCCGCAACCCTAGTCATCTCTCCTCCTCCGCCCGCAGCGACCGCTCCCTCGCCTGAACCCTAACTCCTCTCCGTCGTCTTCTACCTCCAGAATCCCCTG
Organism: Iris macrosiphon; assembly: GCA_036927795.1. NCBI lineage: Eukaryota > Viridiplantae > Streptophyta > Magnoliopsida > Asparagales > Iridaceae > Iris > Iris macrosiphon. The sequence continues at coordinate 519,683 of JAYESA010000085.1, forward strand.
GACCTCCGCCTGTCACCCGACTCCACCGTCGTCGAACCCTCGACGAACACCGCCCGTCCCCAACTCCTCCGCCTCGACCAGACTTCCCTCGACCATCTCCCTCGACCATCCCCTCACCAGCTCCGCCCTAGCCCAGCCCAGCACCACCTCAACATCTCCTCCCTAAACCCCCAGCCTGCAGCCACCTCTTCCCCGATGCCCTAGTCGCATCCTCCCTCGTCTTCCTCCCCCGACGACTCCCCCATCCTCCGCCTTTCCCCGACGTGTAGCGTCCCGACCTCGACGAACTCCTAGCCGCCTCGAGGTCCTCCGCCACCATCGAACTGCCGTGCCCTAGCCACTACCTCCTCCCCGCAGCGCCCCGGCCAGCAGCGCCTCCACCTGTCGACCTGTCCCCGGCCGTCTTCGCCCTTCTCTGGCGAATCCCCCAACCCCAGCATCAAACCTTAGCCCGGACACAGCCCGGACATGGCACAGCCCCGTGTCGGTGTGTCAAGATGACCCACGGACACGAAGAACCCCGTTCCACGGAGCCCTGTTCAGGTAATCCGTTCTCTTTCCTCGTTGCTCCGTTTTCTGTTCCGTCAGTTGTGACGCGTAGGCTATGTAACCCTCTCGATGCCCGTGCAACCCGCTCGGTACGTCGCGTCCTGTGGTGATCGCGAACCGCGATCCAAAAACAGAAAAAACAATATCCCGTTTTCCCCCAAAACTGAGTACGTCCCGCCAAACGGGACGACTTGGTCGCGTGCGGTCTTTACCGAAATGTGCGCGCCGTTGATACAGAGTGCAAGATTTAGCAGAAGTTGATTTGGATGTGCGTGCACACCGAAATTAACGTGTATCCGCCGACAATGTCCCGTATCCGCCTGTTCTGGAATACGTTATAACTTTGTGTACAAACGTCGAATATAAACAAAACTTATGCCATCGGACTCGTAGTAATACGCTGGTCCTGTGACCCAAGTTTGGTTCGATTCTGAGAGCGTTGACAAAATCGCGTATCGTGGGCCCCGCGGCTCCACTTGACAGGCGATTTTGTGATCGGCTCATCGGAATCCAGTTCTGGAAGTTCCGTTGGGTTCGTATCATCGTTCTAGACTTGTTAACACTAAGTTTGACGAATTTGGAGACTTTTGACCCTGACACATTTTTTGGTACGAAGCGGCCCACATGTGGACCCCGCTTTGACCAGAAACTGTTATTTTTGCCCCTGTGTCCAAATTGGACTCAAGGACAGGTGTTTTTAGCTATTTGATATTTTCTGAATCTAATGGTGATATTTATTTCAGCAATCGGAGTAGTACCTATAAATCACACTGAGATCAGAGCTACAGTTGGAGCCAGAACCACAAGCAAGTGTACCTTGCCCAAAACTTGTAGTTCTTGTTACATATTTCTTAGATCTATTTATATGGTTGTTCATGCTTAACCTAGGACTGTGTGACGTACTTAGCGTCCGATTAATAGTCGGGTGCCAATACCGTACACGGAGTTGTGTAACGTCACATAGAGATGGATATCGTGACCCTTTACATACTCGTACTTGTCTTATCATGTACATCTTAACCCAGGACACTTGACACTATTCATGAGACAGAATCTTCCTGAGATATTCATGGTGATTCTGTATAGGATACAGGCTTTATGACATTGAAATTATATTCATAGACATTATATGACTTGTTGCATTAGATATGATCTTGCGTGACATGGACATGAGGCAGCGTGGACATGAGACGTGAGATTACATTGGGTGGGGAGAGACACACAGGCTACAGGCTGATTTCATATAAATACTACATAGTAAATACATAGTAAACCCTGCTATAGGCTCCCATCCATGTGCATGTGGTCGTTAATCAGTATGGAACAATGCATGAAGTCATGAATTACGCCCTATCCCTTGAACCGTAGTATCCTCACGTTCCTACCGGCACTGTGCATACCTCCAATCACAAGCGCCAAAGCAACGAGAGAGGAAACAACGCTGCAAAGCGTCACAATGATGGCGGTTCACAAAAAGGGAATCGGAGGCCAATTTGCCATTTCTGCAACAAGCCGGGGCATACAGCCGACAATTGCCGTCGCAAGCTAGGGTCTTGCCTCTGTTGCGGTGATCCCAACCATCGGGTCGATGTTTGCCCCCTCTCGGATTGCCGTACCCAGCATAATGCTCCCTAACGGTAGGCCATATTCTTAAGTTTTGGGACGAAACTTCCAATTGGTTGGGTAGGATGTAGCGCCCCGTTCCCCCGGTGCAGGGAGCACGGCTAAGAAACACTAGACGGTATCGTTCGATCGGGATAGATTAAAACAAGAACTCGTCCTTGTTATGGATTTGTTTCTTCGGAATCAATTCCCATATTCAGTGGACCGTGCCCCCGAGATTGACTTAGCGGCAGAGTCAGGAGGGACCTCTCCGCTGCTATCTTTTATTGCCTCGGTTTTTTATGTCGCTTATTGCTTTCGTGCTTTGAGTTGGTTTTGGGATTTGCTTATTTTCTTTGAACGGTTTCGATGGTTTTCATTGTTTTCGTTCATTGAACTACACATCAATTCCGAGATTGGAAAAGTGGAAGAGGTATTGATCGAGCTGTTCGTGATGTAGATGAACGAGCAGTAGGCGGCTTACGAGCGGAGTCATGAAGCGCCTCTTTCCTTCTCCCTTCCAACATCTAAGTGAGTGGCTACCATCCCGATTAGCTAGCCCTGCTTTCAAGTCTTCATACCAAAAACTCTTGCATTCTTGTTGCCCCGATCAGACGATACCAAGTAATAATAAAATATACCAAGATAAAAGAGAATAGACTTGGATAATACTGCTTGTCAATCAAACTTATGAACGGTTACTTACTTGCAGGCTTGTTCGCTTGGAATATTTATCATATGCATAATACAAGTTAGAATGTATGCTCTTCTTCAAATTATGCTATGAACAGAACTCATCCTGAGTGCAATAATCTGAATAGGGAGACTATGCAAAAGTAGCTCTCCCCCTATTACTGTCCTGTGCCTGTTATTGCCCTGAATTGCCTCAACTGCTAACTTAGTATATTTTGTTGATCACGGACAACTTGTGCATAAGGTCTTAGTTCCTACGGACGGTCGCTGGGGCACTGGCACCGATCCGATCCGCACGGAACTCCTGAATAGTCGCTTGTATCGAATGGAATAACTTATGATGTCCCTGTTCATTGCGTTACTTGTTATTTTATTCATATACTATGCCCCGTCCATTATGACATCCCGCCAGTGATCCCCTGTATATTTAAACCTGTTGCAAACTAACTTGTGTCTTCGTGGCAGGGAAGGCATGGTAAGTATTGTGCAGGTGATTCAGACGGTCAGGTAAAATCTACCGAATGGTGGCACATTCATTTCAGTAAATTCTATATGCTGCTTACTTGTAAATGAACTAAGGCAAGATAGAAACCCACAAAATATGCATGCTTCATTAAACAACGTGTTGATTGGTATAGTTGGGTTAGCTCGCCTTCACCAGTATGTTTCGACATGCTGACCCTCGTTGAAACAGGTTCTCTGCACCAAGGCGAACCGAGCGAGGAGCCGAAGTCGTCTTTCCCGATCCAGTCCAGCTGTAGGCGCATCCCCTGATCGCGCCGATTTTGAAGTACTTGAAGAAGAAGCTTGCAACTTTCCATACACAATGCAGCTTCGTGGCAAAGTCGTCCTCCAGCCTGGAGGTCCCTATCATTTTGAAGTTTATAAAGGGATGTAATGTACAGGACTGCTATCTCATTTTGAGTTAACACTTTTGTAAGACCGTGCGGCAAATTAGCTGACTCGTTCAGGAGTTTGTAATAGATGTTCATTATCAATAAAGAAAACTTTTCCATATTTCAAAATCTGTGTTTCAATTTATCTGCGTACTCTGAATATGTGCTTGTTATGCAAATCATTAAAGCCTTGTGCGGGCGCAACCCTAGGCCCGTACGGCGGTCATGATTCGGGGGACGCCTCAACGATTCTACGAAATCGGGTCGTGACATAATGGTATCAGAGCACAGATTCAAGTTTCTTATACTCTCGTGCTGGAAAAGTTCCTTTAACGATCAAATTCCTGTACGATCTCTTGAAACTCGCTAGGCCAAAATAAGATACGTTCATGCAATAAGTCCATAATACATTATGATCCTAATGTAATTTACCTTCTTTTGAAGGAATGGCACCAGCGTAATCTGCAGCGCAAGCACCGGACGAAATGTAAGGCCAAGAAAGTAGTTCGGACACTTCGGGAAGCTCTCGGAGCCAGCGAGGCATGTCTCAAGTCGACCCGCTCGAGCGGGTGATGCAAATGTTAGAAGCACAACGACAAAGAGACGATGCTCGCCAAGCCAAGTTCGAAGGCAATCTAGAGACCCGATTCTCAGTCCAACAGAAGCAGGTAGATACCCTGCAACAAATTATTCAGACTTTGGCTGCCAACAATTTTGCCGCAACAACAACGACTCCGGTGGAGCAGCCCTTGCTTGAAGTAGAGACGCCACAAATTCCAAGGCCGAGGGAAGTGACTGCCTTCGACTTTGGACACTTCAAGAAAGTCTGTAACACTCCATTCGACGGGACTGAGGAGCCAGTTGTGGCTCTAGATTGGCTAGTCGAACTTGAAGACCACTTTGCTCTGCTAGTGGTACCCGAAGAGAAGCGCATCGCCTGTGCGCAACTACAGCTCCGTCTCAACGCACACGATTGGTGGGACGTGCATCAACGATCTCTCCAATTTGATCATGGAGAGGAGGCGATCTCGTGGACGACCTTTCGTGTCGCGTTTGAAGAGGAGTTTATACCCCCTCCAGTACAACGTCAGATGGAAAATGAGTTCGTGCAGCTGCGGCAGGGCAGTATGACAGTTAAGCAATATTCCGCCGAATTCAACCGACTCTCCAAATTCGCTAGGGCCTATTTACCTGATGCAGCGAGTCGAGCTAGAAAGTTTGAAGGCGGTTTGCGCCCTGCCATCCATGTGCACGTGGTCTTTAATCAGTATGGAACAATACATGAAGTCATGAATCACGTCCTATCCCTTGAACCGCAGTATCCTCACGTTCCTACCGGCACTGTGCATACCTCCAATCACAAGCTCCAAAGCAATGAGAGAGGAAACAACGCTGCAAAGCGTCACAACGACGGCGGTTCACAAAAAGGGAATCGGAGGCCAATTTTCCATTTCTGCAACAAGCCGGGGTATACAGCCGACAATTGCCGTCGCAAGCTAGGGTCTTGCCTCCGTTGCGGTGATCCCAACCATCGAGTCGATGTTTGCCCCCTCCCGGATCGCCGTACCCAACAAAATACTCCCTAACGGTAGGCCATATTCTTAAGTTTCGGGACAAAACTTCCAATTGGTTGGGTAGGATGTAGCGCCCCGTTCTCCCGGTGCGGGGAGCGCGGCTAAGAAATACTAGACGGTATCGTTCGATCAGGATAGATTGAAACAAGAACTCGTCCTCGTTATGGATTTATTTCTTCAGAATCGATTCCCATATTCAGTGGACCATGCCCCCGGGATCGACTTAGTGGCAGAGTCAGGAGGGACCTCTCCGTTGCTATCTTTTATTGCCTCGGTTTTCGATGTCGCTTGTTGCTTTCGTACTTTGAGTTAGTTTTGGGATTTGTTTGTTTTTCTTGAACGGTTTCGATGGTTTTTATTATTTTCGTTCATTGAACTGCACTTCAATTCTGAGATTGGAAAAGTGGAAGAGGTATTGATCGAGCTGTTCGTGATGCAGGTGAACGAGCAGTAGGCGGCTTACGAGCAGAGTCGTGAAGTGCCTCTTTCTTCTCCCTTCCAACATCTAAATGAGTGGCTACCATCCCGATTAGCTAGCCCTGCTTCCAAGTCTTCACACCAAAAACTCTTGCATTCTTGTTGCCCCGATCAGACGATACCAAGTAATAATAAAAGATACCAAGATAAAAGAGAATAGGCTTGGATAATACTGTTTGTCAATCAAACTTATGAACGGTTACTTACTTGCAGGCTTGTTCGCTTGGAATATTTATCATATGCATAATATAAGTTAGAATGTATGCTCTTCTTCAAATTATGCTATGAACAGAACTCATCCTGAGTGCAATAATCTGAATAGGAAGACTATGCAAAAGTAGCTCTCCCCCTGTTACTGTCCTGTGCCTGTTATTGCCCTGAATTGCCTCAACTGCTAATTTAGTATATTTTGTTGATCACGGACAACTTGTGCATAAGGTCTTAGTTCCTGCGGACGGTCGCTGGGGCACTGGCACCGATCCGATCCGGACGGAACTCCTGAATAGTCGCCTGTATTGGATGGAATAACTTATGACGCCCCTGTTCATTGCGTTACTTGTTATTTCATTCATGTACTATGCCCCGTCCATTATGGCATCCCGCTAGTGATCCCCTGTATATTTAAACCTGTTGCAAACTAACTTGTGTCTTCGTGGCAGGGAATGCATGGTAAGTATTGTACAGGTAATTCAGACGGTCAGGTAAAATCCACCGAACGGTGGCACATTCATTTTAGTAAATTCTATATGCTGTTTACTTGTAAATGAACTAAGGCAAGATAAAAACTCATAAAATATGCATGCTTCATTAAACAACGTGTTGATTGGTATAGTTGGGTTAGCTCGCCTTCACCAGTATGTTTCGACATGCTGACCCTCGTTGAAACAGGTTCTCCGCACCAAGGCGAACCGAGCGAGGAGCTGAAGTCGTCTTTCCCGATCTAGTCCAGCTGTAGGCGCATCCCCTGATCGCGCCGATTTTGAAGTACTTGAAGAAGAAGCTTGCAACTTTTCATACACAATGCAGCTTCGTGGCAAAGTCATCCTCCAGCCTGGAGGTCCTTATCATTTTGAAGTTTATAAAGGGATGTAATGTACATAACTGCTATCTCATTTTGAGTCAACACTTTTGTAAGCCCGTGCGGCAAATTAGCTGACTCGTTCAGGAGTTTGTAATAGATATTCATTATCAATAAAGATAACTTTTCTATGTTTCAAAATTTGTGTTTCAATTTATCTGCGTACTCTGAATATGTGCTTGTTATGCAAATCATTAAAGCCTTGTGCGGGCGCAACCCCAGGCCTGCACGGCGGTCATGATTCGGGGGACGCCTCAACGATTTTACGAAATTGGGTCATGACAAGTAGGTGGAGGTCAATTAATGCAACAAAGCCATCAAGCAAGTCAACCTACCTCAAGATTTCGGCGTGATGACATCCTACCTCCTCCGCAGTTCGTTCCACCGATGCCTGTTTTCCCACCAAGATTAGTCATGGATGGGCAACAAATATTCCAAATGATCTACGCCATGATGCAAGCCCAACAGCAAATTCATCAAGAGGCTCAGCGTCATGAGGCAGAGTACTGGAGGACCAGCCTAGTAACCGCATTGGAGCAGGTGAACCCATAAGCTAGGCGACCAGTGACGGGCTCTATCACCGATTTCTGCCAACTAAAGCCCCGTACCTTCTCAGGAAATAAGGAGCCCACAGAAGGTCATGAGTGGCTCACCAACACACAACACCAGTTGGAAGCAGTTGAGCTTCCAAGAGAACGTTGGATGACTGCCGTTAGAATGCAGTTGATAGACAATGCGCATCACTGGTGGCTATCTGAGGAGACACGGCTTGGACCTGACCGAGTCACTTGGAAAGAGTTTTCTAGACTCTTTCAGGAGATGTACATTCCGACTATCGCTCGATCAGAACTTCGGGACAAGTTCAATCGCCTCACTCAGGACAGTATGACAGTGGAAGAGTACAACGCAGAATTTATTCGTCTAAGTCGCTTCGCCCCTACTTTGATCCCCATAGAAGAAGAGAAGGCTGAGAAGTTCTTCGACGGACTAAAATTTGAGCTACAGAGACTGATCGGATCCGTCGCACCTACCTCTTACTCGGACGTTCTTGCTGTAGCATGACGCATGGAGCGCGTCACCAGGAGAGAGACCAGTCTGAAACGGTCTTCCACATCAGCCAGAACACCACAAGAAGAAGCTGCAAAGAGACCTCACATGCACCAGCCACCCAGAGCCTCTCCGCATATACTACCTACATGTCAATACTGTGGCAAGGTAGGCCATATTGAGAGGGACTGCAGACGCAAGTTAGGATTATGCTTGATTTACGGAACCAATCAACACCTAGCCAAGGATTGTCCTCATCATCGAGAGGGAGCACTAATATTAAACAGACAAGCTCTACCAGCACCAAGGCCAGTCTATCCAGCATTAGGAGTACCACAGACGGGAGTTGGAGAAGTCAGACCACCAGCCCAAGGAGGGTATTGTCACTACCCAATTCTAGAAAATAGGGTTTTTTTGGTAAATTATGTATTATATTTAATTAATTATAATTATATTTAATTAGTGATTGTATTATTTTTATTTAATTGTTTTAGGGTTTTGGCTAGCCTGGACCCATGTTAGACCCTAGTGGACCCATGTCCAACCCAACCCACACCCTTGTGAGACCTATTTTTGGGTTTAAAAATATTTATTATATTTTTAGTGGGTTAGTTGGAGAGATTTGGAGTTAGTTTGAGTGCTTTTGGAACCAGAAACACAAAACCCAAGTGAGAGGAGGGCATTTTGGACTTTATGTAACCTATATTGTGTGCTTGGCCGGCTCTCCCCACACTCCCAGACCCGCACACCAGCAGCCCCAGCCCCCCATTTCTTCTTCTTCACTTCTTCTTCACTACTTCTTCTTCCTCTCCACTCTTTCTTCTTCCTTTCTTCTTCCCACTTCAAGTAAGTCTTCTTTCTTCTCTTCTTTCTTCTTCTATTCTCCATGGTTGTTAACCGTAATCCTACATTTTCCCCTAACCTAGGTGGATAGAGCCTAGACTTGGTGTGGAGGCTAGATTTGGAGGCTTGGAGCTTGAGGGAGGTGATTCCAAGTGGATTGGAGACTTTGGCCTTGGGATTCCAACTCCCAAGAGGTAAACCCTAACTTTTCTCTTGCTAATTACTCTTATGTAGTGTAATTAGTGGTTTAGAACCTTCCTAGATCCTAAGCCTACCCGTGGAAGAAAGTTGGAACTAGTTTGGTTGAGTTTGGAGACTTTGACACTAGGTTTTGTGTCAATTTCGGGTGGAATCCGAATTTGGCCTAATTTTGGGTGATGTCCTAGGTTAGAAGGACCTAGGTAGACGTTGTCGGGTGTCTTGAGGGTGAGTGCATGTCTCCGTTCGGACACGTGAAGTCGTGTCACGGAGAAACGGGCGTTTCGGGCGAATTTGGGGTTTTCGTCGTCGCCGGTTCTAAGTGCGTGCGTGTTTTCGCCACGGACCTAGAATCGACGGAGTATCATTTTTTCTAGGATCTAGGCATCGTTTAGAACCCGTGGGTAAATTTTGGGCCGATTCCGAGTTGGTTTGGTGTGCATTTTAGGAGGTTTTCCGAACCGCACACCACGTGTTCGTCGAAATGACCGAACGGCCATTTCGACTTGGTTTTCTAGTTTCGAGCTTGTGCGCACGTTGGGTTAGCATCGGGGAGTGTGTGCTAAAGTTCTCATATTATATTTTATATATGTATGTGTGTTTGTGTGCGTGTGGGTCGTTGGGCGAGCGTTGGAGAGTGTTGTGTGCGTAGTGTTGTGTTGAGTTATGTTGTGTGTAGTGTTGTGTTTTGTGTTTATGGGTATGTGTCTATATATATATATTTATGTGTGTGTCTATATATATGTATATGTGTTTGTATGTCTATATATATGTGTGCTTGTGTATATATATGTCTATGTGTTTGTGTGTATATATATATATATATATATATATATATATATATATATATATATATATATATATATATATATATATATATATATATATATATATATATATATATGTATAAGTGTGCGTGTGTGTATATGTATATATATATATCAATGTGTATGTGTATATATATATATTTGTGTGTTTATATATACATAGATATGTGTATAAATATATATATATATATATATATATATATATATATATATATATATATATATATATATATATATATATATACGTGTGTGTGTGTTTATATGTGTGTGCATAAGTGTGTGTATTAGTATATAAGTTAGTGTGTGTGTATATATATATATATATATATATGTGTGTGTGTGTGTGTGTGTGTGTGTGTGTGTGTGTTTGATTGTGTTTGTGTGTGTGCGTGTGGCGGGGCAGCAAGCAGTGCGAGGCGTACAATGAGCGAGGGGGGGGCAGCTGCCCACAGCAGCAGGTGCAGCAGCTGCTGTGCACAGCACAGCAGCTGCACAGCAGTAGCACAATAGCAGTAAAAGCAGCAGCACAACAGCAGTAAATGCAGCAGCAGCAGCAGTACAAGCATGCAGCAGCAGCTTTCGCAGTAGCGAGGGGTGAGAGTGAGGTTTAGGAATACTTAGATAGATAGGTAGATTGATAGATAGATAATAGTTAGCTATATATATATATATATATATATATATAACTAGATAGATAGATATATAGATAGATATATAATAGATTGATAGATAGTTAGATAGATTTTAGATAGATAGTTAGATAGATAGATACGTAGATGAATAGATAGATAGATAGATAGATAGTTAGATATAGTTAGATATATATATATCTATATGCATAGATATATATATACCTATAGCTAGATAGATAGTTATATATATATATATATATATATATATATATATATATATATATATATATATATATATATATATATATACCTATAGCTAGATAGATAGTTATATATATATATATATATATATATATATATATATATATATATATATATATATATATATATATTTGAGTTTGGGTATATATGGGTATATGTGTGTATGTGTGAATAGTTATATATATAGATACATAGGTATGTGCATATATGTATTAGATATATATTTTTTAGCCTAGATTATTAACTAGGAGTATATCTATAAGCATAGTTAGCTAACTAGAGGGTTAGTTAGAGGGGTATTGGGCGATATCCCAATACCTTGAGATATCAAGGTATCTCAATACCTTGAGATATCCAAGATATTGAGTTTCGAGCGGGGTATTTGAGCAATAGCCTAGGAATAGTATTGGAGTAATTTTTATATGTATATGTGTATATATTTACGCATGCTAGCATAGGTTTTAGCGGGTTTAGGCGGGGTGCGTGGCCTAGGGCGAGGTATCGGATACCGAGGGTATCCCGGTATCTCGAGGAGGCGAGTTTGAGAGTTTACTAGCTTAATGAGCTAGTTTTGACCTAGAATTTCAGGGGCACCCTAGTTTGACCTAGATTTGACCGTAATTGCCCCCGTTGACCGTAAAAGTCAACATTTGACCTAGTTTTGACATAGAGTTAACTTTTTGGACCCTAGGTTGACTTTTTGATCCAATTTTTACCGGTTTGACTCGTTCGACCTAGAATAGCCCTAGAAGCCTATTTTTAATTATTTTATATCAGTTTAAATTCATAGAATCCTGTTTAATCTTGCTTTTCGCATTAGGTTCTTGCGACACCGGTCCAGATCTCGATCCTCATCAGTTGCTCAGGACGTCAGGCGAGTACCTACCTCTGATAGTTTTCATTTCATGATAGCGTTTATATCACCTGTTCTAGAACTGTAATACTTGATTCTGACATATTGTTACACGAGCTGGTACTAGTGGATCCCGTCATGAGATTCTGTCCCCCTTACCGTGTTCAGCGGGTACTCTATCACGTGTATTTCATTATGTGCTTCGGGTATTGATTCTCATGTGCTATCATGTGCTTCTTGTGCTCTTGCCTTCGTGTGCGCGAGCTATTATCATGTACGTAGCGTGTTGTGGTTGGATCCAAGAATATTAGTGGGTGAGGGGAGTAGGAGTTGGTTATGTGATCAAAGCCAAACAGTATTCATGTGTATGTCGGTTATGCAACTCACGCATAACGGAGTTTTCGTAGTGTTTTTTATATGCAACCTAAGCCGATCACATAACAAACTTGTGCTCAAGGCAATTAGCTAGTATTCATGTTTTCTCACCTGCAGTTACTTTTCCACTACTTGTATTGTTCTCCAGTTTACTTTGCAGCTACTTATTCTGCTCCAGCAGGTATTTATTTTCTGTGCACTTGTATACTTTTTTATTGCTCGTCATATACACCTTACCATGTATTTGGAGTTGCTTTCAGAGTTATGTACTTCACTCCAGTCCTGACTGGACATATTTTTTCCAGAGGATCCTGAGGATTATTGCCCGACGTTCTACGGGCCGGGTGTTAACGAGTGCTGTGACCCCGAGACTGAGGAGGAGCCCGTTGAGTAGACGCCTTTAGCGCCCTAGTTAGCTAGGTGGGTTTCCTGGGTTGTTCCCAGTTGTTAGTTGGATGATTATACTTATTCTTTTGATGCTGTGAGATGTTGTAGACTATTATAGACTTGGACTGTATTTGGATATTGTCTTGCTCTTTGGTTTTGGTTTTCTTGTGCTATCATATCGTTCTTTTATTCTTCCCCTAGTTATTGTGATTGAGAGTTCATATATATATATATATTGCGTGGTTACCCTCCTTTTGGAGAGGATATTGACAAATTTTTGTGAGTTATATAGATGGTTGACCTAGAACGGACCTTTACATCGTTCTACCGCCGATTCTGCGATGTAGGGTGGACATACCGACGACTCATGCCCGATTTTTTGGGTGCAGGTCGTGACAGGTATCAGCCGAGGCCACCCTTGGCACCACAAGCATCACTTTTCCAATAGTCCCAACAGCAGCAGAGGAATCCACCATAAGGACGCGGACAAGCTTATGCGATGACCTTAGAGGATGCACAGATTCATGGAGTAGCTAATGCGCGTAAGTTTTTATAGTTATCTTCTTCTAGATTTGCTTTAGTTCGCGCCTGTTGGTTCGTGACCTTAGCCTTAACCTAATAGTTTTAACTTTCTAATAATTGATAACCTAGTGATAACCTAGTTTTTCTGAACTGTAGTTTTCTAGATCTCCTTCATACGGGAGATTGCATAACTTTTAATGCTTGGAAAAAATGATTTTTCCTATGTGTTCTTCTCAAAACCCTCAACCTTGAATCTCCTTGATCGTGACGTACTTCGAACAAATGTTTGCAACCGTGTTATCTCTGTTGACCGATTATTCTTTGATTGCGAGGACGCAATCCTCTTAAGGGGGGTAGATTGTAAACCCCCTGATTTTTTTTAAATTTTTAAAATTAATTTTTCTCAATTTTTGGGAAATTTTTGGGTTTTTAACTAATTAAAATCTAGATATTTAGAAATTAAATGATTTTTAAATACTTTTATTTAATATAAAAATATTATGAAAATAATATTTTTGGGTGTAAAATGGAAAACTAGACATAGGATAATTTTTCAGAAATTTATTGGACTCCGGAAATATTTTTAAAGCCCTAAAAACTAAGTTGTAATTAAACCAAAATAAATCCTGACTGAACCCGGTTTATTTGAAAATAAACCAAACCAAACCGCTCCCAAACCGTGTTAAACCGAACCAAACCAAACCTATCCCTTAACGGGTCGGGTCGAATCCAAATCGAACCCGACCCGGACCGGAAACCCTAACCGAAACCCTATACCTATCCGAAAACACTGTTCCGGCCGCCTATTTAATGCCTCAAATTCTACGCCCCGCCGCCGCTGCAACCCTAGTCATCTCTCCTCCTCCGCCCGCAGCGACCGCTCCCTCGCCTGAACCCTAACTCCTCTCCGTCGTCTTCTACCTCCAGAATCCCCTCGACCTCCGCCTGTCACCCGACTCCACCGTCGTCGAACCCTCGACGAACACCGCCCGTCCCCAACTCCTCCGCCTTGACCAGACTTCCCTCGACCATCTCCCTCGACCATACCCTCACCAGCTCCGCCCTAGCCCAGCCCAGCACCGCCTCAACATCTCCTCCCTAAATCCCCAGCCTGCAGCCACCTCTTCCCCGACGCCCTAGTCGCCTCCTCCCTCGACTTCCTCCACCGACGACTCCTCCGTCCTCCGCCTTTCCCGACGTGTATCGCCCCGACCTCGACGAACTCCTAGCCGCCTCGAGGTCCTCCGCCACCATCGAACTGTCGTGCCCTAGCCACTGCTTCCTCCCCGCAGCGCCCCGGCCAGCAGCGCCTCCACCTGTCGACCCGTCCCCGGCCGTCTCCGCCCTCCTCCGGCGAATCCCCCAACCCCAGCATCAAACCCTAGCCCGGACACAGCCCGGACATGGCATAGCCCCGTGTCGGTGTGTCAAGACGACCCACGGACACGAAGAACCCCGTTCCATGGAGCCCTGTTCAGGTAATCCGTTCTCTCTCCTCGTTGCTCCGTTTTCCGTTCCATCAGTTATGACGCGTAGGCTGTGTAACCCTCTCGATGCCCGTGTAACCCACTCGGTACGTCGCGTCCTGTGGCGATTGCGAACCGCAATCCAAAAACAGGAAAAACAACACCCTATTTTCTCCCGGAACTGAGTACGCCCCGCCAAACAGGATGACTTGGTCGCATGCGGTCTTCACCGAAATATGCGCGCCGTTGATACGGACATACGAGATTTTGCAGAAGTTGATTTGGATGTGCGTGCACACCAAAATCAACACGTATCCGCCGACAACGTTCCGTATCCGCCTGTTCTGGAATACGTCATAACTTTGTGTACACACGTCGGATCGAAACAAAACTTGTGCCATCGAACTTGTAGCAATACGCTGGTCCTGTGACCCAAGTTTGGATTGATTCTGAGAGCGTTGACAAAATCGCGTATCGTGGGCCCCACGACTCCACTTGACGGGCGATTTTGTGATTGGCTCATCGGAATCCAGTTCTGGAAGTTCCGTTGGATTCGTATTATCGTTCTGGACTTGTTAACACTAAGTTTGACGAATTTGGAGACTTTTGACCCTGACACATTTTTTGGTACGAAGCGGCCCACATGTGGACCCCGCTTTGACCAGAAACTGTCATTTTTGCCCCTGTTCCAAATTGGACCCAAGGACAGGCGTTTCTAGCTATTTGATATTTTTTGAATTTAATGGTGATATTTATTTCAGCAACCAGAGTAGTACCTGTAAATCACACTGAGATCAGAGCTACAGTTGGAGCCAGAACCACAGGCAAGTGTACCTTGCCCAAAACTTGTAGTTCTTATTACATATTTCTTAGATCTATTTATATGGTTGTTCATGCTTAACCTAGGACCGTGTGACGTACTTAGCGTCCGATTAATAGTCGTGTGCCAACACCGTACGCGGAGTTGTGTAACGTCGCATAGAGATGGATATCGTGACCCTTTACATTCTCGTACTTGTCTTATCAAGTACATCTTATCCCAGGACACTTGACACTACTCATGAGACAAAATTTTTCTGAGATATTCATGGTGATTCTGTATAGGATACAGGCTTTATGACATAGACATTATATTCATAGATATTATATGACTTATTGTATTAGATATGATCTTGCGTGACATGGACATGAGGCATCGTGGACATGAGAGATTATATTGGGTGGGGAGAGACACACAGGCTACAGGCTGATTTTATATAAATACTACATAGTAAATACATAGTAAAATACATAGGAAACCCTGCTACAGGCTCCCAGACACAGAGCTTGTAGTGGTCTCAGCCTGAGTACTAGTGATGCTCTCACTTGCATTTCACATAGATGGTTACATATTTACCCTGTTTATTTCATTGACTATTTTACTGCATTTATTTTGGCTTGAGTTATTTTGTACCTTGCTATGTCCCCTGAGGATCTGGACCCAGATTATGTCCCCAGGATTAGCTGACGAGATCTATCCCGAGGTATACGGGACCGGAGCATTAGCTTTAGCAGGAGCAGGAACAGGTGCATACGTTGGAGCAGAACCAGGATCTGAGGACGAAATCGTACCAGAGGACTTCTCCTGAGTATTGGCTTGAGATACTCATTTATTTCTATTTCTAGTTACTTTATTTCATGTATATTGCAGTGATGTATCAGACTCATTCTCAGATTGTTCTCTGAGACACTTTTATTGAGATATGTCAGTTTATTTTATTTGTATTATTCTGGCATTTGATTTATGAACATCTGTTATGGATGAGATTAGAATAGACTGTGACTTGTATCATTAGACCTACTTATTGTTGTACTACAGCTTAAGTATGCCCCGATGGATCTATTAAATTGGGTTTGTCCATCGGTGTGTGCTGCTGGCCATTGCCATTTGTCTAGTCCCTCGGTATTTTAGGACTGGGGCGTGACATCGACCGACGACCCGCTGCTCTAGCCCCAGCCGCCCTCTCCTCACCGTCTCCCCGAGCCCCTAGCCACCGTCGTCCCCGGCGTCTCCCCTCGCCGTCGTCTCCCCGACCGCGGCCTCGACGAAACCCCTGCGCCACCGCCACCATCGAACCTCCAGCGCAATGCCTCCATCCCCGCCTCGCCGTCCTCCGCCTACCCCAGCGGTCGTCCCCCTTCTCGAGCCTGTTCCGCCTCCCTCTCTCCTCCAGCGCCATGCCCAGCCCGACAGCAGCAGCCCCGTCCAGCTCCGGCCGTCTCCGGCCATCAGAACCCTAACCCTAACCCTAGCTACAGTGCACACCGTATCGCAGTGTCGTGTCGACTCACGGACACGAGAATCCTGTTCTGAGCCCTGTTCAGGTACCCTATTCTCTCTCCTCGTTGCCCTATTTTCTGTTCCGTCAGTTATGACACGTAGGCTGCGTAACCCTTTCGATGCCCGTGCAACCTGCTCGGTGCGTTGCGTCCTGTGGCGATCGCGAACGACGATCCAAAAACAGGAAAAATAATATCTCGTTTTCCCCTAGAACTGAGTACGCCCCGCCAAATGGGACAACTTGGTCGCGTACAGTCTTCACCGAAAGATGCGCACCGTTGATACGGACGTGCGGGATTTCGCAGAAGTTGATTTGGTTGTGCGTGCACACCGGAATCAACGCATATCCGCCGACAATGCCCCGTATCTGCCTATTCTGGAACTCGTTGTAACTTTATGTACACACATTGGATCGAAACGAAACTTGCGTCTTCGGACTCGTAGCAATACGCTGGTCCTGTGACCCAAGTTTAGTTCGATTATGAGAACGTTGACAAAATCGCGTATCGTGGGCCCCGCGGCTCCACTTGACCGGCGATTTTGTGATCGACTCATCAGAATCCAATTCTGGAAGTTCCGTTGGGTTCGTGTCATCGTTTTGGACTTGTTGATACTAAGTTTGATGAATTTGGAGACCATTGGTTCTGATACATTTTTTGGTGCAAAGCAGCCCACATGTGGACCCCGCTTTGACCAGAAACTGTCATTTTTGTCTGTGTCCAAATTGGACTCTAGGATAGGCGTTTCTAGCTATTTGATATTTTTTGAACCTGATGGTGATATTTATTTTAGCAACCGGAGGAGTACCTGCAAATCATACTGAGACCAGAGCTACAGTTGGAGTCAGAACCACAGGCAAGTGTACCTTGCCACCCTTTCAGTTTTGTTACTTATTTCCTTGACTTATTTATATATTATTGTACATGCTTGACCTAGGACCGTGTGACTTTATTTAGTGTCCGATTAATAGTCGGGTGCCAACACCGTACGCGGAGTTGTGTAACGTCATCTAGACATGGATACCGAGACCCTATACTTCTCATGCTTGCATTATCAAGTACGTTATACCCAGGATACCTGACACTATTCATGTGACAGAATCTTCCTGAAATATTCAAGGTGATTCTGTGTAGGTTACATGATTTATGACATAGACATTATATTCATAGATATTATATGACTTGCTGCATTAGTTTTGATCTTGCGTGTCATGGACATGAGACGTGTGATTATATTGGGTGGGGAGAGACACACAGGCTATAGGATGATTATATATATATATAAAATCCTTATTAATGCGGTGCTCAAGACTCTAAACCCGAGCTTGGCCCATTACGTGATATCACTGCTACCGGCTCCTCGACACAGAGCTTGTAGTGGTTTCAGCCTGAGTTTTAGTGATGCTCTCAACTTGCATATCACTTAGCTGGTTATATAGTTTACCCTATTATTTCATTTATTGCTACACTATATTTATTTTGGCATAATTTATTTTGTACCTTGCTATGTCCTCTGGGGACCTGGATCCGGATTATGTCCCCAGGATTAGCAGAGGAGATCCACCCTGAGGTATACAGGACAGGAGCATTAGCAGGAGCAGAAGCAGGAACAGGTGCATATATTGGTGCAGAACCAGGGACCGAAGACTAGGTGATTGCCATAGATTTTTGGAGTATATGTTTCTTCTATACTCATTTTGTGATGCTATTTACATTCTTGTTTAATGAACAATTGTATCAGACTTGATTATTGGGTTGTTCCCCAATTTAATTACTTGTGACTTGATGATGATGTTTATATTTTCTTTTGTTGATATTGATATATTCATTCTGTGGATGAGATTAGTAGACCTTATTATTGTACTACAACTTAAGTGCATCCTGATGGGTCCATTAAATTGGGTTTGCCCATCGATGTGTGCTGCTGGCCATTGCCACGTGTCTAGTCCCTCGATATTTTGGGACTGGGGCGTGACAGCTTTTGACTAAAATATGCTCACAATAGCGGCCGGGACCAAGGTTCAGCTCTGCATTAATAGCTATTGTCCAACCGATGCGAATGCATGAAATACTATCAGATAAACCCTATGATACAGACGAAATAAACAAGCAGACCATCTATCTCTTCTCTTCTATCTCTGCTCGGATAAGCTGCCATCTCTCTGATCAAGTTCAAGCATGAAGTAGTTCTATCAATACACAAGCGATAAGGAAACATGCTCAAGCAATCTCTTACTCTTCTTATTAGCATGGCAAGGTTCTCTCTCTTTTAGATAAGCATACAAGTTCTACCTAAGCATGCAGTTCTATTATTCATACAACGGAAATAATAATCTTCTTAGCAACATATATTATAAAACTCAAATTTATTATTAAGGCGTGTAAGATTCAGAGAATGAAGTTCTGCCCACTCACCTAGATCAGTCATCTTTTGGTTCAACAAGGAGCTCTCCAAAAAGATTTTCTTTTGAGTCAGCAAACCAATATCTCTTGTACATAGTGCCAACATCGAGCGGGGCACTATAAAAGTTGTAAAAGATCACTATATACACATTATAACCTAAAAATATGCAAGAAAAATTAAAAAAATAAAATATGCAGAAAATCATGGTTTCTCTACTTTGTGCAAGATGTACTTGACTTAAGTGTTAGGTCACCTTAACTCTAATCTCTTCTAAAGAGAAGAAGAAAGAAAAACTCCTAGGCTAGATATAGGGTTTGGGGGTTTTGGGGCTTGAAGGTTACGGACGAGGAGAAAAAAAAGATAAAAATGAAAGGAATAAAGAAGAGAGAAAATATAAAGGCTTATATATGAGATGGAATTTAATCTCATCCATCCACTTCATAAATCTATGACCCCAACTCATCTCAACCGTCCAGGAAAGCACAAGTCTAGTGGTTCAATATTGAACCGGTTTTAGGGGTTTCATCTATGTTCGGATCCTAATACGGGTTTATAAAAATTGCCAAATAGATTTCGATATATCCCAGGTAATCTCTCTCAAAATCTAAATTACAAAATATAGAAATATAATATACAACCAAGTACAGGAATACGAAATCAGGGAACGAATGTGACATCTCTCTCCACATCAAAAAAATTATGTCCTTAAAATTTTGCTTAAACTGGGCAAGAGAAATTACGAAAATAATTAAGCTAAACATGCACACATCTACCATACTATTATAACTAAGTAAGCAAGTCATGTAAATGAAGAAAACAAAATCCATTCCACATGGATATTGAGCAAACACTAAGATGAGATATTAAGGCATAAGAAGTAATATACCTCGAAAGTCGAACAAGTGTGGGTATCTGGCTCTGATATCATCCTCGCGTTCTCATGTCGACTCTCCCGGTGAGTGGTGGTCCCAAGCAACATGGATAAGACTAATAGTCTGGTTCTTGAGAACCTTCTCTCTCCGGTCCAAAATAGATACGGGCTGCTTCTCATAAGACAAGTTGGTACCAATGAATAGCTCAAAATGGTCGAGGATATGGCTCAAATTCGGAATATACCTACGCAACTTAGATACATGAAACACATTATGTATATCACGCAGCAAAGGCGGAAGGGAAAGACGATAAGCAACATCGCCCACCCGCTCAAGGATATCAAATGGGTCGACGTATCGCGGACTAAGATTTTCCCGGGCTCCAAATCTAATGATTCCACGGGTAGGCAAAATTTGCAAGAATACGTGGTCACTAGCACTAATGTCTAACGACCTACGGCATTGATTTGTCCAGTGATGTTGCCTATCCTGTGCAACCTAAAGCTGCTCTCTAATTAATCTGACTACCTCTACTATCTGAGTAATCATCTCTGGTCCTAATATTTTTTGCTCACCAATGTCATCCCAAGCCAATGAAGATCTATACTTTCTTCCGTATAATGCTTTAAATAGAGCCATCTGAATACTAGCATAATAATTATTATTATTATATAAGAACTCAACTAGATAAATATGATCCTCTTAAGACCCTCTAAAATTCTAGGTACAAGTGTGTTTGATAATAAACGAAAGAAATTGAAACTAGGTTTATACGAAACCCTTTCTTTGGTTTACAAACAAGAAAAAGAAGTACAATTAATCCTATACGAGGATGTTAAGTATAAAAATTTGATTATGGAGAAATATTATTATAGGAGTCTGATCTACAGTCGATCACTTTGTCCCTTGGACCACACGATGATGAAGAAGGGCTGTAGAAGACGAAAAAGAAGCTTCAAAGACTGCATGAGAGATTGAACTCTCGTTGCCAAAACACTCTCTGGATATACTCTCTTTTCTTGAAAAATTCTTGACTTTCCACCTTTTGACCTCGACTCTTCGACCCTGGACCTCCGTGGCCGGAGGTCTCTATTTATAGAGTTCAGCTACAGTCGGTGTAGAAACCGAACAGCGGAGAGAGCTGCACCTTTTACGCGGCGGTTATAATAACTGCTACCCACGTATGAATGATCTCTTGAATTGGCGTGTGACGCGTGTCCCATTATGGGGTAATGCGTATAATCGCTCATCGAAGATCACGGCATACAAGCCACGTAGATAACTGCCCCTTGCGTAGAGATGATTGGCATAAAAGCCAAATAATTGTCTCGTTGGCGTAAAAGCCAAATAGCTATTCTGATGGCGTAAAAGCCAAGTAGGCGTAGAAGCCGAATAGTTGTCAAGTTGGCGTAGAAGCCAAGTAGCTGTCATATTGGCGTAGAAGCCAAGTATCTGTCATGTTGGCATAGAAGCCAAATTCTGCGTAAAGCTTGATGCTGCATGGATAGGTAACCAGCATAAAGATAGCCAGTTATCCTTCTTTGACTGAGGTTTTTAGCGTGTTCTGGGCCAGATAGCCTTATCACGCACCTTTCAAATATAGCCTGAGTTGGCGTATTTCGAGGAGATAGCATACGACGTACTCCTATAACTGAAAATAGCCTGGTTGGCATAATGTGCGGAGATGGTGATGTGGACATATTAGCCCTAATTATTGCTCACCCAGTCATTCAAAGTAGAACCAAATCCCATGCATTAAATGCAGAGATCTGCCCCCTATCTTGCGCATTAATTGCAGAAACGTGCCTTAAGTTCTGTATGAAGAACAACTTTTGACGTGGCTGTTGGTTTCGTCTCATCCTGAGCATAAAGCTCATATCTACCTGTTGTAGAATAGGCAGCGTATTCCTTGAATGCATAAACGATGTCTTATATCAAGGGTTATGTTACTAGACGATAGTCTGGAGTTCTGTGCAGAGTCATCATTACAGCCGTCCTCTCGATTACCGTGCAGTACTTTTTGTCAGGAGTCAGGTTCCTTGCTTCCACTGACATGTTCATTCGAGGAATATGAAGAGTTCCTCGTACAACTTTCCGCTGCATTAAAAGCAGACGGGTTTTACGCCGAAGTGGCGATGTAGTAACCTTTTTACGCTAAAGCAGTCTGGAAATACTGTATTACGCGGGTTGTTCTGGAGCTATGTTTTACGCTGAAATAACGTTGAAGCTCTGTTGTACGCCAATGGCTCTAAAGTCATATTTTACGCCACCCAATGCTGGAGCTCTATTTTATGCGAGCTTCCTGTCTGTTGAGGGTTTTACGCGTATGATTCCCCAGCATATTTTTTATGCTTCTACAAGACCCCCTTCAAAGTTTTCCAATTTCTCGTAATTTGAAATACTTTGAATGAAGCATGAAACGGTCAAGTTTGACTCGTTCCGCGAGGCTGATTTCTCGGCAATTTTTTAGGAGTTTGTTGGGATTTGGTGTGTTCTCCTCTGCCTATATAAAGGTGAATGAGTTAACCTATTTTTCCCATACTTCCTTCACCACAAAGAGATGGTTGCCGAGCTTCGTCGGTTTAACTTGAGGAAGAAGAAGATCATGTTCTTCCAGCAAGTAAGGAGCCGTAAAAAGAGGCATCTTCGAGCAAATGTCCTCTGCAACGATGGATCATGGAAGGATATCATAGCTTCCTTTGCTCGGGATAATCAGCAATTTCATATGGCGATTCATCCAGGAGAGAGAAAAGGTCTCATTTGGCCACACAGCTTACAAGCTGTATTTTCTCCCATCATGGCGCTGGATGAAGGCAGACAGCTTGGCCCTGTCTTCCAGTATTTAGTTAGGTCTGAACCCCCAACACAATTTCTAGGGCATGCCTGCCATGGCGTATGGAGGGTGGCCTTGCAAATTAATACAGGACCAGTTATGTATCCTCCCACCATTAATTATTTTCTTGTTAATCGACCGCGAAAGCCGATTAACTGCTGTAGAAGATGAAAAAAATCTACACCAATATGAGAACCTGGCAAAACAGATTCTTGGTGTGATCTTAAATAAAAATGAGAAACCCTTTGTAGAAAAAGAATTTCCATCATATGTAATCATGATTTAATAAAATTATCTTCTTTTACGCATCTGATGATTTGCCATATTTGCTGTGAGGAAGTCTGAATGTGTGCAGCTTCGGCACGTCTAAATAATTTTACACCAACTTCGATAAAAGAGTATCTGATCTCGTCCCATCTTTTACGCGTAGCAGAAGACGCGTAGAAAACTTTTTAGCATTTAAGTTGAAGATCCAAACTGTCATGCTGTTTTGGACGAGGAGTCGCATAGAATTCTGAACTGTCACTTCTTTGATACGAAGAATTTTTGTTCAGATTATCATCTTCACGAATGGTTTCCCAAAAAATCCTTAAGAAAGGCGGGAAGTTTCTATCGACCAAGCCATACTTGAACTTTTGTAAAATATTCTGACTGGACTTTGGATGAACTTCCAAATGACCCAAGAAGAAGAGTCGTCTTCAATGCTGAACTTTGTATATTTCAGGCACTTGGAATATTTTGTATCCAAAAAGGAGTATCTTCTGCGTAAACTCTTATAATTGGCCATCTGTAGCTTTCGAGCGTAGAATCGTAGATTTATAGCCTCTGAGCGTAAAAAGCTTTCGAGCGTAAAATCATAGATTTGTAGCCTCTGAGCGTAAAATCATAGGTTTGTAGCCTCTTGAGCATAAAAGCTCGTGAGCGTAAAAGCATCTGAGCGTAAAACCATAGACTTATAGCTTCCGAGCGTAAAATTGTAGATTTGTAGCCTCTCGAGCGTAAAAGCTCCTTAGCATAAAATCATAAGTCTGCTCTGTGCATAAAATCTGGATCCACTGACTGTCTGTCTTCCTTAAATGATAGGCTGACGTTGTCCCAAATCATAACCGAATATTAAATATCGGATTTGGTTAGGGATTCAAAGAGATATCCGAACTCTACAAATAGCCCAAAGTCCTGAGAGAGAAAACTTTTATCTGTCTTCCCAAAACCCTTGCTTTTCAAGAACCCTTCTTCTTCGTCTCTTTCTTGAGAACTCAGAATCGCCATGGTACCTAAACAGGCTTCCACTGCTAAGGGAAAGAAGGTCGCTTCCTTTTCCCGCTCTACTGCTCAAGCACGAGCAACTCCCATTAGGCTGAACGAGCCTCGATCGGAACGCAGTGCTCCGTCGTTGAGCTGTGCTCTGGACATTACAGATAAAGACTTCGGGAGGAAAAATCCTTCGCACACGTTGTACGTGCACGCGCAAGGTCATCTTTTATACTGAGAGCCTCTTCAAGGATGATGTATTGAGATATTTTATTGTTACGCGCACATTCCCAATGTGTCGGCGTAAAAACTCTATATTTTTGCAGTCTGGCGTAAAAACTCAGACTGTCAAAATTTGGAGTAGAACTGTAAACTTTGAATTTTATGCGCTGGATATGAATTCTGGCGTAAAAATTCAAATTTTGTCAATCTGGCGTAAAAGCTCAGACTGTTAGATTTTGGTGTCTACTACCAACCTTGAATTTTATGCCTCGAAAATAAGTTCCAGCATAAGACTCAAGTTTTTACAGTCTTGGCGTAAAAGCTCAGACTGATAATCTTTGGCGTAAACTGCAAGAGTGTATCGCCTAGTATAGAAACTGACTTGTTCTCTTGTATTTTGTAGTGGACTTGCAGATTTCTCCTTTGGCTGAAGTTATGGGTTCTGCTGCCGGGATGTTGAGCTCAAACTATTTGGAGGACTTGTCCCATGTGACATTCCCTATTTCTGGAGCCAATTATCCTGAAGAAAGGGGAACCCTTATCTCGTCTCAGGGAGAACACATGCTCTTGAGTATGATCAGTGGGGAGCTCCTGACATACATAGACGGGACGGAGTATAAGAATCTAGGCTTCTTGTTCGGGGACGTTATCGACAAACAGTCCTAGACTAAACCCAAGAAGGAGGATTGGGTGTTTACTGCTGAGGGCACGGTCATGTATCTGCCCCGGATGCTCAGGGATTACCCTATCTCTGCGTTCTTCCATGCCACACATCCTAGGAAGATGGTATGGACCCTGACTCCCGATCTTCACGGCCGACTGGGGAAGATCTTATATAACAAGGAATACGACCGGGGGGCCTATATGAGCCGTCCTTCGGGCCCTGTTATGCCCTTTAGAGGATTGCTGTCGGGTAGTGTCCCGAGTGAGGATACTTCGCTGATCCAGCCGGTTCAGATATCGACCTTCTGCAATGACTTTATGGGGCAGGGAGGAATGTACCCCAGGGTCAACCCTCGGTCCAGTGGATGGCTTAGCCCGGGGAATCTTTGATGGGTCAGTTTGACTGCCTGGGTCCTGAAGCACTTTCAGACGGAGCTAGAAAGTATTGGTTTGTTCGCGGCCGTGAGTGCCACAAGTGTTGGGCTGTCTCTCAACCCTAACTTGTTCTTAGCCTTGATGGAGCGATACAACTCGCTCACTGGGACTTTTGCCACTCCGCTGGGTGATTTGGGCTTAGCCCTTCATGAGATGGCAGAGATTTCAAAGCTGCCGATGGGGGACGTTCCTTATGAAGAGTACTTCCCTACAAATAGGGAGTTGAGGGATACAAACCCTCGGGCAGTGGCAGTATATCAGGAGCTGATGTGCCACTATCTTGCCTGCACCACTTTCTACAAGGAGCCCTTTGACTTGGCTCACATCAACAAGTGGGCAACCTATCTCTTCTTCCACCAGGACAGAAATATTAAGCCGGACAAGGTGGTAGATAGCGAGATAGGCCCTTGAACCTCCTGAGCATGCTCAATGCTGACACGGTCAATGACCTTATTGAAGACGCAGGGGCTCCAGATCATATTTTTGACGAGGAGATAGAGGGTTACCCTGCAGGCACAAAAGCCTTCAGTTATATGAGGCATTGTCGTAAGCCTCTGTCAAGGGAAGCTCAATTGGCTGGCTTCCTCTCCGTCTGGCTTCGCCGCTGAGTAGTGCCTGGCATCGCATCTGCAGATCGTATCCATCGCAATACCTTATGGCCTACAGTACGTTTGGTGTTCGGAGCAAGACTGGGCTTGCTTTCTTCTATGGTATGTAGAATACAAGCAGGGCTGAGGGCCCTTACTGATGGGCTGCTAGCTGATGACACGCAGCGTAAAAGCTTTCACTGAGTGGAATTACTATTCCTATACTTGATGGGATAGTTAATTCTTCACAATACCAGGGTAATGTCTCCCGGTCCTGCCAGCTATTCGGGAAGTAACTTCTTGTTGAATTACAAGAATTTCTCTTGGAACGTGGCGATCATCATAGATTGCCGGCGGGCGTTAAATGTTGCCCACAGCTGGAAGCTTTTCTGTATCGTCCTCCCTGTACATATCAATCAATAGGAGAAGAAACTTAAAGATGGGGGCCATGGGAGGACCATTCTTTCTCCTGAAGCCTTCTACTGGTTGGTCTGTATTAGACCTTCCCATTTGCTGTACGGAAGCGATGACCACTGCTACCTGGAGCCTTATTTGCCCAGTCGGTTCGCCAGGAAGTTTGGGTACGACCAGTTGCATGTGGGGAATGCCATTACCAGCTTCAAGTCCAAAGGTGGACTTATTGATGGAGCTAGAGGATGGCGGTATTTCATCACGGGCTGTACTGGTGCAACTTTTGCTGTGCCCGCAACTTCTCTCTCTATGGAGTTGCACATCCTGCACTCGTACGCGCAGTTCTATGCGTCCATCAATAGCTTCCATCACGATTTTGATGTGCATGGAAGTTTTAGAATGCCCTCCCATAGGTCTACTGCAAGGGAGGAGGTTCCGTTTGTTTCCTCGGATAAGAATGAGGACACCATCGGGTCAGACGAGTTCTTGACGACAATACCGAGAGGCATAATAACTCCGCCAGCTGAGCCTCTCGTTATCCCCTAGAAACGGAAGGCTTCTACTTCGAAAGAGCCTTCCCCTCGCAAGAAGAAGATTGCCAGAGGTCCGAAAAGGGCTTCCACCAGGGGGCTCATAGGAGCGAGTCTGTCGTTTCCCCTGTTGGGGATGATTCTTTGATTAGAGGTCCTTCGCCTTTTAGAGAGGGAACCTCCATAGTTTTGGCTGGCAGTGCCGGAGATTCTTTGCTCGAGATCGCTGCTACTACTGCTTCTGGTAGTGCTACAAGATCGCCTACGAGGTCGAGCATAATAAGATTCTATATACCTTTATCCAGACCAATAATGGGAGTAACCCCTACTTCGTCTGTAAGTATTTCCAGCGAGATTCCACCCGATGAGTCTCGAGTGGATCTTGGTGAAGACTGGGAAGACTACCCGCCAGTGTCAGTTGGTGCACCCTCTTCTCCAGGTATGATAGCTTGTCTAGCATCATTAAGAGATGATTTATCTATTCAGGCTTTGGACGCGACATATATACCATTAGCCATGGGTAAATATTGTCTTTACGTCTTTTTTAGGAAAATTAACATCAACACTTTCTCTTATCTTCTTCAGGTGAAGACATCTCAAGGGAGGGCGAAGTTGATGCAACCTTTGACTTTGTTGCGAATACTGCCGATGAAACGGCGGCGTTTGATATCGAAGAGGCATGCTTTAAAGCTGTCGATCCTTCGTCTGCAATGTTATCGAGTGTCGTCTCACCAACAGCAGTTAAGATATCTTCAGAGGAGGATGAGCCCATCATCGCGACTGTGCCTCCTTCGTTGAGTATGCCAGCAACTTCAACCGTTGCTGGTGTACATTTTTTTGTAGCACCATCTCTAGAGGCAATGGCCGTGGCAACATCCTCCACGGTCATTCCTGGAAGGAGATTTCCCGGTATCGCAGCCACACCTAGTGTGCATCCGGTCTTCGATATGCTAATTGAACAATATACCAGCATATTTTACCTCAGTTTGAAGGAGTTAATTTCTATGGTGCTAGAGAAAAACATGAGCTTTGATAATCTGCTGACGTCCTCCCAGCTTGCGATAGCGCCGCTCAGAAATTTTAACGATGCTGGGAGAGCTGATGCGCTGGAGCAAATAGTTAATGGTTTAGAACAACCCATTAACGAAAATTTGCAACTATCTCGAGGTAATGTCGATGATATAATTCAGGCTGAGTACGACTCCTTGACTGCGAAGCTTGCTAAACAGATGGAATGCTTTGACAAATCTATCCAGGCACAACAGCAGAAGATGGATAAAGAGCGGACCATCTTGGAGGAGGTTATTCCTCAGCTAACCTAGTACGAGGCCGAACATGAGGAAAATAAAGCGAGGGTCATAAATTGGAAGCTAAACTCGCTCAGGCAAAGGAGTGGGCTCTCCAGTCATTGGCAGCTCGAGATAAGTTGAAGGGCCGAATGGATACAGCTCAGCGGAACTTGGCACATGTGGGTGTCATTCGTGCCGATTATATACATGCTCGGTCCAAACTATCCCTTCTGAGTGATGACGAGGCACGACTGGAACGGGATCGCACGAACATCTTGGACTCCAGGAATGAGAGGATGGCCACCTTGGCACAGCAGATTCGTGATTTGACTGCTCCTCTCTAATGATGTACTTTTTGCTTTTCTATGCAATTTGCTCTTCCCGGAGATAATAAAGAGACTTTATTTGACTTTGTGGACCCATCATTTTTGAATATAAATGATAGGCTAGGGTGAAAGTGATATCAGAGGTAATATGGACGTGATATACTTTCGGTAAGCTTCAGCTGGATATATCTATTCAGAGGTTATATGGACATGATAGAATATAATCCAACTAAATTTGTATACAAAACACTATCATAGGTAATATGGACGTGATAGGTTTTGAAGTTCCAAATTAGTTAATCATATCTATTCAGAGGTCAAAGGAACATGATAGAATATGCTCCAACCAGTCTTTGTACGTATTATCGTCAGAATGAGATCTTCACCATACTCCTTTGAACAAGGGAGATTAAGCGTAGTACCTCTTCAGGAATTTATCGTTGATAGGAGTCAATATCAGATCTCCATTAGGCTTGGCTAATCTGTAAGCGCCGTTTGAAAATGTCGTTTCAATCACATAAGGGCCCTCCCATTTGGGCTAGAATTTACCCTTACTCTTGTGTGTAATGATCATTGGCCTCCTTACAGCTAGAACTAGCTTGCCAATTTTGAACACTCTCTCCTTTACTTTTCGATTAAAAGCTCTGGAAATGCGTGCCTGGTAGAATGCAATGCGCTGTTGAGCTTGAAGGCGTTTCTCGTCTAATCCTTCTAGCTCTTGAAGCCATAGTCGATCATTATTTTCTTGAGTCAACTCATTAGCCACTGCTATTCTGAGTGATATAATTTGGATTTCAATGGAGAAAACTGCTTCACACCCGTAGACTAATGAGAATGGGGTATAACCCGTCGGTGTTCATACCGTTGTGTGGTATGCCCAGAGGCACTCTCCCAGCTTCTCGTTCCAATCTTTTTTGTTTGAAGAGACGAACTTTTTCCAGAGTTTGATGATGGTTTTGTTGAAGGCTTCCGCCAAACCATTAGTAGCCGGATTGTATGCCATAGAGGTCATATTTTGTATCCAATTTTTATCGCAAAATTGGTGAAATGCTTGGCTGATGAATTGAGGCCCATTGTCATGAATTATCCTTCGGGGTATCCCAAAGCGATAAATGATATGGTGCTTGATAAAGCTGATCACGTTGGATGTCTTTACTTTAGCAAGGAGAATTGTCTCCGCCTATTTAGAGAAGTAGTCGGTGATAGCCAATATGAACCGATGTCCTCTAGAAGATGATGGGTGGATAGGACCAATGATATCCATACCCCATGCTTCAAAAGGCCATAATGCAATGGTAGGATGTAGATACTCAGAAGGCTGATGTATAAAATCTGTATGAACTTGACAGGCTTTGCATTATCTTGCATATTTTACTGCATCTGCTATCATAGTAGGCCAGTAGTAGCCCATCCTCCTGATACGATCCTGTAACTTAGGACCGGGTTGATGTGCTCCACATACACCATCGTGAGCTTTACGGATAACCCGCTTTGCATCATCATCGGAAATACATCGTAACAGTAGTCCATCGTATGTTCGGCGATATAGACATTGTGAAGAAGCATCAAAATAGAAGCATAATGATCGTCTTTTGATAGACGCTGCTTCTTTAGGGTCCTTTGGTAAGATTCCATATGCCACAAAATCTATAAAGGGACTTCTCCAGTCTCTCTCAGGAGGAACCGTGTTTATAACGTAGCTGTGTTCTATGCGAAATTATTTTTCACACAGAACAGATCTCTGTTGAGAAGAATCACCAAATTCTGCCTCCTTATAGGAATAGCTAGATCTGCAGCTAGACTGGCCAGAGCATCAGCTTCCAAGTTTTGAGATCAGGGCACGTGCTCTAGGAAAAATTCTTTGAATGATATTGCAACCTCGATCGTTGCTTGGTGATAAGGAATGAGGTCTGGATTGCGGACTTTATATATTCCTCTGACCTGATTGACGATTAGCAGGGAATCACCAAAAGCTTCCAGGTATTCAACGTCCAATTCTGTAGCGACTTGAAGCTCGATTAATAGGACGTTATACTCTGCCACATTATTAGAGCAGGGTTCGCTAAGAGAATATGCTCGATAGATGACGAGTTTATCAGGAGTGACTAGGACAATTCCTAATCCTGAAACCATGTTTCCTCCGGGACCAATCCTGGAGGCACCATCAAAGAATAGCTGCCATGTATCACTTTCCATTGCGGAATTACATTCTGCAACTTCATCGGGAATGTCCTCATATAGTTTAGAGGTTTTCAGAATTGGATGAGCAGCTAAGAAATCAGCCAAGGTCTGACCTTTTATGGATTTCTAAGGGACATACACCATATCATACGGTGTTAATAACATAGCCCAAGTCGTGAGTCGGGAATTGAGAACACTCGGCTTGTTCATCAATACCCGAAGAGGATTGATCCTGGAGATGATATGAATAATTTAGCCTGTAATGTAATATCGCATTTTCTGAATGGCGAACATTAGGGCCAAGCATTCTTTTTCCACTGGATTGTACCGGTGTTCAGCTCCGATCATCATCCTTCTTAAATAGTAGATAGACTGTTCATGACCCTCATTGTTCTTTTGTGCGAGGAGAGCTCCTAAAGAATGATCCATTGCTCGAACATACAGCAAAAATAGTCTTCCTATGACGGGAGACACCCGAACTGGAGGATTAGTGAGGTAGCATTTGATATCATTAAACGCTTGCTGACAGGCTTCGTCCCATACGAAGGACACACCTTTCTTCATGAGGCAAGAAAAAGGTTGACATCTCCCAAAGAGGTTGGATATGAATCTCCTGATATAAGCCAAACGACCTTGAAATTCTCTGAGTTCCCTCAGATTATGGGGTGGTCGCATTTCTAAGATAGCCTTCACTTTATCAGGGTCCACTTGAATACCTTTAGCGGTAATGACAAATCCCAGGAATTTGCCACTGGATACACCAAGAAAGGACTTTGTAGGATTCATTTTGAGTTGATATTGGCGCATCAACTCGAATACTGTCTTCAAGTCTTGGATGTGATTATCCTTGAGGCAGCTTTTGACAGCAATATCGTCTACGTAATATTCCACTATTTTGCGTAAGTGCTCATGGAATATGTTACTCATAGCTCGCTGATATATAGCCCTAACATTCTTCAGTCCGAAGGGCATGACTGTGTAGCAATATACCCCCAGAGGTATCCGGAAGGCAGTATGCTTCTCATCTTCAGGATTCATCTTAATCTGATTATATCCTGAGAATCCGTCCATGAAAGACATACGCTCAAAACCGCACGTATTATCGATCATGACATCTGTAATGGGAAGAGGGAACTCATCTTTAGGGCATGCCACATTTAGAACTCGGAAATTGATGCAAACACGCATTTTCCCATTTTTCTTCATAACCGGGACAACATTGGCGACCCAGTCAGGATGTTGTTCTTCCCGGATGAACCCGTAGGCTATCAACTTCTTGATTTCAGCTTCGATGGCATCCATCATATCCGGACGGAACCGACGTTGGTGCTATTTTACAGGTTTCGAATTGGACAATATGTTGAGCTTATGGGTAGCCATTTTTGGATCAAGACCTGACATATCCTCATAATTCTACGCGAAGACATCGATATATTCTTTTATCAGCTGGATTATTTCTTCTCTTTCTTCTTCGGAAAGATTGTTACTGATAAATATCGACTTTGGTGAAAGTTCATCCCCAACATCGATTTGGATAACTTTATCTTCAGTGGGCGATTCTCTCTGCTCGAACCGGAGTTCCCATTATGTATCCATTTGCTGAGCCCATAATTCATCTTTGAATGGTTCAGATTCTTGTTCCTCTATTTCGAGAGAATCTGTCAACACCATATTTACTAATAATACCTGTTCGAGTTCAGCTTCTGAATCAGAGGATGACAAATCGTCTTGAAGAGAGGAAGTGGTCTCCTCACTTAATTTAGAGTTATTGGAAGTTGCAAGATGTGTGATATACCCTAACCCAAAATGAGTTCGTTGACAATAGGGATCACCATGCAACAACATTCGCCTGCCTTTTCCATAGTTGAGACCTAGTTCCAGCTTCAAATCATAACCCATACTTTGCATAATCTTCAAAGCTTGTGGGCTATATCTGTGGACCTGTATTTTCCCAACATCAGACTCGTAAGAATCTTCCTATATAACCGGTCTGTTGTGCATGCGACCAAAGATTATTAGATGCTGATTGCTGCGAGTAGACGGGATAATAAAGATAGAATCTTCATATGGCCCGTATGTCGTGATGACATTAGATGTTGATGCCACTTCCCACACATACGGATGATAAGAATCTATAGCTTCCAAGAATTTTTGTGCTATAGGTTCTATATCGTTATGGGGGGGAGGATTCCTGATTTGGAAATTGAGCGTCAGTATACTGGAAAAGAGAATCTTTATTATCGTCAGAAACCACGTTCTCGATTGTATTTACATCAGTCGGCTGTTTGTTGCGCCGGAGGTTGATGACCAAAGGTGGAGGCTTCTGGTTCAAAGTGATCACTAGGGGATCACTTCCTTCTCATGATTTGGTTTTGTTCAAGTGGATAGTCATGGGTTCCATGACTTTCGGACGGGTAGTCTGCCCTTTCACCTGGATCGATAGGGGTTGCTCGGCAGATGGTTCTCCTGGCTCCCAGTGGGATTCCTCCTCTGTCTTGCCTGACACTTCTTTCATGTAGTCTTGGGTGTACAATATGGCATTGGAATAGTAGGACTCTACTCCTTTGAATGGGTTAAGGTCAGCAAACTCTATTTTTACTGTTCCTTGGGTATCTACATATTTGAAGCATTGATGTAGAGTCGAAGGAACAATATTGTGATCGTAGATCCATGGTCTGCCCAGCAGAATGTTGTAGGACACCTCCGAATCAATGACGTAGCATGTAGCTACTGATATAAGGTCCCCAATCTGGATCCTCAGACGAATCTTCCCCAACGGCTTACTTTTTCTGGCGTTGAAGCCCACGATTGTAGTAGTGGTGTAAGCCAGTTCGCTTGTAGGAATCCTCAGTGGTCTGAGCAGACTATGAAGGATAATGCTGATCGACGATCCTGGATCTATGTGAATCCGGTCTACCTCCATGGAACCGACGTATCCGGTGTAATAGAGGGGCCTGTCACGCTTGTTATGTTTCAACAACATGTCATCTTGAGTGAAAGTGATATTTGGGACCACTTCCATCACACTATGGCATTGAGGGCATGCCACAGATTCTTTATCGGGGGATTTTAGCTGAGTCAAGCATACATCCGCCTGCAATAATGCTTCACTCAAGGCTTGACGAGTGTCTTTGGATAGCCTTAGGAGCTCGAAAATGGACAATCTGGCTGGTGTGTTAGCCAACTGGGCCAGGATATCGAAGTTATATGGTTTCTCCAAACCTTTAAACCTTTGTTTTGAATATTCTTCAAAGGTTTATCAAAACGCACTTCTTTTTGCTTGTCCTTGTCCGCCGAAGTTGGCCTAGAAGGACCTACCTCTGGTATGACAGGTTCCAGCTCTGGAAGTTTGGCAGCTGAAGTGTCTGCCGTTGTGTCTTCCTGATTTCCTCCATAGTCCTTAAGGTAGGCTTTCCCTGAACGGGTTCCAGTAGCTAAAGCCTCTTCTTCTGATGTCGGGGATATTGCAACCATATGGCATGGTTTGCATCTTGAGTTCTTTTTAGACTTAGCCTTAGCAGCTTGAGTCTCTT
This sequence comes from Iris macrosiphon, assembly GCA_036927795.1. Taxonomy (NCBI): domain Eukaryota; kingdom Viridiplantae; phylum Streptophyta; class Magnoliopsida; order Asparagales; family Iridaceae; genus Iris; species Iris macrosiphon. The sequence goes on from JAYESA010000085.1 coordinate 553,819, forward strand.
CCTCAATCTCTGACACCAGATCAGGATGAACCCACATAATCTCACAATGCTGGGTAGTTAGGGGTACCAGTTCCTGATTTTGACCCCTGGCCGGAGGGAGATTAACAATGTTCATCATTGTCCGGGAAATAGGTACAATACCATCGGGAACTTCTTGAGGGGGCAAATTGCCGAATTGGAGAGGGATCATGTTGGCGGTGACCGTCTTCTCGCTATTACGCAGAGTGATGGCCTTAGCGTCGATCAACTCCTGGATTTTCCTCTTTAGTACATAATATGCCTTTATGGGATGATGTATGTACCTATGGAAAATACAGTACTTAGGGTTATTGGTATTGCCGACTTCATTAGGCCGTTTTACCTCGGGGAGGGTAAGCTTGCCGCTTTTGACTAGACAATCGAATATGCTCGGAATATCGTCGTCGTCAAAAGAATACTCTTCTTTAGGCCTGGAAGTCCCAGGATTCGTCTACGTAGTCCCTGGAGTATGTTGCCTGGACGTATTGATCGCCATAGCTTCTTTTCCTTTGGAACCACGAGGGTGGTCGCTATTGGAGGATGACCTCTTCCCTCTATCAGAGGTAGAGATCATGATTCTATTGTCACACGCCTTCTGACTGTTGTCTTCAGCGGCTATCGCTGAGATGATAAACGAGGGCCAATCATGGAACTGATATGGTGCTGTGAACACCAAGATCAGTGGAAGAAGGTTCTTCCTGTAAATGTCTACTAAGGCTGAATCCGGAACTCCGGGAGGCATTTGCAAAGTAACCTGACGAAAACGTTCAATGAAAGTACGAACGTTCTCTTTCTCCTTCTGCTTTACTTCGATGAGCGAAGACATAGACATGTCCATCCCTCCTTCGTAGAATCGAGCGAAGAACAGAGTCTTAAAATCTTCAAAGAAAGTAATACAGTTGCCCGCAAGACTATGGTACCACTGATAGGCTACTCCAGACAGACAGCCTTTAAACACTCGAGTGAGAAGGGTGTCATTCCCTTGTAACAACACCGTTATCATGCTAAAGTAATTCATGTACTGGCTCGGTGATGTCTTTTCCTCAAACAAAACCATAGCCTGTGGTTTGTATTTAGGTGGGAAAGGGATCTCGTCCCAGATAGCTGGGTATGGTTGGTTGATTCTCAACTTCTTGAGCTGATCCTTATGCTTCAAGGCATCAAATTGGGCTTTCAATTCCCGTACTGCCTGCATCGGGTCTTCAGCTAGTAAAGGGACCGCAGAGTGGTGAGAGATCGGTTGTATCGTAACTCCAACAGGAGGCAATACATTCTCCGAGTTAGGAAGTTGAGGAACCGCTGACTCTTGATTTAGAACAGGCTCCTGGTTTGCATTGGATGGTGGTAGGTCCACCCCCACACGTATTTGAGTCGGAGGAACCGATGCTTGAGCTATAGCAGCTGTATGTTGAGTCAACATCATCTGGTGCATATTCTCCATCATGGAATGCATCTCTTTCAGTGATGTCTCTAATACAGCGATGCGTTGCTCAGTACTTCCTGATGGGGAAGCCTCTTCGTATTCATCTCCAATGGCATAGACTCCCATTTCTCTGGATGCTATGGAAGGATTAGTATAGATCTCTATAGAGATTGAGTCTATACTTTCAGCATCCGATTCGGGAAACTGGCGACCCCCAGTGTCAGAATCGGAAGAATATGAAGTCGGTTGCCGTGACCTCGAACGGGTGTTTCGAAATACACCAGCTTCAATATTCTCAAGAAGTCTGTTGAATCTCCTTTGGCTTGGAGTTCTAGAGAGATGACGTCTTGAAGTTGACCTTCCTCTAGGAATGTGTGAAGCCATGTTCACTGATGCGAATGTAGACTCTTCTTCCTGTAAAGACAAAGAGTAGTTCAACCTGTCGAAAATGGATCATTTTGCCTTAGCACAGCAATAATTAACTACAAATTTATGACTATTACAATAACGCTCCCTAGAGGGTGTAATAGACATGTTAGAAGATCCCCTATCTTTGTGCTTCTGGATCAGAAAATTACACAAGTCAGTTGGATTAACAGGAGGAGAAGAAGAAGGCTTGCTCTGCCTTTTTACATCAGTTGGAGCGCGGATATTGGGAATCATAACTCTCTTCCTGCCATAAGAATACAGCATTTCAGCCATGTGAGTAGCACATGATCCATAAGGAGCATATCTATCCACAAACTGGGCCTTCTTTACACTGAAGGGCTTGTCCTGGCGTAATCTGGAACTTTGCACAGGTTGGCGTAAAACTGAGGAAGTCCTCAATCGGCCGTCAGCATTTCGCGTAATCTGAAGAGCGTGCAGATTCTTCTCTTGATGGCGTAAAAGCCGAGAGGTCGGGAAATCCGTTACTTGTTTTCCCTTGCGGTGATTGCAAGGACCATCTGCTTCATCGCAGAGGGGAGATATATTTTTACGCGCGTAGCGCGTTTGGAATTTCTGAATTGGCGCTGAGGCATTATCAGAAATTTTGTCTGCCACGTCACAGACGGAAGACTGAATTTTACGCCCGGGGCACGGTGTAGACTTATGGATTGGCCCTGAGGCATTGCCAGAAGCTTTGTCTGCCACGTCACAGACGGAAGACAAAGTTTTACGTGCAGGGTGCGGAGTAGACTTCTGGATTGGCACTGAGGCATTGCCAGAAGTTTCGTCTGCCACGTCACAGACGAGAGACAGATTTTTACGCCCAAGGTGTAGAGGCCGCGATGTCACAACCTTATTGATCGGAGAGAGAGAGTCCACAGGAATGGTAGAGGATGTCTGGGGCATCCATTCTTTATGCAATTTCCTGTTGTCTTGGACAAAGAGGGAATGAGAGCTACCCCCTGCTCGAAGCATGTCTTCGTAAGCCGATTGGTCGAATTGGATGACCAAAGTCTTCTTCGTTGATCCTACGGATACAACATCGTGTTGAGCAATGGCTTTCTCGTCAGATGAGAAAGTAGTCCCCAGCAGGGTCACCATCTTGTGTTTGATAATAAACGAAAGAAATTGAAACTAGGTTTATACGAAACCCTTTCTTTGGTTTACAAACAAGAAAAAGAAGTATAATTAATCCTATACGAGGATGTTAAGTACAAAAATTTGATTCTGGGGAAATATTGCTATAGGAGTCTGATCTGCGATCGATCACTTTGTTCCTTGGACCACATAATGATGAAGAAGGGCTATAGAAGACGAAAAAGAAGCTTCAAAGACTGTAGGAGGGATTGAACTCTCGTTGCCAAAACACTCTCTGGATATACTCTCTTTTATTGAAAAATCCTTGACTTTCCACCTTTTGACCTCGACTCTTCGACCCTGGACCTCCGTGGTCGGAGGTCTCTATTTATAGAGTTCAGCTACAGTCGACGTAGAAACCGAACAGCGGAGAGAGCTGCACCTTTTATGCGGCGGTTATAATAACTACTATCCACGTATGAATGATCTCTTGAATTGGCGTGTGACGCGTGTCCCATTATGGAGTAATATATATAATCACTTATCGAAGATCACGATATGCAAGCCACGTAGATAACTGCCCCTCGCGTAGAGATGGTTGGCATAAAAGCCAAATAACTGTCTCGTTGGCGTAAAAGCCAAATAGCTATTATGATAGCGTAAAAGCCAAGTAGGCGTAGAAGCCGAATAGTTGTCAAGTTGGCGTAGAAGCCAAGTAGCTGTCATGTTGGCGTAGAAGCCAAGTATCTGTCATGTTGGCATAGAAGCCAAATTCTGTGTAAAGCTTGATGCTACATGGATATGTAACTAGCATAAAGATAGCCAGTTATCCTTCTTTGACTGAGATTTTGAGAGTGTTCTGGGCCAGATAGCCTTATCATGCACCTTTGCAAATATAGCCTGAGTTGGCATATTTTGAGGAGATAGCATACTGCGTACTCCTATAGCTGAAAATAGCCTGGTTGGCATAATGTGCGGGGATGGTGATGTAGACATAATAGCCCTAATTATAGCTCACCCAGTCATTCAAAGTAGAACTAAATCTCATGCATTAAATAAAGAGATCTGCCCTCTATCTCGTGCATTAATTGCAGAGACGTGCCTCGAGTTCTGTATGAAGAACAACTTTTGATGTGGCTGTTGGTTTCGTCTCATCCTGAGCGTAAAGCTCATATCTACCTGTTGTAGAATAGGCAGCGTATTCCTTGAATGCGTAACGAAATCTTATATCAAGGGTTATGTCACTAGATGACAGTCTGGAGTTCTGTGCAGAGTTATTATTACAGCCGTCCTCTCGATCACCGTACAGTACTCTTTGTCAGGAGTCAGGTTCACTGCTTCCACTAACAGGTTTATTCGAGGAATACAAAGAGTTTCTCGTACAACTTCCTGCTGCATTAAAAGCAGACGGATTTTACTTCGAAGTGACGATATAGTAACCTTTTTACGCTAAAGCAGTCTGGAAATACTGTATTACGCGGGTTGTTCTGGAGCTATGTTTTATGCTGAAATAGAGTTGAAGCTCTGCTGTACGCCAATTGCTCTGAAGTCATGTTTTACGCTACCCAATGCTGGGGCTCTGTTTTACGCGAGCTTTTTGTCTGTTGAGGGTTTTACGCGTATGATTCTCCAGCATATTTTTCATGCTTCTACAACAAGATCATAACATATCCTCCAAAGTCTGTATAGTCCTTTTTGACTGCCCATTTGTTTGTGGATGGTAAGCCGTGTTGAATCTCAACTTAGAGCCCAAACTCTGATATAGACTCTGCCAAAATTAAGAAGTAAATTAGGTGTATCAATATGATACCATACTGGATGTAACCCCGTGATGCTTCACTATTTGCTTCATATACATCTCTACTAGTTGCTCAGTGGACTGCCCTCCTCTAAAGGGAAGAAAATACATAACTTTTGTGGGCAGATCCACTATTACCCAAACTGTATCTCGACCAGTCGGGGATCTAAGTAGACCAGTCATGAAGTCCATCTTAATTTGGACCCACTTTCACTCTGGAATAAAGAGTGGTTGTAACAATCATGTCGGTCTCTACTACTCACTTTTTACTTGCTGACATACCAAACATCGAGACACGAACATTGTTATCTCACTCTTCATCACGTTCCACCAGAAATGTTGCATGATATCTCGATACATCTTTGTGCCTTCCGGGTGAATAAAATATGGGAAACGGTGCACTTCGGACATAACTTTCTATCGAATATCTTCGCTCGGCACACAGAGATAATTCCCAAACTTAAGTGTCCCATCTTAATGAATCATCAATTTTTTTCTAAGGCCGGACTCACACTCTGCCCGAAGCTTCTGAATCTGTGGATCCTCTACCTAAGCTACTTTGATCCTCTATACCAAAGTAGACTGAATCTGTAAACTGGCTAAAATTTTGGTATCCTTTAGGAGAACCACTTCTATATCCATCTCCTAAAGATCCTCTAAGATGTGCCTCTGAGTCATCAATATAAATACAATATCCCTCATGCTCAAGGCATCTGCTACCATATTTTCTTTGCCTAGATTATACTGAAGTTCCATATAGTAGTCTCCCAACAACTCTAACTACCTCATCTACCTCATGTTCAGGTCCTTTGGGTGAATATATACTTCAAGATCTTGTGATCTATAAATATTTCTACTTGGTCTCCATACAAGTAGTGCCTCCATAACTTAAGAACAAACACCACCGCTGCTAATTCTAAGTCATGCGCTGGATAATTTTTCTTATGATCCCGTAGTTTTCGAGATGCATAAGCTATCACCCTACCGTGTTGCATCAGTATGCACCCAAGTCCCTTCCCGGACGTGTCACAATATACGGTAAAACCTCTAGATCCAGCCAAAAGTGTCAGAATTTGTGCTGAGATCAACCTCTTCTTCAATTCTTCGAACATGTCTTACACTCAGTTGACCAAACAAACTCTACCTCCTTACGTGTCAGCCTCGCCAGGGGTGCGAAAATCCTTGCAAAATATGCCACAAACCTTATATAATATCCTGCCAACCCTAGAAAATTATGAATCTCTGCTGCTGTTCTCGGAACTAGCAAACTCTCCACTGCCTCAACCTTCCTCGGATCCACTGAAACACCTGGCCCTGAAATAATGTGCCCCAAGAAAGAAATACGATCCAATAAGAACTCGCACTTACTAAGCTTTGTATAAAGCTAATGCTCCCTCAAAGTTTACAATACTGTCACGCCCCGCTCCCAGAATACTGGGTAAATATGAGGACTGACATTGACAACCACACCTTACAGAATATCAAAGTAAGCCATAGCATGCTAAGGTTATCTAGAAGACAAATGAGTGGACTCTAGCATGCTATAACATCAGTCCTAAGGCCAACAAATTCTAGTATCTCAATCCATTAACACAAGTACAAGAGTATATCATATATGAAAGTAAAAATGCGTCCCAAATTACATACCACATATGATCATGAAGCTAGTGAATATAAAGTGCTGCACTAGCAGATTATAATTATATATGATCAAATATACCAGCCATGGTCTAATATATATATCATGTTGATCGAAGTCAGAGAAGTAATCTCACAATAAGGGGCTAACACTGTCTCTTGCTAAAATACCATAAAATAAAATAACACTACGAGGGGTGGAGGAAGAAAACATACTCGCGAGCTTCAGCCACAGTCCTACGAGTGTAAGCCATCTTGTTGGAAGTACGGTGGACCCTGGTTCTCCTCGGGGTAATCTATCCATACAAAATCAGTGGGGTCAGAACCCCAATTAACAAGTACCACAAATGATCTCAAGGTGATAGACCAAACACATCATAATATTCAGCAGAAAAAGGGACATATAAAATAAATACAGATCGAGACTTGTATGGTACCAATGTACTTGTCTCAAAAATATAACTGAAAGAACCGATAACAAGTGTTATAAAATAAAGTAAGGCGACAAGAGGGCATATGAACTACTCTGGATCGGGACCACAACCCTTAAACCAAACAAGGACCAAAGTTGCAGACCTTCACCCGAACAGAAATTTGTACTCTAACCATGCGCCGAGAGAAATAAAACTAGAAGAGCGAGCTATAAATAAAAGTAACAGCATTCATTGCACGGTCAAACAGCTCTAAGACTTTCTATAATTAACTAGCTAGGGTTATTACAGGCCTTAATTACTAAATGCATATTTTAAAAATATTGCTACCACCGACACTGCAGTCAACCCGGATGGCCAAGGGTATGCTTGTCGAGTAAACTTTAAATACTTATTAACATCACTTACAACATAACTTGTTACTTGGTCATAAATAAAAATTTGAACTTGTAAGCATAAACTTAAACTTGTAAGCATAAACTTGTATATAAACTTGTCTCGTAAGTGCCGCAGCACGTGTAAACTTTGTCAGTCATGGAGTCCTTACCTAGCAAGGTTGGTCCATGCTGCATGGGGCCCTTAGAGATCAGGGTAGCCGGCAGCGCAATACTCCTCCCTTCCAATGATCTAGGTATATCTTATCTTGTTTAATCATTACTAAATTATTTTGAGTTCTCGAGTCATGGACACTTGAGAACTCCCTAGAATGACGAGTCATGAGTACGAGCTTTTCACGAGATCGTATTCGTGACACGCGATACTTTGGACAATACTCACACTCGATTGCCCGATGTCAAATGTAATAGATTTTTATACACAAATATTTTTATGGTATCATGAGGATTGTAAACTTGTACATAAACTTGTCTGCAAAACTTGTCTGGTAACATAAAATTATATCAACATAAGGAAGCACACAACAATAATCACTAAATTTTTTTACTAAATGAACATAATTAAAAGAAACACAAAATGCACACAAGGATTCCTGGTCTCATGCGCCCACTGGCCGCATGGACCCACTAACCGCATGCACCTACTGGCCGCATAGACTCACTGGTCGTATGTACCCACTGGTTGCGTGGACTCACTAGCCTCATGGACTCACTAACCGCATGTACCCACTGGCCGCATGGACTCACTCCTAGGGGCAAGTTCTGAGTGATTGGTCATTAATGTGTGTCAGAGAGAATTGACTAAAGATGATTGATGTGACATACCATAAAAATATGTCAGGAAGAAAAAGAAAAGAATTATAAAAAGATGTGCAAGGGCGAAGCAGAGTTATACGTCCATAAGGAAAAGAGGTGCATAGAGGCACTGTCGCATAAGTCCGCTTGCCGCATGCTCTCTCGGCCGCATGGGTGTTCTCTGGACTTAGCAAATTTTTTATTCGTTCAACGAGTGAATATACAAGGAGTTCAAGGACTTAGTCCCAGAACACTGTATAAATAAACAGTCAGACATCAAACAAGATAGACGTATGCTGGCAGTATGAGGCAAGGAGCTCAAGCCGTATAACCCTCTCGAGTCGCATAGCTGTGAGACTCGTCTCACAGTATTCGTATTTTATACGGATATGTATTTTATGCTAGTTATTGCATTTTATTAGATCTCGAGAAAGCCCAAAATTTCTTAAAATTAAAACTTTACTACCTAACCAGTATACTGACGGTATACTACAGTATATCGACGGTATATTGCCTGGCAGATATTTGTTTCCCTTTCGAGATATTTTTGAGATATTTTCTCTATAAATAGTACTCGAGATATTTTATTTTCTTCTTTCTCTTCCTCTCTCCTCTCTTATTTATTTTCTCTCGAGCTTGGAAGCGTGGTCTTGAGACCTGGAGTGTAATTTCTGAACCCCTTCATGGTAGTGGATTAGAAGGTTTAGACTGGGAGCTTGCGTTAGGCAAGTATACCTTGTCGATTTCGTAAACTTCTCTTTACTTTCTGTCATTTTACTTTCCTGGAGCTTGGTTATTGCTTTTTAGCTTAGACTTGCTTTTCTATAGTTATTTATATCATAATTTCTAGCCTAGTGACCGTCTCAGTTTTAATTTTTGGTAGGATCTCGTCCCGTTCCTTTTTGGTAACTCGGTAACAAAAACGGCGCCGGAGTTGTGACTGTGAGATTTAGTCCATATTATGATATAAGACTTACCCTAGACTTGACTTCCTGTTAGACTTAGTTCTGGTAAATTTTGGGGTTTAATTTGGGTCCCAAAAATTAGACTTGATTTAACCATGTTTATTCTTAGAAACCGGCATACCGACGATATACTACAATATACCGACGGTATAACGATTTTGACCGACTTGAGTTTTAGAAATTTTTTGTGAACCCTATCGGCATTCCGACGGTGTACTATAGTATACCAACATTATATCGATTATGTCGACATTGGTTGACAGACTTCAAGATATTTGTCTTGGCCGGCATACCGACGGCATACTGGGCTGTACCGACGGCATACTGGGCTGTACTGACGGTATACCGATTTGTGAAACTTTTTTTTTCAGTAACTTTTTGCCTACTTGGAATGACATACCAACGGTATACTACAGTATACCGATGGTATACTGATTTGTTGGAATCCAGAACTTGTTGTATTTTTCTTGGTATACCGATCGTGCACTTTCTTTAGGAATTCTTGGTTTTTCGTGATTTCATGTTGAAACTTCTGGCTTTTGCATGGATACGCAATAACTTGACCTAATTTTGGACATGAAATCATATGGCTTCAGATGACTTGACTTAGCTTTACTCGATTTTATCCGGCTTTTCTCGGCTACATGTGATGACATGATTGACTGGACTTGACTTAGCATGACTTTACATGGCTTCATCGGACATAGTTTGACTTGGTTTTACTTGGTTTTATCTGGTTGAACATGGCTTCACATAGTTGTACATGGCTTTACCTGGCTTCACCTGGATTGACATGGCTTCACTTTGCTTTACCTGGCTTCACTTGGTGACACATGGCTTGGTTGTTATCGTAACTTACATAAGTCCAATTGTGCAATATATATTAAACATATTTATATTACTATTAGAACTTAATTTGTCTGCATCATGTCTAGGATGGATTCTGTGGAATGCCACACCCGAATTCATACAAGAAACTGCTAGGGGTTTATAATTAGAGATTCACTTAGTACATGCCTAGGGATTTTTCTAGATCACATGCAGTCCCGGTTATTCATACTGTTATCTTGAGGAGTATCCAGTAGCTTATATCATGGCATATCTTAAGGAGTATCTAGTTGGTTGTGTGTATGGATATCCCGGAAGGACTGCAGGGGCATACGATCAGAAGGAACTCTAGCATCACATTGCATTGTAAAGTTAGTAATTACGGATTGTGATAACCCTAGTTAGTTAAAGGTACTAAGCCGTACTTATATGATTTGTCGTGATTCATGGTTAGTCTAGGCTTTATATGATCATATTTACTTTCAGTACTTGTTATTTTCTTATTAATTATCAGATCCGGATATGTCTTATTGCAGGATTTACAGTATTTATTATCCTAAGATCTTTTACATTCAGTCTTTCATTTCCAGTATTTGTATTGCTTGTGTTATTGGTTTAAGTTTCTAGATTGGCTTCCTTTGTGGTACTTACTATTTGGGGGTCTGACTCTACTGGTTTTGTATGGCCAGATCCAGTAGAAGCACCAAAGGATCTTTCGTACTTTCCTGAGGATGGTGGCCACCAGGAGCACCATACAACTTAAGTGTATTTTTTTACTTCTCCACCCTGATGTACATTCTATTTTATGGGCGTTTAGCCATCGAGCACGTGTTTAGCTCATGTTTTGGTTTAACCATTTAGCCTACGGGCATTAGCATGATTGACATATCCTAAGGTTAATCATGTATGACTCAGATTCTGGTTAGTTTATTCATTCCATGTTTACTAGCATTATGATCATATGTATATTATAGTTTGAGATGATTTACTATTATATTTTAGCTGATCTTATATATTGTTATTATTTTTGTTGTTTTTATGATTGAGACACTAGGGTTTGTTGGACCTAGGCTTGACTATTGGTTTATAGTAGTGACCCCTCATGTCTTACAGCTTCACCGTATATGCAAAGTACCAGAGTGCTCTAAGTATACGTAGTTGGCCTTGTCAACCCCGCTCTCCAGTATTCTAGTTCTGGGGCGTGACACAATTTTAGTGGTAACCCATGCAGGTCTGTTTGAGAGGATTAGGTCTGTCTGAGCGGATTATGTCTGTATGAGCAGATTTGATCTAATTTTTACAGATATGTGGGGGGTTATTACTATTGCTAGATGTCTCAATCCTAAAATATTCTCCTTGATCCATAGTTAGTTTTCTCTATCCTTGATTCTTGATCTGATATATGCTTATTCGTTGATCTATCATGTTCTCCGACTGACTCTTGTATCCTTAACTTTCAGGGACACTATTTTAATTACTATCAGCCAGATGGATCGAGTATAGCTCGAGGAGGGTCAGCATTCGGGATATCAGCATATTACTGGAGATCAGTCTCAGCATTCAGGGGCAGAGTTTAGAGTAGATCCTGAGGCAGATCGGCCGACAGTACCAGACCAGCAGGAAGCACCTGTACACCCAGTTTACTCGAGCAGCCAAAGGGTATTGCCCGAGCCCTAATGGATGCCTTTTGTGGTATCATGACAACCCAGTAGCACCAAAGTGATATACTCACTTAGTCGGTTTAGACAACGTTGGAGTGAGGTGGTTCTCAGATCCCTAATTCTGCGACCAGCTTCAGACATCTCAGTCCTCCATACTTTTATGGTACAGAAGACGCGATTTTGTCTGATGCTTGGCTGCAGGACACTAAGGCCATCTTGTAGGCATCAGAAACTCTGGCTAGAGAGCGTGTAGCAGTAGTGAGGCTACAGTTGTTGGACTTGGCCCGTGACTAGTCACCTCAGAGTCTATAGCCATATTCTTTTCATGTAGGCAAACAAACGAATATCCCCTCTAGATGGGAGAAGGTCCTCCTTAAAAAGTAGTTTAGTCCCATCTGCTAGAGCTTGAAGAATTCCTAATGGTCCAGCATATTCTGGACCAATACGTGGTCCCGTTACTCGGAGGTTCGAATCCTTCCGTCCCATATTGTCTCTATCAGAAACAAAAGATTCTTCTCTTTAACTGCAGGCGAGCGGAGTGAGGCAAAGTGAGGTGACCAAAGGAAGGGCATGAGAAAGGAAGGAAGCGGCGGGCAGCGCAGGAGATTTATCTCATAACACCAATTCTATGGACAGTTTTTACTGAGTGATTTCAGGCGAGGTATTTTGATGCGGTGGTGCTTTACGAGCTTCAGCAGAGGTTTAACAACCAAAGGCAGGAGAATAGGACCATCGACGGTTATACGACAGAGTTTGCGAGACTTAGTCGGTTTGCTCCTATTTTGGTAGCGACCGAGTTGGAGAGGGCGAGTAGGTTCTAGCAAGGACTCCATTTAAAGATTACCTTGGCGGTGGAGCAGCATGAGTTTCAGACCTTTGACAAGGTGATGCATGCAGCTAGGAGGTATGAGTACATATTACAAAGGATTATCGATCGAGTTGGGAGCCTGAAGAGGCCCAATATTTCAGGAGGGTCAGCATCCCATTCATCATCACCAGCTCTAGTAGTTAGAGTCCTGACGATTGGATCCTCAAGAAAAATATTATCATCTCAGCAGTCTTCCCAAACGTTTCCTCAGCAGCGACAGTCATCTTCTTCTTCCCGTAGTTGTTTCCGTTACTAGAAACCTGGACATATTGTATTAGAGTGTCGTAGGGCACATGGATTGTACTTAGTATGCGGGGCATTAGACCACATAGTTGGGACATATCCTAGAAGGAACCAAACTGGGTTATCATCAGCCCAATCAGCAATTCAGCCAGCAGTGCCATAGTACAGGGCACTAATACCAGTGCTGCAGCAGCAGGTTCAGAGGCCTTTGCCTCCACAGGTTCAGGCATTCCAGAAGAGGCCGTATCAGTATGCTTAGGCCCAGGCACAGGCAAGACCTAGAGGTCAGCAGTAGAGGGGACCAGCACCTAGAGGATAGGGTCGAGCCTTCTTGCTATCAATGGAAGAGGATTTGGTAGCAGGAGAGGTGGTAGCAGGTACCATTCTCATCCACTTTCATTCAGCTTCAGTTTTATTTGAGTCTGGTGTATCACATTCATTTATATCTGCACGCTTTGTGATACGAGTTTGATTGAAGTCTGAGTCCTTACTTGTAATGTTGAATATACTTACTGGTAACGATCTTATGGGAGTAGATAGAGTATATCTCTCATGTAGAGTTATAGTGTGCGAGAGAGAGTTTCTCGCGAGGCTAATAGAGTTTTCTATGGGCAATTATGATATCGTCATTGGGATGGATTGGTTGAGTGTGAGACACGCGATGATAGATTGCCATAGTGGCAAGGTTATCTTTTGAGTACCAGATGGGGAGGAGTTCTCATTCTTGAGAGGTGCAGTAAAGTTACCGGAGGTTACATTGATGATGGCAGAGGCTGAGGAGGTACAGTTTTCCAGGGTAGTTTGTGAGTTTTCTAACTTATTTCCAGACAAGTTACCAGGTGCGCCACCAGTTAGACGTGGAGTTCTATATTGATTTGATCCCGGGAGCAGAGCCAGTATCAGAGAGAGTTTATAGGATGTCAGCATTTGAGTTGGAGATCTTGTACCGGATGATTGAGGAATTGAGAGCCAAGGGATTCATTAGACCTAGTGCATCATCTTGGGGAGCCCCATTACTTCCTGTTAAAAAGAATGATGGTTCATCGTATTTAGTTATTGATTATAGAACACTAATGTGGCAACCATTAAGAACAAGTATTCCTTGCCCATGATAGATGACTTATTTGATCAGCTCAGTGGGGCGATTATATTTTTTAAGATCGATTTACGGTCTGGGTATCATCAGATTAGAGTCAGAGAGTAGGTGTGAACACCCGAATTTTTCAAAAATTAAAGTATGAATTTATTGGGATTTTTTTGTAATTTTTAAATAAGTAAAATAAATGTTTTTTAGGAATTAAGTATTTTTGAGTATTAAATTAATATTAAAATATCATAAAAATTATATTTTAAGTGTAAAATAAATAATTAGACATAGTGTAATTTTTTTAGAATTTATTGGACCCAAAAACTATTTTTAAACAGCTAAAAATAATATTTTAAATAAACCGGTTTAAACCATCCAGAACCGAACCGAACCAACCTAAATAAACCAACCCTAACGGGTCAGATTTGAACCCGACCCGCTGACCGAACCCACTACCCGCTACCCATTAACTGATACAAAATCCTAAACCTAAACCCCGTCGATCCGCCTCCCCCGCCGCCCATTCCCCCGTCGTCGTCGGCCTCATCTTCTCCCCGACCCGCCGTCGCCAACTCTTCGCCTCCCCGACCGACCACCTCCCACAACCTCCAATCGCCGACCATCCACCTCCCCGCTTCCCCTATAAAAACCCTCGACCTACGGCCATCACCATCATCTTCCTCTACCGTCTCTCCGTCGACCCCCGGCCACCGAGCCTTCGGCCGACCTCGACCCGGCGACCTCCGACGACCAGTACCGATGACCTCCGCCGCCAGCAGCCATAGCAGCCGAGCAGCCGTCGTCGACGAGCACTGCCACCCCACAGTCGTCGCGTCGTGCCGCCCCATGTACGCACTGTACAGACATTTTTGATCTTTTTCGGTGAGTTTTTCTTTCTCCTCATCGCATTATTTTCTGAACGGTCTGCTACGACACGTTCGCTGTGTAACCCTCTCGAAACCCGTTTAATTAGACTGGGGTATCGTATCCTATGTCGATCGTAAACTATGACGCAAAAACAAAAAAATATATCCTAATTTTGGACTTCGAAAACTGTCCCGAACTCATAAGTTCACGGCCGTTTTACGTCCAACCTGTTTAATAATTCTAAAATTCATTTGAACGGTAAATTAGATAATATAACCGAGTTTCAAACCCTACAATTAGTGTAATTTGTTGTGCTGTAGATTGTAATTTATTCGCGGGTGAAATCGACCAAAATCTTGGTTTTCAAAACCCAAATTCTCCCAAAATTGGGTGCATCCCATTAAATGAGGCGACTTCGTTGTGTGCAAATTTTACCGAAAGGTGCGCATCGTCAATACAGATGTGTAAGATTTTACGGAAGTTAATTTGGTTGTGCGTGCACACCGGAATCAACCGCACGTATCCGTCAAAATTGTCCCGTATTGGGCCTGTTCTGAAACTTATTGTAACTCCGTGTGTGCTTGTCGTTTCGTAACGAAACTGCATCATCGGACTCGTAGCGTTACATTGGTCCTGTGACCCAAGATTGGTTCAATTCTGAGAACGTTGATAAAACCCCGTATCGTGGGCCCCACGGCTCCCCTTAACGGGCAATTTTGTGATCGGCTCATCGAAATCCAATTTTGGATATTCTGTTGGGTTCATATTATCGTTCTGGACTTATAAATACTAAGTTTGATGAATTTAGAGAACTTTGTCTCTGGCATATTTTTTGGTGCGAGTGTGCTACATGTGGACTCTACTTTGACCAAAAACTGTCAATTTTGCCCTTTATCCAGATTGGACTTATGGATAGGCAATCCTAGCTATTTCATTTCTTCTTAGAATTATGGTAGTATTTATTTCAGCATCCAGAGGAGTACCTGAAGATCCTGCTGTTACCGGAGCAATTAGAGGAATTCAAACCCTATGCAAGTGTACCTTGCCAAACTTGCAGCACTTGCTTCTTATTATTCTCTTGATTTATTCATGTGATGTATCTGTTTAATCTAGGACCGTGAGACATTGCTCAGTGTCCGAATAAGATTCGAGTATCGACGCCGTACGCGGAGTCGTGTAACGTCACTTAAAGAATTGATATTGCGATCCTATATATTTTTCGTGCTTGCTTTATCAAGTACGTCATACCATAGGCCACCTGACACTATTTATAAGATAGAATCTTTTCTGAGTCACTCATGGTGATTCTGTATAGGATTACAGGATTTGTAACATAGATATTACATATGCATAGCTATCATTATGACTCGCTGCATTAGTTAGAGGTCATGATCTTGCGTGTTATGGACATGAGACGTCGTGGACATGAGACGTATGATTACATTGGGTGGGAAGAGTATTACCATATTAAAGGCTGATTATATTATATATATATAGTTTCTGGATGTGCCTTGGACTCTGACCAGAGCTTTGGCACATGCACTGGCCTTTCGAGATATATAATGCTGCTATGGGTTTTTCCGACACAAAGCCTATAGTAGTTTCAGCCTGAGTATGATTAATGCTCTCACTTGCATATCACTTAGTTGATTACATAGTTTGTCTTATTGATATATTTTTTTATATACTGTATTTATTTGGCTTGAGTTATTCTTGTACCTTGCTATGTCCCCTGAGGACCTGGATCCGGATTATGTCCCTAGGTTTAGCAGAGGAGATCTACCCCGAGGTATACGGGACAGGAGTAGACATTGGAGCAGTACCAGTACCAGAGGATGAGGTAATGCCAGAAGATTTCTCCTGAGTATTTGCTTTATATACTTAGTCATTTCTGTTCTTGATACTCTATTTCATGTCTCATGGATTTCTGTATTAAACTCATTATCGGGTTGTTCCCCGAGATATTTTATTGAGACTTGTTGATTTATATTTCATCTTGATTATTCTGATATTTGAACTGTGATTATCTTCTGTGGATGAGGTTAGATTTAGATTGTGACTTGTATCGTAGGCCTTTATCGTTATTTTATAGCTTAAGTACACTCTAATGGGTCCATTAAATTGGGTTTGCCCATTGGAGTGTGCTGCTGGCCATTGCCACGTGTCTAGTCCCTCGGTATTTTGGGACTAGGGCGTGACAGCAGGACATACCAAAGATGATGTTCAGATCTAGATATGGTCATTGGGAGTTCCTAGTTATACTATTTGGAGCGACCAATGTACTAGCTATATTCATGTCTCTCATGAATAGCATCTCCATGCCTAACTTAGACCAGTTTATGATAGTGTTTATTGATGATATCTTGATCTATAATCGGAGTGAGAAAGAGCATGAGCATCATCTTTGTGTAGTTCTTCAGATTCTTCGAGAGCAGCAGATGTACGCGAAGTTTAGCAAGTGTGAGTTATGGCTTGATAGTATCTCATTCTTGGGACATATCATTTTTGGTGGAGGAGTCGAGGTAGATCCCAAGAAGGTGGAGGCTATTGAGAGTTGGCCAGTACCCCGTACAGCTTCATATATGCGCAGTTTTCTGGGTCTAGCAGGTTACTACAGGCCGTTTGTAGCAGACTTTGCGAGGATCTCCGCACCCTTGACATGGCTGGTGTAAGGATGTGTATTTTGAGTGGTCAGATGCTTATCAGACTTCTTTCGAGAAGCTCAAGCATAGTTTGATCTCGGCTCCTATTCTGACACTTCCAGCAGGACCAGGTGGGTTCTCAGTATATTATGATGCTTCAGGAATAGGATTAGGGTGTGTCCTTATACAGCCTGGCAGAGTAATAGCTTATGCATCTCGGCAGCTTCGAGATCATGAGAAGAGTTATCCGATACATGATCTTGAGTTGGCAGCAGTATTGTTTGCACTTAAGCTCTGGAGGCATTATCAATATGGTGATCGAGTGGAGATCTTCATAAACCATAAAATCTTGAGATATGTGTTCACACAGAAGAAACTCAACATGCGTCAGAGGAAGTGGCTCGAGTTATTGTCGGACTATGATCTTGACCTTCAGTATCATCCAGGGAAGGCCAATATCGTAGCAGATGCCTTGAGCAGGAGAGAAGAAGCTTACTTCTTGACAGAGAAGCATTATATTTTGGAGGATCTGTAGGAGATGGGTATCAAGGTAGTACTACCTGGCGATATCAATTTTATGGCGAATCTGCAGGTTCAGTCTTCTATATTTGAGAGGATCAGAGCAGAGCAGACTGGTGATGTCAGACTTCAGCAGCTCAGAGCAGAGTGTGAGTCAGGATGCAGACCAAAGTTGAGCATTCATAAGAATGGGACTCTCAGGTTTGGGAGCCGACTTTGTGTGCCGAGAGGAGATATCCGGCAGAAAATTATGTTAGAGGCCCACGTTCTCAGTACTCAGTGCATCCAGGAGGGACGAAGATGTATCAGGATATTCGTCAGCACTTCTGGTAGAATGGTATGAAGAGGGAGATAGCTCGGTTCATTTTTCGGTGTTTAGTCTGTCAGTAGGTCAAGGCTGAGCATCAGAGATCGGCTAGACTACTTCAACCTTTACCGATTTTGGAGTGGAAGTGGGACCATATTACTATGGACGTTGTGACCGATCTCCCTAGATCCCCGTCTGGCAGAGATGCTATATGGG
The DNA here is from genome assembly GCA_036927795.1 of Iris macrosiphon. Classification (NCBI taxonomy): domain Eukaryota; kingdom Viridiplantae; phylum Streptophyta; class Magnoliopsida; order Asparagales; family Iridaceae; genus Iris; species Iris macrosiphon. The sequence continues at coordinate 572,026 of JAYESA010000085.1, forward strand.
TTATAGTGGATCGTATGTCACCCTCATTTTTTTAGCTAAGGGTAGTTTGGTAATTTGGCATGGGTATTTAATTTTATAAATATAATATTTATATTAATGTGATGATTGTATTAATTATTTATTTATGTCGAGCTTTAATTAATTGTGGGTAATATTATTTATTTTAGTTAGAGGCTTATGTTATTTATTTAATTAGAGAGACTAGACAATATTAGACTTGTTACATATGGACCTATTTAAATTTTTCATGACAAATAAGTGAGCCCAACTTAGACCCAAGCCCATTAGTCATTCCAATAATTAAATTAGGAGGGATTAGTGTAATTATAATTAGTTAGAGACTTTCAATTATACCCATCCTTAAGTATTCCTCATAATGCAACATATGGGGGGCAACTTGGACATTTGACATTTCTTGGAGTAGGGGGAAGAGGTCGGCCACTTTAGGGGGGTTCTCCTCTCTCTCTCTCTTTCTCTCTCTCCTAATTTGCATTTATTTTGTGTCCAAATTCTAGATCCCCAATTTTCTAAATTCTCTCCATTGAATTTTCACATAATTCACCACCAATTCCTTCTCAATTCATCATTCTTGGAGTCTTGAAGCTTAGAGAAGCAAGGAGCATAAGGAGGAGAAGCTTTGGAGATAGAGATCGTGTACAATTATATTTTTATTAGAAATTTATCTCCCAATTAGTAATTCCTAAATTTTTCTCTCATTGTAGCTTCTTAATCATGCATTTGACCATTAGGAATGACCCTGTGGCATAGGACTACCTATAGGAACAAGTTCTAGGCTAATTGGCTTTGTATTGTGAGATCTATGAGATAATTTGTGTGTAGGTTAGGGAAATTTTACACCTCAATTATATGTAATGAGACTAATTAGATATAATTAGACTTAGATAAGGGTTATGGGACTAGGTACGTGTCCACAAATGGATACATATAGGTCGTATCACGGTATCTTGCGATACGGTGTGATACAGAGTCAATTTTGGGTGATTTACATGAATTCTCTTCATTATATGTTATAATAATTTCTAATATATATATATATATATATATATATATATATATATATATATATATATATATATATATATATATATGACTTGAAGGAATGATCAATTTTGGAAAAAATGAAAGTTTGGCACTTCATTGGTTTGAGTATCATAGATATCCTAGTATGCACTATAGGTATTTGCCTTAATATATATATATATATATATATATATATATATATATATATATATATATATATATGTGTGTGTGTGTGTGTGTGTGTGTGTGTGTAGGAAGGAATGTCAAGTGATTGGTATTGATAACATTGGGTCTGTGATTCATTGTCCCTACTTGTGTGTGAGCATGTATCATTAGCACTATATATTGCATTGGTATTGATACTTGAAGCATCCTTGTGTAAGAGTGAGTGTGGTGCATCAATTGTAGATACCTGGTATCATATGAAGATGTAGTGTACCAACTAGTTTCTTGAAGTCATGCATGATGAGGGGGGAGGGAGAGCTTCCAGCTCTGCAGTAACTAGGCTCTGTAGTAGCATGCTGCAGCAGCAGTGCAACAATAACTGCAGTTGCTAGCTAGCATTGGAAGTGCTAGCAGTGCAATACAGCAGCAGCAGCAATGGCTGCTCGAGAGCAGCAACTGTAGCAGAGAATCAGCAAGTACAGAGCAGTATGCACTGCTCGAGTAAAGCATTGCAGCTACAGCAGTATAGCAAGCTTGTAGAAGCAAGCATAGCAAGAGCAGCAGTACAACACTGCACAACAAGAGCAGCAGCTAGGAGCATATAGTAAGAGCATGCACAACAATGTATCAGTAGTTGCAACTGCAGCAGTGTTCAGCAACTACATCAACAACAAGTGCAACAGAATGCACAACAAATGCAGCAGTCATCAGTGTACATAGTATGTATCAGTGAGCATACTTTGTGTGTGGATCAATAGAGGTATGGATACTTGGTTGCAGATCAGTAGGTAGGGGTTATGGCAGTACAAGGAGATAGGTTCAGTCTATGCAATGCACATATATGTGCATTTGAGCACCCATGCAAATGCACATGACTGTAAGAAGGAATCAACTTGAGTACGGGGTAAAATCTGCTGAGGGTTAATATAATGATAGGAGACTGATACCTTAGTGTTAGTCTATGATTTTAGTTTTAGATTGATACCGTAGGAGATAAAGGGAGTGTTTGCATAGGGTTGCCAGTTGGGTTGATGAGCAATTTAGGTTTTGGAGTTGGGAGGACTTGCACACAATGTAAAGGGTACCAGTTTGCCACTGATGCACATCAGTGGGTATACATTTAGGTGTATTAGTAGTGCAATTAGTTATTAGTAGTATATAGATTATATATATATTAATGAGTAGCTAGTAGATAATATTAGCTAAATATTAGATATTATAGCTATATTATAGCTATACTATCCAGTATAGTCTAGTATTAACTAGTGTTAACTTGGAACCTAGGTGATAACCTAGTATAGCTAAGTTTAGCTAATTAGTGACCAATATGAGACTAACCTTAGTGTGGACCTAGTGAGACTTAGAAATGGACCTAGATGCATGCATTAGTGTATTTTATCCATTCCTCTTTTATTATACCATTTAACTTGATAATTCCTAAAATAGGTTTGTGTGACACCAGCTTGAGCATCGAGAGACACACCTTGCTCAGGATCTCAGGAGAGTACATCTCTCTGTTAGTTTTTATTTCATGATAGTATATATATCACTTATTCTAGAACTGTGTACTTGATACTGATACTTGGTTACACGGACTGGTACTATATAAATCCCGTCAGGAGATGTTATCCTCTACCGTGTTCAGTGGGTACTCATTCACATATATTTTATCGTGTACATCGGGTATTGATTTTCATGTGCTTCATATGCATCCACTATTTCGTATGCTAGTGTGACTATATCGTATTCATGTACGTAACGTGTCGTGATTGGATCCATGAGTATTAGTTGGAGAGGAGAGTAGAAGTTGGTTATGTGATCAAAGCCCTATTTACCTCATGTGTATGTCGATTATACACCTCATGTATAATCGAGTTACCTTTATACCTCATGTGCAACCTAAGCTGATCACATAACGAACTTGCGCTCTAAATCACATAGCTAGTATTCCTATTTTTTACTTGCAGTTTATTTTCAGTATTTACTTTCCAGTTCTTTATTGTGATTATTGCATGTCCTCACTTATATTGTCCATTCTTAATACTTGTGCATCATGTATCCTTTTCTATTACTCATTGTATATGCTCGATTATGTATTTGAAATTACTTTCAGAGGTATGTACTTCTCTCCAATCCTGACTGGATATATTTTTCAGATGATTGGCTAGAGGAGCTCTGTCCCACTTATTACGGACCACAGGACGACATTCCATTAGAGAATACACATTTAGAGCATGAGGACTTAATACCAGAGCCTGGGGAGGTTTAGATTATTGCTAGACTTGTATTAGACTCTTAATGAGGTTATTGGCATGTACATATTGTTTTAGTCTTGTGGATGTATTGTGACTCTTTCTTTCGTTATTCCATTCGTGCTCTATCTTCCTTAGTTTGTATCGTGATTGAGTATAGTTATATTTATAGATACCATATTGTTCCTCCGTTTAGAGTTGGGGTGATTGACAGGTACCATATATATATTCTTGAGATATTTAGATAGTAGAGTTGGCCCAGACATCGTTCTACCGCCGATGCTACGGAGTAGGCTAGACGTACTCACGTACTCGTGCCTGAATATCTGGGTGTGGGTCATGACACATCTTTAGTGGTGGCCCATGCAGGTCAGTCCTCGAGGATGTCGTAGTAGTTCTCACCTAGAGTATTGCTACGAGCCTACCTTAGAAAATAGGATATAGGCTGAGAGTATACTCAATCACAACAAGGAAACATTTTCAATTATCACTTTTACTATCATTATCTATTGGAATACTTGCTTTACTTTAAAATATTACTGTCCTTCTTTGATGATATCGTATCTTGCGCAGTATTGACTTCTTTGTTTCAATCTGTTTTCAGGATGCCTCCGAAGACAGATTCTTTCGTTCAGGAGCAGCGGCAGCTTACTCAGCTACTTTCCGGCCTACTGCAGAGAGGGCAGCAGCTACTACTGTTTCTTCCCCAGTTGAGAGGGTCGACTCGCCGGTTCAGGTGGGGGTCTCAGCAGTCGCCTTTGGGGGTGCTACTCTCCTAGTTCGGAGGGCAGTTCCAGCCATTTCTGAGGGACTTCTATCCCCGTCGCCAGCGCCAGTTATTGTTACCCAGCTGTTCAAACTATTCCAGCAGATAATGGAGGCCCAGAGGGCTGAGGCACAGCACAGATAGACTGATGTGATGAGTAAGGGCATTGGTAATGCCCACCAGGTGGCCATTACCGTAGTGGAGAGGATGGTGCCACCACAGCCATAGGAGGTACAGCCCAGGCCCGGTAACATACAGGACTTCAAGAAGTTGGATCTTTGGCCCTTTAAGGGGACAAAGGGCATTATATATGCAGATGACTGGTTGGAGAACATGGAGCGCATCATGCGCTTATCCCGCCTAGCTGAGGATCTAAAGGTAGAGGCAGTAGGACTACAGATGATGGACATCACCAGTACATGGCTTCGGAATGAGCCACAGATTATCGATCTGAAACTGACGTGGGATGAGTTCAAGGACTTGTTCAAAAGAAAGTTCTTCCCGCCCACCAAGAGACTTGATTTGGAGCGACAATTCCAGAACCTTTACCAGAGGAATATGTCGGTAGAGGGGTATGCCATTGAGTTCGACAGACTGAGCAGATATGCAGACTACATGGTGAGAGATCCAGAGATCCGGGCGAGTAGATTCAAAGAGGGCCTGAATTGGGAGGTGAGGGCTCTCATATTCTCGAGCCATGAGACATACGCAGATATTTTGAGGGAGGCCCACAAGGTCGAGAGAGACCTAAGTTCGAGGCCCAAAAGCGACCAAGATATTTTTGGTGGTAGCAGCAACACGGGTCCAGCCAAGAGATCCTATTTTCAGCCACAAAGACAGTAGTTCCCTGCACCTATCAGAGAACTAGTATAGCAGATGCACCATATGCATAGGCCAGCCCAGCCAGCTCATGTTTGCCCCTTTTGTAAGAAGTTAGGGCATGGGTGGGATGTTTACATGAAGAGGCTTGGTCAGTATTTATTTTTTGGCTCAGTAGACCACCAGCTGAGGGATTGTCCCAAGGCGATAGCTCGTACAGCTCAGGATGTAGCCCCGATTCAGAGGATACCCGCGAGACACCCAGCGGGAAAGCAGAGGACCTCATTTACCGCCACAGCAGCAGAGGTTCACGTAGCACCAGCACCTGTAGAGAGGTGCACAGCATGGGCGAGCTTTTGCCCTGACCGTGGAGGAGGCAGAGCCGGTCGGAGATGTTATAACAGGTTCAGTCTTACTTGATTCTTTTCCAGCTCATGCTTTATTTGATTTTGGTGCTTCACATAGTTTTGTTTCTGTATCCTTTGCTTTAAAACATCATCTTGAGACTGAACCGTTGGCACAAGATCATGACCAGGGGTGGAATTATCTTGGTCAGTGATGTTTGCAAGGAACAGAGAGTTTCTTTGGGAGGCCGAGAGTTGAGCATATGTCTATTCGTAATGCGACTTCTGAGCTAAGATATAGTACTTAAGATGGATTGGTTGAGTAGGCATCATTCTAGTATCGATTATCATGGAGGTAGAGTACTATTCAGACTGCTAGGAGAGCCAAAGTTTGAGTTCGTCAGGGGAGCAGCAGAGCAGAGCAGAGCGAAGAAGATTTTTGTGGAGCTTTGGTAGAAGAGCAGAAGCTGTCACATCCATTGATTGCTAAGTATATAGATATTTTGTCGGAGGAGTTATCGAGGTTGCCATCGGACAGAGATATAGAGTCCTCTATAGATTTGGTGCCAGGTGCAGAGCCAATATTACAACACATCTATAGAGCAAACAACAGTGAACTGGCTGAATTGAAGAAGCAGGAGGATGAATTGTAGGACAAGGGCTTCATCCGCTCCAGTTTATCATCGTGGGGTGCTCCGGTATTATTTGTACTAAAGAAGGATGGATCGGTACGCATGTGTATCGACTACAGGGCACTCAACAACCTCACTATCAAGAACAAATATCTGTTACCACGGATTGATGATCTCTTTGATTAGTTGAGCGGAGCAAGCAGGGAAGGAAGTCGTGGGCTGAGCCGGAGGTCACTTTTCCCGATCCATCCCGAAGGTTTTTTCCCTCTCTCGCCCATATTCTCAAAGATAGACTTGAGGTCGGGGTACCACCAGGTGAAAGTGAATAAGAAAGACATTCTGAAGACAGCTTTCAGGACTCGGTATGGACAGTTTGAGTTCTTGGTTATGTCGTTTGGGTTGACTAATGCCCCGACGGTATTCACGAACCTGGTAAATAAGGTATTTTACTAGTATCTGGATCAGTTCGTGGTAATATTTATTGATGATATACTGATATATTTGAAGACCCCGGAGGAGCATGAGAAGTACCTGAGGATAGTTCTGGAGACCCTCAGAAAGGAGAAGCTATATGGCAAGCTTTCGAAGTATGAGTTCTTCCTTGATAAGGTTGAATTCCTCGGGCATGTGATTATAGGAGACAAAATCTCAGTAGACCTAAAGAATATTTTAGCAGTTGAGTCATGGTCTACCTCGAGTTCAGTAGCGGGAGTTTTCTGGGATTAGCAGGGTATTACCGGAGATTTGTTCAAAATTGTTCCAGGATTGCGGAGTCGATAACTAGACTAACCAGGAAAGACGTAGAGTTCATCTGGACTAAGGATTGTTAGTCTGCTTTTGAGGAGCTAAAGAAGAGGTTAACTATAGCTCCCATATTGACATTACCATCAGGGACAGGAGGATTTTCTATATATAGTGATGCATCAGGTAAGGGTTTGGGTTGTGTGTTGCAACGGAATGGGAAGGTGATTGCCTATGCTTTCAGGCAATTATGCCCCACATGAGAAGAATTATCCTACCCACGACTTGAAGTTGGCAGCAGTTATTTTTTTCTTAAACTATAGACGAACTACTTGTATGGAGAGCGAGTAGAGATATTCACAGACCATAAGAGCTTGAAGTATGTGTTTACACAAAATGAGCTCAACATGAGACAGAGGCGATGGTTGGAGTTGATGAAGGACTTCAACATTGCTTTGCAGTATCATCTAGGGAAGGCCAAGTTAGTCACGGATGCCTTGAACAGGTATCCAGTGGCTATGTATTTGACGAGGGACTAACATTTATTGGCTGATCTTGATAGCTTGGGCATTAAGGTATTAGTTCCTGGAGTTGCAGCACAGATGTGGGGACTCCAAGTACAGTCAGAGTTGATGGACTGGATCAGAGCTGCACAGTTTGAGGATGAGTCTCTAAGGAGCATCAAAGCACAGGTCCGGATGGGATTGGTAGAGGACTTCAGTATCGCAGATGATGGATCATTGTAACATGGTACCAGGTTGTATGTACCGAGTGGAGCGTTGCACGAGAAGATTCTTCAGGAGATGCATCAATCTCAGTACTCTATGCATCCAGGTGCCAACAAGATATATAGGGACATGAGAGGGTATGTTTGGTGGTATGGTATAAAGCGGGAGGTGGCTAGCTTCGTATCTAGATGCTTGGTATGCTAGCAGGTAAAGACGGAAAGACAGAGGCCAGGTGGATTTCTTCAGCCTTTATCCATTCTAGAGTAAAAATGAGAGCATGTGACGATGGACTTTGTTTCAGGACTTCCGCATTCTCTAGGAGGTAAAGATGCGATTTGGGTCATCATAGACAAGTTGACCAAATCAGCCCACTTTATGCCATTCAAAGTGGGTACATCTACAAAGAATCTTGCAATGATATATGTGCATCAGATAGTCAGATTACATGGAGTTCCTGTGAGCATAGTCTCAAATCGGGATAGTCGCTTCATGTTCCACTTCTTCAGGAGTTTGTAGGCTAGCTTGGGCACTCAGCTCAAGTTCAGTACCGCATATCACCCTCATATAGACAAGTAGTCGGAGAGGACTATCCAGACTCTCGAGGATATGCTACGCACTTATGTTTTAGACTTTGGAGGTTCTTGGGAGAATCATCTTCACTTGGTAGAGTTTTTTATAACAACATCTACCAGGCAAGTATCGAGATGTCACCATTTGAGGCATTGTATGGACGGAGATGCCGTAATCCGTTATCATAGGATGATGTTGGTGAGAGAGCCTTATTGGGACCAGAGATAGTAGTGGATGCTACTGAGAAGGTGAAGCTCATCAGGGATATATTTCGGGTGGCACAGGACAGACAACGACATTGGGCCGATAGCCACCAGAGACTATTGGAGTTTGAAGTATAGATTTTGTTTGTATTGCTTGTGATTACTTATTTTTGTTAGAGTGCTAAGGCTGTATTTTGTGCTAGGTTGGCGATCTGGTTTTCTTGAGAATTTCTCTGATACGGGGTACGATTTATTTTGGTGGAGGCGAAAAGCTTAGTCCACGGTACATCGAACCTTTCGGTATTCTTGAGAGGGTCGGTGCAGTTGCTTACAGACTAGACTTGCCACCTGCATTGGAGGGAGTACACAACGTGTTCCATGTGTCATAGCTGAGATGGTACGTGGCAGATTCTAGCCATGTACTATATCACTCGGAGATCGAAGTTGGTCCGATACTCAGTTATCTAGAGTAGCCCGTAGAGATTTTAGACCGCAGGGAGAAGGTGTTGCAGAACCAGACGATTCCTTTGGTGCGCATCGCATAGAGGCATCACTCACCAGAAGAGAGTACCTGGGAGCGAGAGGCCGAGATGCATGAGCGATATCCTTATTTGTTTGAGCCGTGAGGTATAATTCTTTCTTGCTTGTATTGATTGCTTTTGGGTAGTTAGTTTCTTCCTTAATTTCGAGGACAAAATTTTTCTAAGGTGGGTAGGTTTGTCACCCTCACTTTTTCAGCTAGGAATAGTTTGGTAATTTGGCATGGATATTTAATTTTAAAAATATAATATTTATATTAATGTGATGATTGTATTAATTATTTATTTATGTTGTGCTTTAATTAATTATGGCTAGTATTATTTATTTTAGTTAGAGGCTTATGTTATTATTTAGTTAGAGAGACTAGACAATATTAGACTTGTCATATATAGACCTATTTAAATTTGTCATGATAAATAAGTGACCCCAACTTAGACCCAAGCCCATTAGTCATTCCACTAATTAACTTAGGAGGGATTAGTGTAATTACAATTAGTTATAGACTTCCAATTATACCCATCCTTAAGTATTCCTCATAATGCAACATGTAGGGGGCAAGTTGGACATTTGACATTTCTAGGAGTAGGGGGAAGAGGTCGGCCACTTGAGAGGGGGGGTTCTCCTCTCTCTCTCTCTCTCTCTCTCTCTCTCTCTCTCCTTATTTGCATTCATTTTGTGTCCAAATTCTAGATCCCCAATTTCCCAAATTTCTTCCATTAAATTTCTACACAATTCACTACCAGTTCCTTCTTAATTCATCATTCTTGGAGTCTTGAAGCTTGGAGAAGCAAGGAGCACAAGGAGGAGAAACTTTGGAGCTAGAGATCGTGTCCGGATCGTGTCCAATTATATTTTTATTGGGAATCTATCTCCCAATTGGTAATTTCTAAATTTTTCTCTCATTTTAGTTTTTTAATCATGCATTTGACCATTAGAAATGACCCCATGACATAAGACTACTTATAGGAACAAGTTCTAGTCTAATTGGCTTTGTATTTTGAGATCTCTGAGGTAATTTGTGTGTAGGTTGGGGGAACAAATTTGACACCTTAATTGTGTGTCATGAGACTAATTAGATATAATTAGACATAGATCTGGGTTATGGGACTATGTATGTGTTCACAAATGGATATGTATAGGCGGTATCATGGTATCTTGCGATACGGTATGATATGAAGCCAATTTTGGGTGATTTACATGAATTTTCTTCATTATATGTTATAATAATTTCTAATAGTTATAATTATATATATATAACTTGCAGGAATGATCAATTTTGGAAAAAAAAAGGAAAGTTTGGCACTTTATTGGTTTGAGTATCATAGATATCCTAGTATGCACTATAGGTATGATCAACAAGAGCATGCACAGTAATGTATCAACAACAGTATTCAGCAACTGCATTAGCAGCAAGCACAACAGAATGCACAGCAAATACATCAGTCATCAGTGTACATAGTGTGTATCAGTGAGCATACTTTGTGTGTGGATCAATTGAGGTATGGACACTTGGTTGCAGATCAGTAAGTAGGGGTTATGGCAGTACAAGGAGATGGGTTCAGTCTATGCAATGCACATATCTGTGCATTTGAGCACTAGTGCAAATGCACATGACTGTAAGAAGGAATCAACTTGAGTATGGGATAAAATCTGCCGAAGGTTAATATAATGATAGGAGACTGATACCTTAGTGTTGGTCTATGATTTCAGTTTTAGATTGATACTGTGGGAGATAAATAGAGTATTTGCATAGGGTTGTCAGTTGGGTTGATGAACAATTTAGGTTTTGGAGGTGGGAGGACTTGCATACAATGTAAAGGTTACCAGTTTGCCACTGATGCACATAAGTGGGTATATATTTAGGTGTATCAGTAGTGCGATTAGTTATTAGTAGTATATAGATTATATATATATTAGTGAGTATCTAGTAGATAATATTAGCTAAATATTAGATATTATAGCTACACTATCCAGTATAGTCTAGCATTAACTAGTGTTAACTTGGAACCTAGGTGATAACCTAGTATAGCTAAGTTTAGCTAATTAGTGACCAATATGAGACTAACCTTAATATGGACCTAGTGAGACTTAGAAATGGACCTAGATGCATGCATTGGTGTATTTTATCCATTACTCTTTTATTACACCATTTAACTTGATAATTCCTAAAATAGGTTTATGTGACACCAGCTTGAGCATCGAGAGACACACCTTGCTCAGGACCTCAGGCGAGTACATCTCTCTGTTAGTTTTTATTTCATGATAGTGTATATATTACTTGTTCTAGAACTGCGTACTTGATACTGACACTTGGTTACACGGACTGGACACTATAGATCCCGTCAGAAGATGTTATTCTCTACTGTGTTTAGCGGGTACTCATTCACATGTATCTCATCGTGTGCATCGGGTATTAATTTTTATGTGCTTCATGTGCATCCACTATTTCGTGTTTCGTGTGCTAGTGTGACTATATCGTATTCATGTACGTAACGTGTCATGATTAGATCCATGAGTATTGGTTGGGGAGAGGGAGTAGAAGTTGGTTATGTAATCAAAGCCTAATTTACCTCATGTGTATGTCGATTATACATCTCACGTATAATCGAGTTACCTTTATACCTCATGTGCAACCTAAATCGATCACATAACGAACTTGCGCTCTAAATCACATAGCTAGTATTCTTGTTTTTCTACTTACAGTTTATTTCCAGTATTTACTTTCCAGTTCTTTATTATGATTATTGCCTATCCTCACCTATATTATCTATTCTTAATACTTGTGCATCTTGTATCCTTTTCTATTACTCGTTGTATATGCTCGATTATGTATTTAAAATTGCTTTCAGTGGTATGTATTTCGTTACAATCCTGACTGGATATATTTTTTAGATGATTGGCTAGAGGAGCTTTGTCCCACTTATTATGGGCTGCAGGACAGTGTTCCATTAGAGGATACATATTTAGAGAAGGAGAACTTAGTACCAGAGTCTGAGAAGGTTTAGATTATTGGTAGACTTGTATTAGACTCTTATTGAGGTTATTGGCATGTACATATTATTTCAGTCTTGTGGATGTATTGTGACTCTTTCTTCTATTATTCCATTCGTGCTCTATCTTCCTTAGTTTGCATTATGATTGAGTATAGTTATATTTATCAGATACCATATTGTTCCTCCGTTTGGAGTTGGGGTGATTGATAGGTACCATATATATATATATATATATATATATATATATATATATATATATATATATATATATATATATATATATATTGTTGAGATGTTTAGATAGTAGAGTTAACCCAGACAGGGTTCTACCGTCGATATTGCAGCGTAGGCTGGACGTATCCACATACTCGTGCCCGAATATCCGGGTGCGGGTCATGACAATCGACTCACGAAGGTTACTCACTTTCTTTCTTTCTTTCAGACTGGGCCAGTATACAGAGTAGCTAGCTGAGATGTACATGAGATAGATAGTCAGATTGCATGGTTTACCCGTTAGCATAGTGTCAGATAGAGATTCACGGTTCACATCTTATTTCTGGCAGAGCCTACAGCAGAGTCTGGATACTAGGTTGAAGTTTAGTTTAGACTTCCATCCACAGACAGACGGTCGGTCGGAGCGTACTATTCAAACTTTAGAGAATATGCTTCGAGCATGTACACTTGAATTTGGTAGATCTTGGGAGGATCACTTGTATTTAGTAGAGTTCTCCTATAACAACAGCTTCCAGTCGAGCATTCAGATGGCACCCTTCGAGGCTTTGTATCGTAGGAGATACAGATTACCATTAGCTTGGGATGACATTGTCGAGAGGTAGATTCTTGGTCCAGAGATAATTGCTCAGTCAGTTGGAGTGATTAGGCAGATCAGACAGCATCTCAGAGTGGCTCAAGATCGCCAGCGTCATTGGACAGATCAACACCATCATCATCTTGAGTTCTCTGTCGGCGACCATGTATTTGTGAGGATTTTGCCTACCCGTAGAGTTATTAGATTTGGAGTACGGGAAAAGTTTAGTCCCATATATATAGGTCCATTCGATATTCTCGAGCGAGTTGGAGACGTATCTTATCGTCTAGCTCTTCCACCATCGCTTTATGAGGTACATGACGTCTTTCACATATCTCAGTTACGCCAGTATATTCCAGATCTGAGCCATATCCTGGATCATTCTGAGTTGGTCGTTGGTACTGACCTATCATATAAGGAGAGGCGCATGTCTATTTTGGACCAGAGGAAGAAGGTTCTCAATAACCGGACTATCAGGTTAGTTCGTGTTGCTTGGGAGCATCACTCACTAGGGGAGTCAATTTTGGAGTGGGAGGATGATATGCGTACTCGTTATCCATTTCTCTTCGACTTGGGAGGTATACTTATTCGTATACCCGTGTCTTATCTTATCCTGTGCATATGATTGATTGTTAGTTTATCTGTTATATCTGTTATTTTTACTTTCTAATTTTTTGTTGTTGCCCAAAAAATGTGCTCACATAAGTTTTTTGCTTATTTCGGTTTCGAGTTGGCTTTCTCAGATTTTCTTGTTAATGATTTTTGGATCCTTATGGAAATTCTGAGGACGAAATTTTTCTAAGGAGGGGAGAGTTGTGAGACTCGTCTCACAGTATTCGTATTTTATGCGGATACATATTTTGTGCTAGTTATTGAATTTTATTGGATCTCGAGGAAGCCCAAAAAATCCTCAAAATTAAAACTTTACTACCTGAACGGTATACCGACGGTATACTGCCCTAAATATATTTGTTTCACTTTCGAGATATTTTTTAGATAGTTTCTCTATAAATAGTACTCAAGATATTTTATTTTCTTCTTTATCTTCCTCTCTCCTCTCTTCTTTATTTTCTCTCGAGCTTGGAAGCGTGGTCTTGAGACCTGGAGTATGATTTCTGAACCCCTTCGTGGTGGTAGATTAGAAGGTTTAGGCTGGGAGCTCGCGTTAGGCAAGTACACCTTGCCGATTTCGTAAACTTCTTTTACTTTCTGTCATTTTACTTTTCTGGAGCATGGTTATTACTTTTTAGCATATACTTGCTTTTCTATAGTTGTTTATATCATGATTTTTAGCCTAGTGACTGTCTCGATTTTGATTTCTGGTAGAATCCCGTCCCGTCCCTTTTTGGCAACTCAGTAACGGAAACGGTACCGGAGTTGTGACTGTGAGATTTAGTCCATATTGTGATATGAGACTTACCCTAGAATTGACTTCCAGTTAGACTTGGTTCTAGTAATTTTTGGGGTTTTATTTGGGTCACAGATTCGACTTGATTTAACCTTGTTTATTCTTGGAGACCGGCATACCGACGGTATACCGATTTTGATCGACTTAATTTTTAGATATTTTTCTGTGAACCCTATCGTCATACTGATGGTGTACTACAGTATACTGACGGCATACCGATTCTGCTGATGGTTGATCGACTTCAGGATATTTGTCTTGGTCGACATTTCAACGACATGCTGGGCTGTACCGACGGTATACCGATTTGTGGAACTTTATTTTCAGTAACTTTTTGCCTACTTAGAATGGCATACCGATAGTATACTACAGTATTCCGATGGTATACCAATTTTTTGGAATCCAGAACTTGTTGTATTTTTCTATCTCTAGGCCGGTGTACCAACGGTATACTGGACTGTATCGGCGGTATACTGATCGTGCACTTTCTTTAGAAATTCTTGATTTTTTGTGATTTTATGTTAAAACTTCTGTCTTTTGCTTGGACACACGATGACTTGACCTAATTTGGATATGAACTCACATGGCTTCAGATGACTTGGCTTTACTCAATTTTACCCAGCTTTGCCTGACTACACGTAATGACATGATTGACTGGACTTGACTTGGCATGACTTTACACAACCGTTTTAACCCATCTTTCTTGTTCACCAACACCAATGGATACTTGTTCTTCAACTCCTCTACATGTTGATACAGCTTATCTAATTGTCACCGTGTTCAGCTGTCTATAATCGATAGAACAATCTTAGAGAAAATCCTAGCTCCTTTAAATTGGTCAAATAGGTCATCAATTGTGGACAGTGGATATTTATTCTTCACTGTCACCGCGTTTAACTATCTATAATCGATACACAACCGTGTTGACCCATCTTTCTTGTTTACCAACACCAATGGTGCTCCCCAGAGTGATCCACTAGTCCGAATGAACTTTTTTTCCTTTAACTCCTCTATATGTTGATACAACTTATCTAACTCTGAGGGTGTCATCGGGTAAACCTTACAAGATATGGGTTCTGCCCTGGGAATCAACTCTATACAGAACTCAACGTCTCTTACTGGTGGCATCCCTGGGAGATCTTCTGGAAAAATATCAAGGAACTCCTTGACCACCTTAGGTGCCTATTCTTCCACTATTACCGCTGCTATATCCTTACTCTCTGGCTGGCCTTATACGGTCCTAACGAAGATGAACTCTTCCAAGCCTGCGATGCTAAACGACACTCTCCCTCCATGATTATATATCGTAGCATGACTGTCTCTCAGTCAATCCATGCCTAGGATGATATCGAAGTTACACATAGGAAACTCGATCAACTATGCGGGTAGATGATACCCACACACCATGGCTGGACATGTTAAACATACCCTACTAACTCCTACGAGCCTATTACCAGTGAGTATATTCAATCTCTTTAGCAATGCCTCAAAATCCATACCAATACGTGTCACAAATTATGTCGATATAAAAGAATGGAAAGCTCCTGAATCAAACAACGCTAAAGCAGGAAAAGATGCAACTGAAATGGTACCTGTCATTATGTCGCCCAACGCTAACGCCTCTTCCAAACATAGGGTGAATGCTTGACCCTGACCCTGTTGCTGCTGCTTCTGCCTCTTCCCTTGCTGACCCTGCGGGGGTCTCTACTGCCCATATTGATGCCTCTGCTGGCCATGCTGTTGTGGCCTCGGCTGACCCTGATGTTGTCACTGTATTTGCTCGTATATCTGAGTCTGTGTCGGCAATGGACGTTGTGCTAACGGTCTAACTTCCAATGTTGGCCTTCGGTATTGCACTGCCCCAGGAGCTGGCAACATTGGAAACTGCTGAACTGGTCCTTCATGCCTTTGCATCTATGGACAAGTCGCTATCTTATGATCTGCGCTCCCATACCTCAAATACTGCCCCTTTGTTATCCAGCACACATCCCGAGTGTGGCCTCCCTTGCCACAATAAGTGTACCCTACTTGCAGTCCCGAGCACGGTTGTTGCTGCTGAGGACGCGATTGTTGTTGTCGGACCGGAGCCTCCATAATTGCTGATGTTGGCCTTCGTGACTCTGAGTCATGAATACGAATACCTGGTGCTGGTGCCGAAGTTCGTAGTACTGGCACTCCGCCTACACTCTGGGCATGCGACCTCTTCTGTCCTCCAGTTCTTACTGACAACCTCTGCAAAGTCAGCTCGTGCCTTCTTGCTGCCACTAACACGTCATCAAAAGTGGGGTAGTCATGCCCCTACACCATCTGCAGGATCTTCAGGTGAAGTCCATACTGGAACCTCATCGCCCTCTCTGACTCCATAGCCACCATTGTTGGAGCGAACTTGCTCAATCTGCAGAACTGTGCTACATAACCATCCACGGTCCTACCGGACTGCTTGAGATTAATTAATCGCTGCTGCAATTCATATTGTGCTACTACGCCAGAGTACTTGGCCTTGAACCTGGTTCTGAAGCTATCCCAAGAGATATGATGCCTTAAGCCAATCTTTATCGATGCCCACTAGTCACGAGCTAGGTCTTGAAGTTGCAACTTGATCTGGTCCACTTGATCTTCTGTCAAAACCTTAGCTGTTGTCATGATAGCCTCGGTATCCTGCAACCAAGCATCTGTTGTAATGGCATCCTCCGTGCCATTAAAGTATCTTGAGTTGAATTATCGGAATCTAATCGACGCACCCGAATCTGACTTTCTGTCTCTCGCTAAGGCTTCATGCAATCCTTGATTCAGAAGAACGTTCTGCTCTTGTTGCTGTAGTTGTTGGTACCGCTGGACTTCCATCTAGTGTTGCTAGGTAGCCACCATCCCCTGATGATCTCCAATAATGTGGGGTATTAAGCGTTGTTACTGATACTACTGGCATTGCTGGAAGTACTGGAATCTAAGGTAATGGTTGCCCTGCCTAACCACTGGCTTATCCGTCTGACCCAGTTCGACCACTGGCTTTACCACTACAACTAGCTCCACTCGGACCTGACAAGGAGGAAGTGCTGCCTCTGACAGATGTCCCAAGGAACCATGCCTTGTTGGTTTTTCTGCCAAGCCTGCTCCGATAACTGAGGACGAAGTGCCCCTAGAGGAAAGGAATACAAGGTATCAAAGATAGGACAAGAAGAAACAATGATACAAGCAACTTATCAGCTCAAGGGTGACATAGAGAAGGGATTCTTAATATCAATGAGGACAAGTGTTGATTGAGACTCCTATAACTAAAATACCCCACAATTATGAAAAATAGACCTGCATGGGCCACCAATAAAATATTGTCATGTCCCAGTACCAAAATACGAAGACGGACATGGCCAGCTACCCCGTATAAGGTATAATACGTCATACAGTGATCACGTCTGTAACTAGACAAGGGGGTGCATATACTATAATAAATTCTTTCTAGGGCCTTAAAGAACATCTATGTCTCAATCAGTCAAATAGTTAGCAATAAGAGCTAAACATATATGATAAAACAGTAAAGCATCCCCGACGTTGTATCAAAATAGTCAAGAACTATCTATTATAAAATATCGAGCTAGTACAAGGTCAATAGTACATATCGTTATCAGTTGCAGTCTGAATTTACACAAATATGTACAAAACTTGCCGGCTAAAGAATGCTGATGGCTAAACGCCCAAAATAATACAAAATACTAAAGTGGGAAAGAAGGAAACCCACTCAAGTCCCCCGTCGACTATGCTCCTGGTATGTACCATCAGCCAGGTATAAGGTAGAGTCCTCATGCTCCGCTACAAAATTTGGCCAAACAAAACTAGCAAGGTCAGGCCCCAAATAACAAGTACCATAAGAAAGCACATGAGAATAAACAAAAACAAAAACTGAATAAAATGCAAGAAAATTGAGCAAGGCTTGGGCTAAATTAGAGGCATGCATTATGTCATCGAAATAGTAGGATACCTCTACAATCAAACAAGGACAAGCGGTACCGAACTATACCGAGATAAAGTACAATCCATAAATTTGGTCAAACCAAGGGTATCTGCATCATTGTTTTGGTCCATAGTCTATCATAACACAATGGTCCAACCCGACAACCAAACAAGGACAAGGGTTGAACATCGTGCCACGATAGTCTGTCCCTAAGCTACTTAGTAGATGGAAATACAGAATCAACCATAATTTAATTAAACGGTCAATCAATCATACGGCTTGCTAGGTGATGTTTGGGTAACCCCAGTAATGCAATATAATTGGATCCTCAAATTGTGCTATGTCCAAGCAGGGCTAGCCGAACCAATAATATACAACATAAAAAAATATACCAGTCCCTTGCAAGACTACGGTGTTAAATAATCAGTAACAGTTCCAGTTCTCCTCTATAGTGGGATACTGGCTCAGTTATAATAATATTAATGGTCAGATACTGCACTCTACTAGTGCGGATGATATACAATATCATAGTGGCCTGCCTTGCACCCAATGATTAATATATATGACGAGGCTGACATGCACGATCTCGGGATCTGTTCCTTCCTAATATTGCTGCAACTTTTAGTTACCTAATTAACCCCATAGTTATCTGGAATCTTGTGTCGTGGTCACATAATTATCCTTCTAGATATCGTACCTTGGTACGGGTACGTTAAGGATAAATCCATAGTGGTTATTACAGATCTAATCTGGACTCATTCTGAGCATAATGCAATAATCAATCAAGTAATCTAACCACGTTATTCTGACTAGCTACATAAGTTTTCGTACAATTCTCATTTTTAGTACTAGCGAGCATGTAACAAGAATATACTTATAACATTACACCGTAGTGTATATATAGCACCTCAGTGTGCGAGCAAGATAGCACACTTAGTGCATAACACAAGTTATAGCACCTCGGTGAGGTATTAAGGAGTATCAGCATGGATATAAGTAGTCAAGCCAAGATCTAGGGTCAATTAGTTAATCAATTAAAATTCCTCTTCTCGCATCATAGCATAGATCAGGTATACGACCAGTGCTTCTACTATAAAGTTTTAGTTAGGCCTATAATTCTATCATAGTGTAAATAAAGCATTTGTCATTATTCAGATAATAAGGAAACATATAAGTCCTTAATTCACTATCACATACAAGGTCACGAGATTTGATAAGAAATCCAACTAATTAAAAAAAATGACAAAAACAGACATAAATAACCAAAAATAGGTGAAAATAGTCAAAAATAGAAAAAGTAGCTTTTTCGCGTACAAAATAGTCAAAAATAGCAAATATGTGTACAAAATAGTCAAAAATGATTTAAAATAGGCAAAAATAGCTTTTTGCGCACAAAACAGTCAAAGATGGCTCATCCGTGTACTTTTGGTTCAAAGGGGCCTCTTAACGCACTTTTTACGCAAAAACAAGATTATGTGCAAAAAGTACGCAAAGTAAAGGACTTTTGCACACTTTTTACATCCAGAATTGAATTATGCGTAAATATACGCAAAGCGGATGACTTCTGCGTACTTTTTACGTCCAGAATTGAATTCTGCGTAAATATACGCAAAGGGGAGGGTTTATGCGTACTTTTTACGTCTAGAATTGAATTCTGGGTAAATATATGCAAAGGGGAGGGTTTCTGCGCAAAATGTACGTAGAACATTGTTCTTCTTCTTCAGCCGACAAAAAAAATTCTAAAAACTTATTTTGTCCATAAAAACTTTATTTTAACTCGAAATTCGACGTTTCAAAAGGCAAAATCGAATAAAATTGAATTCCTCACAACATGAGATAATTATTTTCCAAAAATTCCAAGTTTTAAGAGAACAAATCCCCAAAATTCATAAAATCCTAACTTTTAAACTTAGATCTACTCCAAACCATTAATCAAAACCGAAAATCCCAAATACTAAAGTTGTAGAGGATCACTAGATACACATTATAAGCTAAAAATATGTAAAAAATAATAAAATATGCCAAAAATTATGATTTTTCTACTTTGTGCAAGATGTACTTGCCTTAAGTGTTAGGTAACCCTAACTCCAATCTCTTCCAAAGAGAAGGAAGAAAACTCCTAGTCTAGATCTAGGGTTTGAGGGTTTTGGGACTTGAAGGTTGGGGAGGAGGAGAGGAAAAAGAAAGAGAAAAATGAAAGGAATGAAGAAGATAGGGAAAATGTGAAGGCTTATATATGAGATAGAATTTAATGTCATACATCCACCTCATAAATCCATGATCCTAACTCTTCTCAATCGTCCAAGAAAGTACAAGTCTACGATTTTAGGGACTTTATCTATACGATTTTAGGGATTTCATCTATGTCCGGGTCCTAATACGGGTCTACGACAATTACCAAATAGATTTCTACTAGTCCCGGGTAGTTTATCTCAAAATCCAAATTATAAAATACAGAAATATAATACACAACCAATTATATGAATACGAAATTAGGGAACATATGTGATAGCAAACATCGTACAAATGTAAGAGAAAAATGAAATCAACACTTATTACTACTCTTAATGGGCTTACGTAATCAGAGTATAAAATAACTCTAATGGAAAGAAGGCTTGTATAAAACTTTAGCAATCGTAGTTGCTATAAATCGAAATACAAAAAAAGAACATGAAAAAAAAGACAAAACACAAAAATTTAAACCTCGCTGGGGTAATGGAGATCATCGTTGCTCAAAGCAAGATTCGATTATTTCCATCGATTCTCTTCCAAGAACCAGCAAGTTCATATCAAACAACGTCTGGAACGCTTATGAATATAACTCTAGATTGGATGAAGTTTGGACTCCTTGGACGTACAACACTTCCTTATTTCTAAATACCTGCTGCTAAGGTTCCTCTCACAATATGCACTCTCTGTTCTCTCACTTGTTCTCAGTTTCTCAATATGTCCCTATTTGGAAGAACACAACGTGTGTATGTGTGTGTGTGGTGTGTGTATATATATATATATATATATATATATATATATATATGTGTGTGTGTGTGTGTGTGTGTGTGTGTGTGTGTGTGTGTGTGTGTCTCTCTCTCTCTCTCTCTCTCTCTCTCTCTCTCTCTCTCTCTCTCTCTCTATATATATATATATATATATATATATATATATATATATGAGAACCCCTTAGCATCCCACTCCCTTAGTAGGCTCAAAATTCGAAGATAATGTCCACTAAGTAGAGGCGATTGTCACCGTTACCACCACTTAATATGGAGAAACTACCTACTAAATAGGGTTGTTAATGCCCATAAATCCTACACACCGATGAGATAATGGCCACTAGATAATGACGGTTACTACCACGTTCTATGTTGCCTTGTACCGTATTTTTTACAAAAACAGACATCCAACAGAACAACATCATCTACGTAGAAGCCCATACATCCTCGTTGTTCTGTTGCACCACTACACTACTGTACGCATTATTCTGCGCTGCTACTATACAACACCTGCACGAAACTCGCACGAAACGAGCACACAATGGCACAAAAACTTGCGCAAAAATAAGCGTAAAGTGCGTCATCAAAGCGCCACTTTGTACCCTTCGTCCGAGCCCGAGTCTGAGTCACTAAGCCCCTACGGGGCTTACCTCTTAGGTGGCATTTGGTTCAAGGTTTTCTATTCCTAAGAATGGGTTTTAGATTCCTTTTCCATTGGAAAGGAATTCAACATTCTCATACCCATGTTTGGTTAGGTTAAGTTGGAAATATGGAAAAGGAATATTAATTTATTAAATTTTCCATAACTATTCTTTTATGTTTTTATTATCTAAATTTACATGTTTGGGATAGAAGTTTAAATTTTGAAAGTAAAACGAGGGTATTATTGTCCAAACAAAATATTCAAACAGCATTCGTAGGAAAGCAAAACTATTCCCAAGGGGGGGCTTGGGAATTACTTTCCCACAACAATAAAAATATAAAGTCCCTCATATCCCTCCTTAATTTTCAATCCTAGACAAACCAAACAAGGGTAAGGAATCTAAAACCCAATCTCAAGCCTCCAAAACTTGAACCAAACACCACCTTAAGGGAAATCAAAAGAGAATGACAAAAATATAAATGTTTTCTTGAGGATTTGAACCTTGCTCCACTAAGAAAATACCACCATCATGATCGACAACCACATGGGCCACCACACCCATGTGCATATGTCAATACAAGTCAAAGCCTTATATTGAAATATACACTGGGGTTCCCAACATTGTGGGACTAAATCCTAGTGCTTACAAGTTCAAAACCCTAACAATTTCTTACATATTTCAATATATGGGCTGAGAGTTCCCCATAGTGACTATACATCATGTATTATGATAAATGTCATGTACGACTTGAATATTCCCGAATGGGTTAAATAATAGTATGATACAAAATAGAATATGCCTTGAATTCAGTACCGTAGTTGTTATCCTTCCCACACACATGCAATGACATCAACTGTAACTCTAGTAGCATATTAAAGAATTTGTGTTGATCTGATATCAGTATATGTATCTTGGGTGTCTACAAGCTTACCCTCAAGAGATGGCCTACATCTCTATTCATACACTTAGATGAGTTCTTTTTAGAGAGTTTTAACATAACCCAACATGAAGCCTTTCACTTTTTTGCGGTGCTACGTCGCTTTGACATGGCTCATAGTCGAGGTTCGCAACCTCTTGGTGGTGTCATACCATTGTAGCATGAGGTCCCAGCCTCTTTGTAATATTTTACTAGAACTCTCCACTTTTAGCATTAGGCTACCTGCCTATGCATGGTGCTAGGCCATTGTGACATGGCCCAAAGTCGAGGTCCTACCTCATACGGTATCACACCACTGTAGCATGAGGTACTAGCCCTTTTGTAG
The DNA here is from genome assembly GCA_036927795.1 of Iris macrosiphon. NCBI lineage: Eukaryota > Viridiplantae > Streptophyta > Magnoliopsida > Asparagales > Iridaceae > Iris > Iris macrosiphon. Next base: position 594,878 of record JAYESA010000085.1, read on the forward strand.
TGTTGAACTACCTGTGCTTCCTGAAACACGCTAGACATTTTAAATGTCCAAGAACTCATTAAGGCCTAATGCCAACCTCCCACTGGACTTATTCTACACAAAGAACAAATAGTATACTATAGGGGTTCCAGGATCCAATTTCATCAATGTCCCCAAGGACTAACTTATGTACCTGATTCTTTTTCAATTAATGGTCCTTCTTTGAACCAAAAGTTAGATGACTAATAGATTTTTCTTTGAACTAATCGCATAAAATTTTATGGTAGAAATACAAAGACATAATATCACCATACCTTCAAGCCTATTTTCTTTATTGTCCTTGACTAGCTGGTACTTGAGGACTTTAGTTAACGGATCTGCCAGATTCTCCTGGCTTTGAACGTCAACCACTGCAATGATGCCATCCTTGATATGTTCATTCAGTGCTTTATGACGAAGTCGCACAATTCTTTTCTTACCATTGAAGAGATCATTTGATGCTACTGTTAAAGTTTTTTGGTTGTCACAGTAGGTCATTATAGCTAGAATCCACGCACAACCAGCTGAAGATCATACATAATCTCCTAAAGCCATTTTGCTTCATCTGCTGCAGCTGCCAATGCATAGAACTCAGACTCCATCGATGAGTGAGAGAGCAAAGTCTGCTTCTTTGACTTCCACAATATAGTAGTCCCACCAATAGAGAAGACGTATCCTCCTATAGACCTTTCACTCCCTTCTTCTGAGTATCATCTTGTATCACTAAAGCCTTTCACTATTGTCGGATAATCGATATAGTGCAATACAAACTTCTGAGTTCTCTTGAGATATCTCTGGCTCTCTTTACAACTTTTTAGTGTTAAATATTTGGATTGCTCGTGAACTGACTCAGCATCCCCTCGACAAAAGCTATGTCAGGCTTAGTGGTGCTCATAGCATATATCAAACTTCCAATAATGCTCGAGTACTCCAACTATCTGACGCTTTACCCTAGATTTGTCTTCAAATTCTTGTCACACATGTATGGAGTGTCAATCCCTGGAAGATCCTGATATCCATAACATGTGACATATTTTCTACATAGTGAGTTTATGATAGAGCAAACCTATATTTCGTCCAGATGATCTTTATCTCCTGGATAACATTAACATCTACCACGTCCTTCATACTGAACTCGGACGAGAGAAATTTCTTCGTCTCTTTGATGCAATCTAGATTCGTGCCTAGGATTAGAACGTCGTCCATATAGAGACATAAAATCAATCATCTTTCATCAGCAAACTTTGTGTAGACACATTTATCTGTCTCAATGACCATAAAACCATTTAACCTGATGACCTTATCAAACTTTTTATGCCACATCTTGGGAGTTTGCTTCAGACTATATAGAGATTTTATCAACTTGCATACTTTGTCTTCAAGGTCCTTGACAACAAAGCCTTCTGGTTGGTGCATGTAAACTTCTTCGACCAGATCTTCATTCAGGAATGCTGTCTTGACATCCATCTGATGAATCACTAGCTTATGAATAGCACCCAGTGCAATCAGTATCCTGAAAGTTAACATTCGCACAACTAGAGCATATATGTCGAAGTAATCAATCTCCTGCTTCTGAGAGAACCCTTTAGCCACTAGCCTTGCCTTGAACTTATCAACAGTTTCATTGGCCTTCATATTCTTCTTGAATATCCATTTGCATCCGATAAATTTTTCTCATTCTGGCAGATTGGCTATCACCCAAGTGTTATTGGATGTTATGGAATCAATCTCATCATTGACAGTCTCCTTCCATAAGACAGCATCTCTAGTCTTTATCGCCTCACCATAGGTAAACAGACCTGCTTCTACATGATAGGTGACAAAATTAATACCGAAGTCCTTTGGCCTCCTTATTCACTTTGAAGATGGTTGAATGAGTTCTGGTTCAAACATTGCCTCTTGAATGACAACCTCCTCTTGGACTACATCTTTTTTGGAAGCACTGACCTCCTTAGTGCGTACAGTATTATCGGGAATATCTGCAAGAACGATATTCTTGTGTATGACAAACTTGTCTTCAAAGAATTTTGCATTGTGAGATTCTAAGATATTATTTGGTTCGATATCAAGAAATCTTCGAGCATTACTCTTTTTGACATAACCCAAGAATATGGTCTTCGTAGTCCTCGTCCCCAGCTTTTGAATCTTGATATCCGAAAGCTTCACATATGCCAGAAACCCCCACACTCGAATGATACTCAAGTTGGATCTAATCTTGAAGCAGAGTTCATGAGGAGTAAGATCATATTCTACGAACGACACTCTATTCAAAATAAAAGTAGCCATAAGGATAGCTTCTTCCCAGTAGCAATTCATAAGTCCAACAGTTAGTAGCATAGAGTTCATCATCTCTGTCAATGTCATGTTCTTCCTTTCCGCTACACCATTTGACTAGGGAGAATACTGTAGAAAAGTTATTTTATTAACAATTCTATGTTCTTTGCAGGATGATGTGAATTCAACGGAACAATATTCTCCGCCTCGAGCACTTCTAAGTCTCTTGAGTTGTTGTTCCATCTGACGTTTAGCTTCAGCCTTGAAGTCTTTGAACTTCTCGAATGCTTCACTTTTGACTTCAGAAGATAGACGAAGGCATACTTTGAGTAGCCGTCCATGAAGGTAATTAAGTACTTCATCCATGCCTTCGTAGATAATTACTTGAAGTCATAGAAATCTAAGTGCACCAACTCCAGAAGATATGTGCTTCGGTCATCTGAACAACTTTCTTATAATTTTAGTCTGCTCATAGACTTCACATTTCTCCACTTCCTTACCTCTCATATTTGGATATAAGGTCTAGACTAGATATTTTGTTAATTTTTTTAGAGTTATTTGTATTTACCCCCCCCCCCCCTCCCCCAAATTGTTAATCATATCTCCACTACCTCCCCCCTCCCCCAATTTTTATTTTAATTAGCACTACCCCCCAATTCTTAAAAAAAATTAAGCATTTTTTTTGGGTGGGGGGTATTACAATTATAATTAATAGGTTACGAAGGAAGGGGGTTGTGCTAATTAAAATAATAATTGGGGGGTAGTGGAGATATGATTAGTAATTGGGGGAAGGTAAATACAAATAACTCATTCTTTTACAATGTGCGTCCTAGTATATTGTGCTATAACTCAAGAGAATAACCCGAAAGTAGACACTACATTGATACATTTAGAAGGAGTTACAAGCTATAGTTTAAATATCCCTTCGGTACAAAAATATTTTTTGAAGTATGCTCCTTTGTAAGACATCATCATTTGGCCCGCAGTGATGTCCATTCTCAGGCCTACGTTACCCAACACACTCCCTGAGATCAAGTTCTTGGCGATCACTGGTATGTTCTTCACATTCTCTATGGTAAGTGACTTTTCCGAAGTCAGTTTTAGCACCACTGTCCCAATCCCAAAAACTTCTGTTTGTGATTTTTTCACCATCGAAATCTTCTCAAAAGTAGGCTCGTAAGTGGTGAATAACTCCTTCTTAGAATAAACGTGGTAAGATGCACCCATTTCCACCCACAAGTCAATGTCCGTGTCAGATGAGTCAACTTGTGCAATCATATCAACCAAGTTAAGCTAACCTTGCTCTTTTGGTTTGGATCTGCAATACTTCTTGAAATGTCCCTTCTTGCCACAATTGAAATTTGCCCCGTCGAATCTGGGCTTGGGCTTAAAAGAATCTGACTTCACCTTCAAATGGTTGAGGTCCTTCTTGTTGCTATGGGAAGCCTTCTGCTTTTTCTTAGAATTACCAATCAAACTGTAACATGTTTGCCCTAGAAAAATGTTTGGACAAACTATCCAATTTCAATAGAGCCATGGCTTCATCTTCAATATATATCCAATGCATAAGATCTTCCAGAAGGATTTCTATCTTCTTACGGTACATATTCGTTGTGAACTTATTCCAACCAGTAGGCATCTTGGATACAATGACAACATTGTCTTCTCATCTTGAAACTGAATCTTCATGAATTTATCGACGAGAAGGATCTAAGACATCAATTCGGCATCTTTGTATTGCTTCTCAAGAGACTCACAAACGTATCTTGTATTCTCATTCTTGTTATACGACTCTGCCATGGAATCATCTAAGGAGATGAGAATCAACAACTTGCAAAGTCTGTTATATCATCTCTATTTCTCTTGTGCAGCAGTCGCGTCTATCTTCTATTGTGCATTACATATTTCTGGAACTGTCATTTCCCATTCCTAATATACATAATTGATGCATATACTACATGCTTATTTTGTTGTGTGGCTAGGATTGCATGAGAGAGAACATGAATTCATGACATGGCTAGATCACCCTTTTCCTACATACACACACACACATACACACACACATATATTTTTACACACACACAAACACATATATACATATATATATATATATATATATATATATATATATATATATATATATATATATATATATATATATATATATATATATATATATATATATATATATATATAATATACACTTTCTTTTCTCTCTAGTCCTCTCTTATTTTCTTCTTTCCTTCTTCCTGCTTTCTACATTCTCTTCTCCCTCTTTTTCCCTCAAGACATAAAATTTTAGGACTAGAAATTATGAAGTAACTTCTTAATTTTCTTGAAGGAAGAGTACAAGGCTAGGTTAGCTAGCAACCCATGGTAAGTACACCTTGCTCAAAGTGAAAAAACCATGAATTTTGTCATATTTTTATTTTTAGTAAATTTAAAAATATTTTTGATAAAAAAATTGTGTATTTGAATTGCCTTCAACTTTTATATTTGGTATTTTTGATTTTGGTGAATGATTTTGAGTAGATCTAAGTTTTAAAATAGTACTTCTCGGATATTTCGTGGAATTAGTCTCTCAAATGTAAGAATTTGTGGAAACTAATCTACCATGTTTTATAGAATTTAATTTCATGCAATTTTGACCTTTAAAACGTCAAATTTTGATTTAAATTGAAGGTTTTATGGCCGAAACCAGTTTTGAAAATTTTTATGGGTTTCTCGGCTGTTGTTTTGGGAAGATGAACAGTTTCTACACAATTTTGTTTCTGCGAATAAAATCCTATGCTTGTGGTAGTCTGCGTAGAATTTTATTTTTGTGCAGGAATTTCCATGCGCGCATGCCCGGCTCTGCGACGAGAATTCTCTGCGGTGAGGTTTCTCTGTGGCGAGAATTTTATGCGCCAGAATTTTATGCGCGCTAGGATTCTTTGTGTCAGAATATTATGAGCGCTTGGATTCTATATGCTATAATGTTATGAGCGTTAAGGATTCTATGCGCCAGAATGTTATGAGAGATGGAATTCATATGCCAGAATGTTATGCGCATACCTCATATTTTGTCTATTCCTATTTATTTTCAATATTCTGCTTGACTCTATTGATCTCTGTTTAAGGATATATATATATATATATATATATATATATATATATATATATATATATATATATATTGCATCACTGGGGTAACCCAGATACCACCTAGCAAGCAATAGGACTAATTGGCTGACTTACTTAGACTCTCTGTAATTTCTTGTGTATTATACCATATGTTAGTAGTCTAGGAACATGGACTATGGTGGTTCAACCATTGTCCTTGTTTGGTTATAGGGTTGAGCTATTGTTCTACAATAGGCTATGAATCGAAACTATGATACAGATATCTTTAGCATGCCCATAATTAGTGGGTTATGCTCTGTCTCGGCGTAGTACATCACCTCTTGTTCTTGTTTGATTGTAGATGTGCCCTACTGCCTCGATGATAACATGCACGCCTACGGTTATGGTATGGGTCTTATTTATGTATTTTCTCTAAATTTGGTCCTTTTACTTGTGGTACTTACTATTGGGGCCTGATCCCACTGGTTTTGTTTGGTCAGATCTCATAGCAGAGCCTGAGGATCTAGTTATCTACCCGATCCATGGTGCACACCAGGAGCATAGCCGCCGGGAGACTTGAGTGGATTTTTCTCCACCACTCATAGCATTTTATACTTTTAGACGTTTAGCTACCGACACATATTAGCCGAAAAAGTCTCTGTGTACATAATTATAATTATTCAGACTGTAGTTGACAACGACTATGTACTATTGGCATTGTACTAGCTCATCATTTTGTATAGCTAGTTTCTTGATCATTTTGATAAACGTCGGAGATGCCTTACTGCTTTATCATACATGCTCTATAATTTCTACTTTTTGATTGGCTGATTGAGACATAGATGTTTTGTGTAACCATATGAGAGTTGATTATAGTATGCACCCCCAGGTCTAGTGACAGCCGTGATCGCCGTACGATATTCTCATACCTTATACGGTGTAGCTGGCCATGTCTGTTTTGGTATTTATCCAGTATTATGGGAGCGGAACGTGATAGGAACAACATGTTCTAAATTTGTCAACACGTAGTCAATGTTGATGAGTTAAAGATTCAGAGATATCTTCCTCTTCCAGTTGTTGTAATGCTCTCCACCAAATTTCTCAAGTCTGTGAAAACTGGTGCTGAGGAGACTTGTGCGATTCTCCATCTATGTTGCTAGAATCTTGCTTTGAGATTGTTGTTCCCGACGTTACAGAGATCATATAAATGTACGAGAAAATCGAAATCACCACTGTTTACTGCTCTTAATGGTCTTACATAATCAGAGTATAACCCTAATGGAAAGAAAGCTTGTAAAAAACTTTAATAGTCGCAGTTGCTACAAATGAAAATACAACAAAAAATACGAGAAAGAAGACAGAAATTTAAACCTCGTTGGGGTGATGAAGATCACCATTGCTCAAATCAAGATTCGGTCATTTGCGTCGATCTACTCTCAGGAATCAGCAAGTTCAGATCAAAGAACTTCTGGAACGCTCTTGGCACTCTGGATTGTACGAAGTTCGGACTCCTCGGACGTACAACACTTCCTTGTTTCTGAATAACTGTCGCTAAAGTTCCTCTCACAATACACATGCTCTGTTCTCTCACTTGTTCTATGTTTCTCAATCTGTCCCTCTCTGGAAGAACACATGTATATATATAGTAGAACCCCTTACCAGCCCACTCCCTTAGTGGGTTCAAAATCTAAAGATAATGTCCACTAAGTAGAGGCGGTTGCCACCATTACCATCACTTAATGTGGAGATTCACCCATTAAATAGGGTGGTTAATATCAATTAATCCCACTAACCGAAGAGATAATGGCCATTAAATAATGACGGTCCACGTTTTGTGCTGCCTTGTACCATATTTTTCGCTGAAACAAATATTCAGTGGAACAACAGCATCTACGCGAAAGCTCGCACAGCCTTGCTATTCCGCTGTACCAGTGCACGCGCTGTTCCGGCTACAATCACACTGCACCCGCACGAAAACTCGCACGGAATGAGCACGCAATGGCGCAAAAACTCGCACGAAAAACGAATGCAAACAACGTCTGATGCGAAGTACAAAGTGCGCAATCAAAGCACCACTTTGCGTCTTTCGTCCGAGTCCGAGTTCGAGTTCGAGTTCGAGTCGATATACTATAAAAAATCCAAAAGTGAAGACAAAAAATCATAAATATTTTCTTTGGGATTTAAACCTTGCACCACTAAGAAAATACTACCATCATGACAACCACATAGACCATCACATCTCATGTGCACATGTCAATACAAGGCAAAACCTTATATTAAAATCTACACTTGGAGTTTTCAATGATGTGGGACTAAAGCCTAGTGCTTACAAGTTCGAAACCCCAACACGTAGTATAACACATATACTACGAGAGGGAGGAGAGAGACAGAGAGAGTTTAGAGAGAGAGAGAGAGAGAGAGAGAACAGGATTCCAATACATGATAGTGGGGGTGTTGGTTGCACCAATTTTATTAGGATAGAGACATGGTTCTTGTTGGAAGTGTTTAGATAACCTAATAGAATATATAGGAGATGAAAGGGATCACGTTTTTCACAGTTGGCAATATGTTACTCTCCACATTTTATTTACTCATATTAGTAGTTGAATGCTCAGCTAGTTGCTAGGATAGACAGATGATTTGATTCGTGGAGAAAATTTTGGAGTCTCTATCTACAAAATCTAAAAGTTATTTGCCAACAAAATATGACTCCCAAGCAATTCCATCGAGTCTTTTAGTTCGAAGGAGTATGCATCATGATACCAAGTCCACCAAGATTATCTATGTTCTCCGTAACAAATTATTGATTTTTTCTTTCACCGAGTAAAATGAAACGTCGATCACCTCCTTTGCCGGTACATGTTGAGAAAGTTTCTGTTTTCTCAAATAGCGTGGGATGTACACTAACCCACGAATGAACGTATAGGATGAAGACAAATTTGGTGAAGTGAACTGAAATAAAATACTTTATTTTATTCAACTTAATCATGAAATTATAAGATACATCGACTTATAAAATACTCTATCATTACACTTGTTATAACTCGTCCCTTCAGTTACAAAACTCATAATCTTGAGTTTGTAACTCATGATCATTGAGGACATATACAGGCCGACTCTTTCTTTAGGCAAAAAAAAATAGCTGTCTAGGGTCCACTTTTTTAGGAATCCTAAAAATATTATATAGGTATATATATGTAATCATCAAATTTTATCTTTTTTTTTTCTTTGAAAGGTCAGGACAAAATATATCTGGCTGAAAAAAGAAGAATATGAAAAATGATACAGCTGACTTGGTAAAACGTGACAATCAATTAAGATCATTTACTGCTTCTTTCTCTCCTCTCTTGTAGAAATTATCGCACCGTACGCGCCTCTTCATCTTCCATGTTTTATATAAAGAGAAAAAAAAAAGTAGAAGCCATGCGCTCTCTCTCTCCCTCTCTCATACAGCTGCAAGCACCTGCAAGAACGATACTCGTATATAGGTATATTTTTAAAAATATGAAATACTAGTATATAGGTATATTTTCAAAAAGGATTTCATATTTGGACTTTTGTCTAAGACTTCCAAATGACTTGAGACGGCCCTGGACATATAACTCATGCATGAAAACTACTTACTATCTAAATTCATTTTTCACAAAATGCAACTTTACATATATTGTATGGCGTTGATTTTTATTTTTCTTGTATGTATTATTTGGAGCACAAGGAATAGCAAAAATTTATGACTATTTTGTGTTTGTATGTAAATAGACATTAAATAACTAGAGAAGCTTCCGTGGGTGGCTGTCGGCAGAAGAGAATAGTATGCGACACTTTCTTTTCTGAGCTTTGGAGAGAGGAGATAAAAATCATAAACCACTTATATTTCACTGTTTCAAATATAAATACAATATAGATTTTATTGTGTTGTGCCTTCAGTCCATAAAAATAAACAGATTTTTTATGTTTAGAGCTACTAGTTGTCTTGTTTAGTTCGCAAAAAGAAAAAAAAATCAAATCAATTCCGTGCTATTTTTTTTATTTGAAAATTACAATTTCTATCAAAAACAAATCGGTGTTTGAAAATGTCAAAAAAATTGACTATTTAAGGTGAAAAAATAAATCCTTGGATGGATGGAGGAAACCATCTCTCATATTTTTCTTTCCATTGGAATTACTTTTCTTTCTTTTTCCATTTCTTTTACATCCAAACATAGAATATGAATGAATTTTCTTTTCCAACATTTTGATTCAACGAACCAACCGAGAGCAAACCCAGCATGCCTAAAGGTTTAGAGCTACTACTTGTTTTTATTGTTTGTGCATGATTGTTTTCCATATATTGACTGCGAGACAAACATACATACAAGCAATGAAAACAAGTAGTATAGCTGTGGAGTAACAGACATTCAGAACCAAAAAGTTCTCTGCTAATCTCTTGTGCCGTAGCCGAAAAGTTGCCTGCGTTTACTTCCAAACACAAGCGTTTACTTCCAAACACAAATATAGTTTAATTTTTTTCAATTAAATTAAACTAATAACACCTCAACTGTAGTATTCTAACGTTTTTAGCACATTAACTTTATACTATTCAATTTTGGTACCCAAATTTTATAAATTGCACTTTTGAATCACTTTTCGTCAATTTTGAGACACATCGAAATCACTTCAAAAGAATATTTGTAAGTTATTTAAACTGCACTTTTGTACTACAAGATATGTTTTTGAAGTAGCAATGAAAAATTAAGGTGCCAAAAACGTTCGAATACTATAGATACAATGACATTAGGGTAATTTAGCCCTCTTTTTTCATAGCATATAATGTTTGCAAGTTTAAGTACAATCCGAACAATACATGCAAGAATACCCATGAAGGCCTATAAATTGATGTTGAGGGAGCATGAGCAAATTAGTTATAGTTTAGAAGAGAGATCTAATGGAAGGGAAGAAGCAAAATCCTCACTTTCCTCCCCTGTACTACTACTACTCTCTCTCTCTCCTCTTCAGAGTGCAAGGAACGATCGATCCAGGAGACTGCTGTCTACAAATAGGCGGCTTTGAATGCTGCAACCCCAAAAATACTGCAGCACCGTAGCTCAATGGAGGTCACTTTCCTTTTTCAGGAAACAATAAAACAAAGGGAGGGTGCATGCTTCCTTTTATTTCAAAAGCTTGTGTTGATGTTTGCAAGTAGTTTTGTTTGCAGTAGTGTGCGATGTCGTTTGGAATTATGTCCGACTATAGTCGAATGGTTTGTGTTGAAGTTTCTCTCTTTCCTACAATCCTAATTTCCATAACTTTTATGCTGTCACTTCGGACTGCACCAAACACAAAAAGCTGCTATAAACTTCTGAGTGAACATGAACAGGCTCCTGATATAAGGGGGGGAAAAACTACCATAAAATTCAATGTAGCAATGTACTGCATGCATATCTCAACATATGGGCAAAATTATTAAACCAGCAGAACAGACCTGACCTGCTTAAAGCATAACCACATAATGGTAAGCATATTGCCAAAGATATTCATATACTGAAGCTCTTACCAATTGTAACATGAAACCTCCAAGCTAATACAAACATGAGACAACGATGGTAAAAGCAGTTTGGAATGACAGTATCAGCAGAATGTTGATTGCAACCTATGCACAATATTTGCAGAGCACTCCTTGTATCTACTGTGCAGTGCCCAAAAGCTTTCTGGGTTAGTCATTTGAATTCTCAGTTACATAGAACTAAGAGTTCTCCAAAACCATATATTTCAATATTAGTAGGATATTAGGAATACGACCTAAATGATCATGTAGTCATACCACATGTACTCATGCTTCGAGCAGACTTTATCTTCGTCGAATTCTGAAAAAGATATGGTAGCATGTGGGGAAGCTCTATGGATGCTAGTGAACACTCTGCGAACCCCTTCCAAATCCGATTGAATGTCGTCCACATAATGCAAGTTTATGGACTCGAGAGCAGCCGCCTTTTCTGCTATGAACTTGATCAGCTTCATCTCAACCTTCCTACCTGAGAATTCAGTGATGTTCACCGTCTTCAGGCAAGGGAACTCATAACCAACAGAGTCAATGTTCAGAGAAAGTTCCTCGGCGTTATATTGCCTACTGGAAAAGCGCCGCTGAATCCAATACATGTCATCGTGTTCATGCTCCAAATTGTATGTGGCCTTCACATGGAACACACTAAGGTTAGTAAAATTTTAAATGCTGTTCAGACCATCTAAAACTGTAGATTTATACGAAACGAAGACCAGGTTCCGACGTACACGAATGCATAGCTGCTCTAGAGATGGACAATCCCTCAACATTGATAGAAGGGC
>JAYESA010000086.1:130000-132500 GCA_036927795.1 Iris macrosiphon
GCAAATGGAAAGCATCGTTGGGCTTAAAAGATGGATCGAATCGGAACGAACAGTTGGGATACGCTTGAATGAGCGATGGGTGAATCGAATGATAGCGAGCATGGACTATGATTTTGGGCAACAACTAAAGGCAAGAATTAGTGGCTGACAGACTTTTGAAGATAGCTAAAATGTGATAGCAACGTCGGAACAAATCACTGCGCTGCTCGAGTAAGTTGGAAGTGCATTGTGGGACGCAGCAAATGGATAAGAATTGGAGCAAGTCTTGGGTTTTGAGAATCATTGCAATTTGTAGTGTGAGAATCGAATATGCAATTCAGAAATTTGATGGATTCAGGACAGAACGGCGGATTGATGGAATAAGGTTTCAACGAGCGCGGTTCCCGGATTCGGAAAATTCGCTCGGATGAATGGTTGGAATTTGAGTCAGATTTTCAGATGAGATATAGCATGGTTTATAGTAACTGTCCATCGTGATGATTACAATTATCGAGCGTAGCTTCGGGACAGCTGACCCTAGCGACTGGCCCGTCAGATCAGAGATTGAATATGGTAGACCCATAGAACGACCCTTGAGGCGGCGTATTTGGGAATGCGTCGAGGGCAGATGTGAGCATGTGATTTGGCTTATTGACTGAGTGTTGGATTTGAGAGATCCTTGGGATAGCCTTCAGCTGAAGAAGCAGCCGGAAGATCGAAGCGATGGTGGAAGTAGCCTAGTCAACTGATGAGATTCAGAGTCGCAGATTTTTATCGATGGCATCGCCTCTGACTCATCGTGCCCTGGAAGGGAATAGCATTTATATGAATTGACGACTGTGAAACTAGCTCGTGAAGTTAAAGCAACGGCTCGTTCAGATCAAATCCTTGCGAATACTGGAAGGGACAGATTTGCTTCAGATTTACAAGATGTCTCGGAACTATTCTGGGAAGCTTGCTCATTCGAAAGGTGAAGGCGATATTCTCTGCTTCGAGGCAGTGGAAGCAGCACGAAGAACTATTCCATGCGCAACCTAAGAATTGTGGCGAGTGTGACCACGTTGAAATCGTGGCGACACAAATCCCTTTGACGTGGCGGCGAGATCTTCGTGGATCACACGAACCTCAATATAGATGTTCACCCTGTGAGATATTGAGATGGCAGGAAATGTGTTGGACTGAGCTGATCTAAACAAGTTGATATTTGGGTAAGTCGCATGGCTGGGGTAGATCAGTTTTGAGATGATCGTTCGGTGCACGAGATAATATTTGGAGATGTTGCTAGTACTGATTTCAGAAATAGTTGGATGGATTGAGCTGGAACACGAACTGATTGAGTCGGTGGAAAATCTGCATAATTGAGAATAGTTCTCGAGCGAATGTGTTGGAATGGAAATTGTGTTTGGTTCAATTGGGAGCAAAGCATATGGACGCCTCGAACATAAAGATGCCCTTGTAACTTGTTCAAATTTGCTATCGCAAAGTTCGGCTGAAATGCATGTATTTTAGGGACGCCTTAAATATGTTTACGATCCAAAACTAAGCGATACGAAGAATTCGTATTGAGCTGCAAGGAGGATGTGGGAATTTGGAACTTGTACGAGCGTTCAGCAGAACGAGATATTGTGTCAGAAATAGTATATATGATAAGTTGCATAGAGCAGATCAATGGAATTGGATTGTGGCATGCAAGTGAGGAATGAGTACCAGCACGGTTCGTGGACGAACCTGATTCTAAGTGGTATATTATGTAACGCCCGCAACCGCTCGGAGCGTTACGCTGAGTCGGATTGAATGAATCAAATGCTGGTTACATTTGAAATGTCGAATTTTGGGAAGAAGGATTAATCGAGTTGGTTTCAATGTGCAGATGGCTAGCGGGTTCGATGGAAATCAGGTGTTCGTTCCGAACAGGACTGAATAGCTGAATGGAAACGATAATGCCGTCTTCCTTAAGTCCGATCGGTCGGATGATTTGGAGAGCACGGCCTACTCGCACGGTCATACCAGTTGAGTAGATCGCGCTTGCATCGGACCACGGGTTCAAGGGATTGGCCGTATCGGCAGGACAGGATGCCTAACGGATTCAAACATAGGTGAGTGGGCTCTTTCCCTTCTCCTCTACTCCTTCATGCCTAATAATATGGAAAACACGTAATGGCTTGAACACTTGGACTGAAACATCAGGAAGCACTACACTGAGGCGTGCATAGAGTGTGCGTCGTTGGCTTGGTAGGATTGTGGCTTGATATGGTTTACGCGTTGGTTAGTTGGATACGATAGCTGGATTATTCATTTGAGGCGATCGGTTGGATTACTTGGGATTATGCTTGGACGGTTGGAAATATACAAGTTGGAATGATACAATTGAGGCAATGGGAACATTAAGAATATCGGGATTCGGGCGAGCAAACGTGCATCCGTGCGCGTGTATCACAAGGATGCTTTGTCTTGCAAAGCAGGCAGTTGTGGTTCGAAACCGAACGACTGCATCGGCGCGGGCATTGTGCCTCTTTTGGGG
>JAYESA010000086.1:157500-160000 GCA_036927795.1 Iris macrosiphon
TGAATAAGGGATAAGGCTTACGTCGAATAGAAGTTCCGGGTAATTGGAATCGATATCATGATCGGAAAAGACTTAAAGGATTGTACGAGCGAGTTTGAGTTGAAACAAGCAAATTACAAACTTGAGTCGAGATTGAATAATCTGAGATGCGAACGAAATAAGTGCAATTAGAAATGATGTAGTGCACGAATAATAGCGTGCATGGAAAATTGGATTTGAGTGGGAGATCGCTCGATAGAATTTGATTTGAGTACGAATGCGATGATTCCAAATTTTGGGATTTAGACCATAACAATGGTTGGAAGATAGCTCGGATTGATGCAAGTTGAAAGAATTATGATTTTGATGGATTGAGTTAAGCGGTAATAAATTTGGCTTGGAGTTTGGAAGAACGATCTTGAAATCATGTTCGGAAAGATAACATTCGAAATCTGTCCCAAGCGAGAACGATTATCCTGCGAGAGCGTCGACGTGGTGATTTCACGTACGATAGGGATAAGCAAACTCAAGAAAACAGATTCGGTGATTATTCCCAAAAACGAACTCGATGAATGGAACGTATCGATGGGATAGACTTGGGTTTGGGAATTGATCTTAGTTGTTTGAGGAACGCTAAGAGTAGACTAAGAAAATGAGTCTAAGGATTTTTTCTTGAGGAGCTAGTCTAGAAACGTAAAGTAAGAGATGTTGGACGTTTTCATGAACGGATACATGGATTATGCTGGACGACTTAGAGTTCATGATATACATCGATGGTTTATAATAGGATTATGGCTTGGTGATACAGGTGTAGAAAGGGATGGATTGAGGAATTCTATCAAACATGATAAAAGAGATAGTATGTGCGGATCGATAGGTTAACCCTGAAACGTGGGCGTATCGTGGGTTCGGTTGGATGAGCGTGTTGGTGCGATAGGATGATCTGTGCTCGATGTTTAGAAATCTGAGTGAAACGAGCTTGGGTAGAATACCCGTGTAAAGGAACAATGGTTTGACCTTAGGGTGTTGGGGCGAGCGTTGTGCAACACGGTTGCGCGATGAGTCGCAAATTTGAGTTGTACCTATGACTGCGTGTGCTGGCCTAGTGACTAGGCAGACGACCCTATGCCTTGAGTTAAACTGGAGTGGCTGACTTCAGAGTATCGTTCGGGAAGAATGATAGAACTCGGGCAACAAGACCTAGAGTTTGAATTTGGAATTGGGAATGTACACGAGCAACGTTCGCGTTGAAACGAACGTAATGCGAGATAGGACTCGGCTGGTAATTGATTTGGTTGGATAGGTTACGCGCGGAAAAGGATAAGACGATAGCTGGATCGAACAAGAGTTCGGTCAGGACGATCTGCGTTTCGAAAGATTTTCACGAGTAGCTTGTCAGACTTAGCTGTCACTGAGCTTGGTTGAAATACACATATTTGGGGGACGCCTTGAATAGGGGTACGATCCAGACTTAGCGATATGCATAACTCGGATGCAGCTGCAAAGGAAAATGTTCGGATTCGCATGGATGAGTATGGCAACTGAAATGATTTAGCCTCAACCTAAGTTTTCATAGAGGAAAGATTATATCGTTCCTCGTGCTACCGGGATAGTTCTGCGCTAAGGCGCAGTACGAGACTGAGTTTGGGAATGCAATAGTTGAACTAATAGATCATTCGGATAAAATGATTAAGCACTCGGGCGAACGGAACGAGTAAAAACGAATAGAAAGTTAAGTTCGATTGAGCCAAAGGTGCGAAGGACTTGAGCGTACCCCAGGTAGGCAATTTAGCTCTGCGCTAAGGCGCAATGAAGACTGAGTCAGAAAATATTGGTGATTGGGTGCGAATTTATTAAGTGAGATTGGACGGTGACTCAGAGAGATTTGATGCCAAAAACGAGATTGGAAAATTGTTGAGATTCGAGCTTTTGGGTTAGGCGTAACGACGGGTTTCGATAGGCGACGTCAAGTAATAGGCTCAATTGCGTTGGGTTCCTATGTTGATAGCCTAACTAGTTGGACAAGTCCACCCAATTATGAGTCGTAAATGCCCGTTGAGCTTTAGAATACCATGTGCTTGGGTAATATAGCCCTGCGCTAGGTGCAAGTAGATTTTGAAATAAAAGTGCAACGATCGAGTTGACTATAACTCGATAGCATTGAACGATAGAGTCGTTCGATGAGAACTGGCCAACATTGGCGTAACGCATGGTGAGATGTATAGGGAAGTTTAGAAGTTATGCGATAGCACGAGGTGCGCTCAGGAAGTCTCGAGGACGGAACTTGTTCTGAGTGGTATATGCGGTAGCAACCCGCTCCGCTCAACCCGGAGGGCCGATTCAAACGGCACAAGTGTAGCCATTCAACCGCCTTGCTCAGCGAAATGGCTCGTTCGATGCAAAGGCTTTCATGCTGGGATCTTTAATGGAGTAAGACTTAGGCTACCAGAAACGCGTCCGGAGTCTAGCTCGACCGATGCGATACATCGCTAGGGTGAGTGACCCCGGTGAACCTGTCTCT
>JAYESA010000086.1:167500-172500 GCA_036927795.1 Iris macrosiphon
AAGTTGGAGAGATCGTCGATGCACGTCCCACCAATCGTGTGCGTCGAGGCGGAGCTGCAGTTGCGCGCAGGCGACGCGCCTATCTTCGGGGACCTCTAGCAGAGTGAAGTGGTCTTCAAGTTCTGCTAGCCAATCTAGAGCTACCACTGGGTCCTCAGTCCCGTTGAACGGGGTATTGCAGACTTTCTTGAAATGGCCCAAGTTGAAGGCAGTCACGTCCTTCGACCTTGGGATTTGAGGCGTCTCCACTTCAAGCACGGGCTGTTCCACCGGAGTCGCTGCTGTTGCGGCGGAATGGTTGGCAGCCAAAGTCTGAACGATCTGATGCAGGGTATCGACCTGCTTCTGTTGGACTGAGAATCGGGTCTCTAGATTACTCTCGAGCTTAGCTTGGCGAGCATCGTCTCGTTTGTCGTTGCGATTCTAACATTTGCATTAACCGCTCAAGCGGATCGACTTGAGACATGCCTCTTTGGCTCCGAGAGCTTCCCGAATTGCCCGAACTGCTCTCTTGTGTTTCGATCGGTGGCTGCGCTGCAGATTGCGCTGGATCCATTCCTTCAAAAGAAGGTAAATTACTTTAGGATCATAATGTATTATGGACTTATTGCATGAACGTATCTCATTTTGGCCTAGCTAGTTCAAGAGTTCGCACAGGAATTTGATCGTTAAAGGAACTTTTCCAGCACGAAGTCTAAGGAACTTTGAATCTGTGCTCTGATACCACTATGTCACGCCCCGAGGCGTCCCCCGAGCCGTGACCGCCGTGCGGGCCTGGAGTTGCGCCCGCACAAGGCTTTTTAATGATTTGTATAGCAAGCACATACTCAGAGTACGCAGATAAATTGAAACACAGATTTGAAACATAGAAAAGTTCTCTTTATTGATAATGAACATCTATTACAAACTCTTGAACGAGTCAAGCTAATATGCCGAACGGCTTACAAAAGGGTTGACTCAAAATGAGATAGCAGTCCTGTACATTACATCCTTTTATAAACTCAAACGATAAAGACCTCCTGGCTGGAGGATCGCCTTGCCACGGAGCTGCATTTGTGTATGAAGAGTTGCAGGCTCCTGACTCCAAAATGCTTCGGGGGCGCGGTAAAGATGCGCCAACAGTTGGACTGGATCGGGTAGACGACTTCGGCTCCTCGCTCGGTTCGCCTTGGTGCGGAAAACCTATTTCAACGAGGGTCAGCATATCGAAACATGCTGGTGAAGGCGAGCTAGCCTGACTATACCAATCAACACGTTGTTTAGGGAAGCATGCATATTTGGTTGGTTTCTATCTTGCCTTAGTTCATTTACAGTTAAGCAGCATATTGAATTTACTGAAATGAACGTGCCACCGTTCGGTGGATTTTTACCTGCCCGTCTGAATTACCTGCACAATACTTACCATGCCTTCCCTGAAACGAAGACACAAGTTAGTATGCAACAGGTTTTAAATATACAGATGATCACTGGCATAATACCACGAAGGACGATTTATAGTCTCAAGACGGACGGATGTGCAGCGCGGGTGCGAGCCCCCCCGCTGCACGCCTCATTTCCGACGATTCAGACGACTATACAGACGTTCCGTCCGGATCGGATCGGTCCCAGTGCCCCGGCGACCGTCCGCAGGAACCAGATTTCCTTGTGCACAAGTTGTCCGTGATAGAACGTTATATTAACTGATTTATAGCAGATCATACTGTTGAGGCAACACGAATACAGACAAGCAGAATTTCATATGTGTTCTATATTTAGCCCGTTTTATAGAACCTTTGCACGAACAAGCATACGATAGGGCAACAGTTCACAGGTTTGATTGACAAGCATAATAACCAAGTCTATTCTCTTTTATCTTGGTTTCTTTTATTATTATTTGGTATCGTTTGATCGGGGCGAAGGAGTGAAGCTGGAAGCAGAGCTAGCTAATCGGGTTGGTAGCCACTCACTTAGATTTTAGAAGGGAGAAGCAAAGAGGCGCTTCACGACTCCGTTCTTTGGAATGGAAAGTATTATACAGAGCAGGAGGAAGCTTCGTTCACCTGCACACGAACAACTCGATTAATACTTCTTCCTCTCTTTCCATTCTCGGAATAGAAGTGCAAGTCTATGAACGAAAACAATGAAAATCATCGAAACCGTTCAAGGAAAAACAAGCAAATCCCAAAACCAACTCAAAGCACGAAAGCAACAAGCGACATCGAAAACCGAGGCAATAAAAGATAGCAGCGGAGAGGTCCCTCTTGACTCTGCCGCTAAGACGATCCTTGGGGCGCAGTCCACTGAATATGGGAATCGATTCCGAAGAAACAAATCCATAACGAGGACGAGTTCTTAATTCAATCTATCCCGATCGAACGATACCGTCTTGTGTTTCTTAGCCGCGCTCTCCGCATCGGGAGAACGGGGCGCTACACCCGCGCCCCTCCGCGTCCACCGCATCCGCAGGCCCTACACACGCGCGCACCGAGTGCCCAGCCGGTCCAAACAAGCCGACGTAGGGCTGTGACTCGGGGGCATCGAGTGGCACGAGTTCGGGTGCCCTCCCGTTACCGCACGAGGCGGAAGGGACGGCTCGGAACATCCGCAACGTGGCATTTCCCAGATGCGACCGGGTTTGATGCACAGGCAACCGAGGGTGTCGCCGGCAAGGCCGGGAACCTACTGACGGGACCGTAGCGTCGGCAGTTGGCTGCACGGAAGCAGGGAGCCTGCCGAGGCTAGCGGGTCGAAAACCACTCACGTGCCGACACGGCCGCACCCGAGGCTGCCGCACGCCGCCCGAATCGTACCCCCGCAAGGAGCCGCAAGGGCTCGACCCGCGGGAGATACGGATCGGGTCAGCTTCGCAGCAGCACCGGGTGCTCCGCCGAGCACGACGAGGCGAATCGCTCGTTCTGCCGTCCTTTCCAGCAGTTCGTGGCGCCGCGACGGGTCGCGGCGCTCGCTCGCAGGGCCGCAGCGAGGAGCTCGCTGCACGATCGAGGGGCGGGTCGCCCCGCAATGAGCGAGGCGACGAATTTAGCTCGTTCGGGGTCGTCGTCGCATCTCCGCTGCGACGCATTCCGGTCGCATCGCACAGTGCGCACACGGTCGCGCACCCGCGCCCCGTGGCCTCGCACAGCTCGCTTCGCACGAGGGTCCGTGGTGCAACTTTCGTTCTTGCTGCACCGAGCGCGGCAACGATAGGGTCGGGTCGGGGGGATTTCGTTCGCACCGCGCTGCCTTTGGTCCGCTCGCATTTCGTTGCCCGCCTCAAATTTCAGCCCAACACACTGCTTCCCCCTATAATAGATTTGCAGTTTTATTGTGGGGCTGACTCCGGGGGACCAAAGTGCTTGAGGAGCTTGTCATTTCTAGAGGAAACTTGCCCAACCCCCCGCCCGCACGGGGGCAAGGAGCAGCCACGAGACGCGGCTGTTTCTGTCGCACAGCAGGGGGACCGCAGCGCGCGCGCAGAAACTGCTGCAACGCAGCGCACCGCGCCCCTGGAATCCTTCGCCTCGCTCGAGCGATGCCGCCGCTCGATGCGCGGGTCGCCTCAGCGCGGCGCCGCGCGCACGGGTCAGCCGCGTTGGACGCATCGTGGAGCACGGGGTCGTCGAAATCCTCGCCTCCGTGCGGACGGGCCCGTCGCGCGCGACGAAACCCTCCGCGAACACCACCTTCCCCCTATAATAGATTTGCAGTTTTATTGTGGGGCTGACTAGGGGGGACCAAAGTGCCCGAGGAGCTTGTCATTTTTTGCGCCGCGCCGCAACGCGAAACCGTGCGCGCGATACAGCGTGTCAGGCCCACGCCGTGGGCAGAATCTGCCGCGGGGCGCAGAAACTGCCGCGGGGCGCAGAATCTGCCGCGGGCCGCTCACGTTGCTCGCCCCCGGTCGGCCGATACGGCCTGTCAGGCCCACGCCCGTGCACAGAAACTGCTTGCGTGCGCAGGAAGTGCTGCAACCGCACGGTTTCTCTGCCCCGTGCGGCCTGTACACCCTGTCAGCCCCGCCCCCGTGCACACAAACTGGTTGGGTGCGCAGAATGTGCTGCAACTGCAGCGTGGCTCTGCCCCGTGCGGCCGATACACCCCGACAGCCCCACGCCCGTGCACAGAAACTGCTTGCGTGCGCAGAAACTGGTGCGTTTGCTAAGTTTGTCTGCCCCCGTGCGCAGAAACTGCTCCGTTTGCTACGTTTGTCTGCCCCCGTGCACAGAAACTGCTTGCGTGCGCAGAAACTGGTGCGTTTGCTAAGTTTGTCTGCCCCCGTGCGGCCGATACACCCCGACAGCCCCACGCCCGTGCACAGAAACTGCCTGCATGCGCAGAAACTGGTGCGTTTGCTACGTTTGTCTGCCCCCGTGCGCAGAAACTGCTCCGTTTGCTAAGTTTGTCTGCCCCCGTGCACAGTTTGTCTGCCCCCGTGCACAGAAACTGCTTGCGTGCGCAGAAACTGCTCCGTTTGCACAGTTTGTCTGCCCCCGTGCACAATTTGTCTGCCCCCGTGCACAGAAACTGCTTGCGTACGCAGAAACTGGTGCGTTTGCTAAGTTTGTCTGCCCCCGTGCGCAGAAACTGCTCGCTGCCTTGCCCCCGGGCGGCCGCTACACCCTGTCAGCCCCACGACCGTGCACAGAAACTGCTTGCGTGCGCAGGAAGTGCTGCAACCGCACGGTTTGTCTGCCCCGTGCGGCCTATACACCCTGTCAGCCCCGCCCCCGTGCACATAAACTTGTTGGGTGCGCAGAATGTGCTGCAACTGCAGCGTTGCTCTGCCCCGTGCGGCCGATACACCCCGACAGCCCCACGCCCGTGCACAGAAACTGCTTGCGTGCGCAGAAACTGGTGCGTTTGCTACCGTTCGCACAGTTTGTCTGCCCCCGTGCACAGAAACTGCTTGCGTGCGCAGAAACTGCTCCGTTTGCACAGTTTGTCTGCCCCCGTGCACAGTTTGTCTGCCCCCGTGCACAGAAACTGCTTGCGTGCGCAGAAACTGCTCCATTTGCACAGTT
>JAYESA010000086.1:210000-212500 GCA_036927795.1 Iris macrosiphon
ATAGTGAACATGTTCATGCACTCTAAGCAAGCGATCTGGATTCTCATTTAGCAGACTTATTGATTCAAGACAAGCTAGGTGAGTTCTCTTATTAGCATGCAAGGCAGGTTCTATCATTCTCTTAAGAAAACATTGCAAGCAAAAACTCAGGTTATTATTAAGGCGTGCAAGAATCAGAGAACGAAGTTCTGCCCACTCACCTTGATACATAACGCCGGCGCGGAGCGGGGCGTTACATACTTACCCACCAACAAAAAGTTTCGTCCTCGAAACTTCAAGGATAAACTTCTCGATATCCCGAGCAGCGATAGTGCCGTCCCTCGCCGTACTCAACCGAAACAATCAAGCAATTCAAGTTCAGGAAACATTTTGCACTTTGAGAATATCTATGGACTTATTGTATGGAACGCACTTTGCAAAACCATATCGATCTCAGAGTCATGGCCAGAAGATCGATTCTGCTCTGATACCATTCTGTCACGCCCCGGACCCGCCCGGACCGCCGCTCCGCCCTGCCCCGCCCCGTACGGCCGGGATTGAACGAACCGGGCACGAATCACCGTGCCTCGACGCGCCGGACGCGAATCACCGCGCCCGTCCCGCGGGTGCGAGGGAGGAAGGGAGCCAGGCGAATGGCCCGTTCGAGACCTTTCGGGGGACGTGATGCCGCACGGGCCTGGGGTTGCGCCCGTGCAAGGCCATATCGTTTAAGTTCAGAGTTGGCTATCATCGCATCAATCGAGTAAGCAGCGGAAAGGAACTTGTTGCAATGCAATGCATTAGCCAACTGAGTGTTCGGGACAATCGAGGCAACTTGGGTTCCTTTAGCAAAGGCACTCGCTCGTTCCATACATTATGCCCCCTTATACGATAGCATTCTCGGGGCAACAATCGAAACCAGAATTCCGGGTCTTCGGGACTGTGGCACGCCTATCGCTCCCTCGGACGATCCAGTACCTGCACAAGCAAGTAAACTGTTGGGGGGTCAGCACTTTTATAAGTACTGGTGAGATAAAACAACTGAACAGAAACAAGCATTCACTCAAACAGGCACTAAGTAATCATGTTATAAAACATTACATTACTAGTGATCTTTCTAGTTTTACCTAGGTTCGTTTCATGCAGTTCTAGCAGAGTCGATTTACTTGTTTAGAAACATGTTTGGAAACAGAGTTTCATATACTAAGCAGGCAAGCAAACCGATCATGTTCCAGGGTGTGCGCAGCGTGTCTGGTGCGACTCGAGGGTCAGATGCAAAGCTAGACACACAATGCACATTCTTAGGGGCAGTCCTCTATCCAAGCCAACACAATGACTTAGCTATATGAATGGCGGTCCCCGAGTATCTCAGGATCGGTAGCGGTTAGTCCAGCATACCAATGACTCTTTTATCTGATGCTAATGGCAGCTGTGACTCATGGTTGCTTTGCACTATCATGGTAGCAGCCGGGACACATGCAGTTCAGCTCTCCACCAATAGCCATTGTCCGACCGCGTGCGAATGCATGGAACACTATCAAATAAACTCTGTATGCAGACGAGATGAACCATCTATAAACACTCTCTGTTGCGGGGCAATCCGCCTTATCACTTGAACACATTCAGGCACAGTATGGTTCTCTCGAAGCATAGACGATAGTGAACATGTTCATGCACTCTAAGCAAGCGATCTGGATTCTCGTTTAGCAGACTTATTGATTCAAGACAAGCTAGGTGAGTTCTCTTATTAGCATGCAAGGCAGGTTCTATCATTCTCTTAAGAAAACATTGCAAGCAAAAACTCAGGTTATTATTAAGGCGTGCAAGAATCAGAGAACGAAGTTCTGCCCACTCACCTTGATACATAACGCCGGCGCGGAGCGGGGCGTTACCGCGGGGCGCAGAAACTGCCGCGGGGCGCAGAATCTGCCGCGGGCCGCTCACGTTGCTCGCCCCCGGTCGGCCGATACGGCCTGTCAGGCCCACGCCCGTGCACAGAAACTGCTTGCGTGCGCAGGAAGTGCTGCAACCGCACGGTTTCTCTGCCCCGTGCGGCCTGTACACCCTGTCAGCCCCGCCCCCGTGCACACAAACTGGTTGGGTGCGCAGAATGTGCTGCAACTGCAGCGTGGCTCTGCCCCGTGTGGCCGATACACCCCGACAGCCCCACGCCCGTGCACAGAAACTGCTTGCGTGCGCAGAAACTGGTGCGTTTGCTAAGTTTGTCTGCCCCCGTGCGCAAAAACTGCTCCGTTTGCTACGTTTGTCTGCCCCCGTGCACAGAAACTGCTTGCGTGCGCAGAAACTGGTGCGTTTGCTAAGTTTGTCTGCCCCCGTGCGGCCGATACACCCCGACAGCCCCACGCCCGTGCACAGAAACTGCCTGCGTGCGCAGAAACTGGTGCGTTTGCTACGTTTGTCTGCCCCCGTGCGCAGAAACTGCTCCGTTTGCTAAGTTTGTCTGCCCCCGTGCACAGTTTGTCTGCCCCCGTGCACAGAAACTGCTTGCGTGCGCAGAAAC
>JAYESA010000086.1:260000-262500 GCA_036927795.1 Iris macrosiphon
TCTGCCCCCGTGCGCAGAAACTGCTCGGTGCCTTGCCCCCGGGCGGCCGGTACACCCTGTCAGCCCCACGCCCGTGCACAGAAACTGCGTGCGTGCGCAGAAACTGGTGCGTTTGCTAAGTTTGTCTGCCCCCGTGCACGGAATATGTTCGCGTGCGGCCAAATATGCTGCAACTCGTGGGTTCTCCGGCCCCGCGCGTCCGATACACCCACGGTTGGCCAATCCCGTACGGGCGGGACGACCCGGTCGCCGTGCGCATACACCGCCTTGCGTCGCGGGAGCTGCCGCCAAAAAGACTCATGTAGTCCGTAAAGTAAGCCCCTTTGTGAAACAAGTATTGTCCGGTACCCCTATCAGTGAGCGGGCATCCGTTTGGTGATCGTTTGTTTCGGTCGCGCCCCGGGGAGGTGGTGGCGGTATCGTGTGATAGCCACGGGGACAAGTAGTACTGGAGGATGCGGCCGTGTGAGAGCCCCGGGTACGGTTCTAGGTGGGGTCTATGTCACGCCCCGAGGCGTCCCCCGAGCCGTGACCGCCGTGCGGGCCTGGAGTTGCGCCCGCACAAGGCTTTTTAATGATTTGCATAGCAAGCACGTATTCAGAGTACGCAGATAAATTGAAACACAGATTTGAAACATAGAAAAGTTCTCTTTATTGATAATGAACATCTATTACAAACTCTTGAACGAGTTAGCTAATATGCCGAACGGCTTACAAAAGGGTTGACTCAAAATGAGATAGCAGTCCTGTACATTACATTCTTTTTATAAACTCAAACGATAAAGACCTCCAGGCTGGAGGATCGCTTTGCCACGAAGCTGCATTTGTGTATGAAGAGTTGCAGGCTTCAGACTTCAGAAGGCTTCGAGGCGCGGTGAAGACGCGCTAACAGCTGGACTGGATCGGGAAGACGACTTCGGCTCCTCGCTCGGTTCGCCTTAGTGCGGAGAACCTGTTTCAACGAGGGTCAGCATATCGAAACATGCTGGTGAAGGCGAGCTAGCCTGACTATGCCAATCAACACGTTGTTTAGTGAAGCATGCATATTTGGTTGGTTTCTATCTTGCCTTAGTTCATTTACAGTTAAGCAGCATATTGAATTTACTGAAATGAACGTGCCACCGTTAGGTGGATTTTACCTGACCGTCTGAATTACCTGCACAATACTTACCATGCCTTCCCTGCCACGGAGACACAAGTTAGTATGCAACAGGTTTAAATATACACGATGATCACTGGCATGGTTGCCATAGTGGACGTAGCCGAGGACAAGGATAGCATGCTACGAGAGAACACGATTGCGCTGCAAGCTATCCAGTCCCGAACACGACGACTACACACGAGTTCCGCCCGGATCGGATCGGTGCCAGTGCCCCAGCGACCGTCCGCAGAACCAATACCTTGTGCACAAGTTGTCCATGATCGAACACGATGAACAAGTTAACAGTCATGCATTTTAGGCAACACGAATGCAAGAACACGAGTACACGACAAGCAGTATTGCATGATTTATTTTGCATAGCCTCCCTGAACATTTATGCATATACAAGATGTATTCTACTTAGCACGTTTATAGAACATTTGCACGAACAAGCATACGATAAGGCAACAGTTCACAGGTTTGATTGACAAGCATAATAACCAAGTATATTTGTCTTTTATCTTGGTTTCTTTTATTATTATTTGGTATCGTTTGATCGGGGCAAGAAGAGTGCAGATTGATTAGCTGTGAAGCTTGGAAGCAGGACTAGCTAATCGGGTTGGTAGCCACTCACTTAGATTTTGGAAAGAAGAAGGAGGCGCTTCACGACTCCGTTCTTTGGAATGGAAAGTATTATATAGAGCAGGAGGAAGCTTCGTTCACCTGCATTACGAATAGCTCGATTAATACTTCTTCTCTCTTTCCAATCTCGAAATAGAAGTGCAAGTCAATGAACGAAAACAATGAAAACCATCGAAACCGTTCAAGGAAAACAAGTAAATCCCAAAACCAACTCAAAGCACGAAAGCAACAAGCGACATCGAAAACCGAGGCAATAAAAGATAGCAGCGGAGAGGTCCCTCCTGACTCTGCCGCTAAGACGATCCTTGGGGCGCAGTCCACTGAATATGGGAATCGATTCCGAAGAAACAAATCCATAACGAGGACGAGTTCTTAATTCAATCTATCCCGATCGAACGATACCGACTTGTGTTTCTTAGCCGCGCCCTCCGCATCGGGAGAACGGGGCGCTACATCCTACCCAACTAATTGGAAGTTTCGTCCCGAAACTTAGGGTAGAACTTACCGTTAAGGATTATTGCGTTCAGGATGACGATCAGGAAGGTTCGGGCAGGAATTAATAGCATGGCCTGATCGTCCACAAGCGAGGCATAACCCAAGTCTCATGCGGCAGTCTTTCTTATCGTGTCCTAGCTTTTTGCAGAACTGACACTTATTGCTCCAATGCTTGCCACCGTTGTACGGACGCTTTGTAGCATTGTTTCCTCTGTCGTTGCT
>JAYESA010000086.1:292500-300000 GCA_036927795.1 Iris macrosiphon
CATGTTGGTATCAGAGCACAGCTTCAAAGTTCTTTTGATTCATGAACTGGAAAAGTTCCCTTAGCGATAACTCGCCTATGCGAACTCCTGAACTCGTTAAGGCCAAAATGGGATACGTCCATGCAATAAGTCCATAATACATGATGATCCTGATGTAATTTACCTTCCTTTCAAGGAACGACGCAAGCGCAACCATCAGCGCTGGCGCCAGGCGAGCCTCGGACTCAGGAGAGCAGCTCCGGAACATCAGGAAGCTCTCGGAGCCAACGAGGCATGTCTCAAACAGACTCGATTCAACAAGTGATGCAAATGTTAACCGAGCAACGACAGAGGGATGATGCCCGCCAAGCCAAGTTCGAGAGCAACCTAGAGGCAAGGCTCTCAGTCCAACAAAAGCAGGTAGATACCCTGCAACAGCTTGTTCAGACCCTGGCCTCCAACCATTCTGCCGCAACGACAGCTACACCAGTGGAGCAGCCAGCGCTTGAAGTCGAACCATCGCCTGTGCCAAGGACGAGGGAAGTGACTACCTTCACCTTTGCAAACTTCAAGAAGGTCTGCAACACGCCATTCAAGGGGACTGAGGACCCAATCGTGGCCCTAGATTGGCTCGCCGAGCTTGAAGATCATTTTTCTCTCCTGGACGTGCCGGAAGACAAGCGCGTCACTTGTGCCAAACTACTGCTTCGCTTCAATGCGCACGACTGGTGGGACGTGCATCGACGATCTCTTCAGCTTGGCCATGGAGAGGAGGCGATCGCGTGGACGACCTTTCGTGCCGCGTTTGAGGAGGAGTTTATACCCCCGCCTCTACGACGTCAACGGGAAAATGAGTTCGTTCAGCTCCGGCAGGGCAGTATGACAGTGAAGCAATATTCGGCAGAATTCAACAAACTGGCCAAATTTGCTACCGCTTACCTACCGGATGCAGCGAGTCGTGCCAGACGATTCGAAGGAGGGCTACGTCCTGGTATTCACGGGCACGTATCCGTTCCACAGTATCAGACAATGAGAGAAGTTTTAAACCATGCCCTCTCCCTCGAACCGCAGTATCCTCACGTTGCCACCGGCGCTGTGCAAACCTCCAATCACAAACGCCAAGGCAACGATAGAGGAAACACAGCTGCAAAGCGCCCTAACAACGGCAGTTCGAAAAAGGGAAACTCGGGGCAACGATGTGATTTCTGTAGGAGGACAGGGCACGTCGAAAGTGAATGTCGCCGGAAGCACGGGTTATGTCTCATTTGTGGGGCTTCCGATCACGCCCTTCCCAACTGTCCAAAGTTCACCGAGCGCCGTCCTCCGCAACAAAATCAGACTCCGGCACCTCAGGCGAATCGAGCGGCGCCTCAGCAAGGGCGTAATCAAGCTCAAGGCCGAGTCTACACCATGACACGGGAAGAAGCATTAGCTTCGGATACCGTCGTGTCAGGTACCTTACTTTTCAATAATATACCTGCTCGTGTTCTATTTGATTCAGGTGCAACGCATAGTTTTATTTCCACAAATTTTGCCGTGGAAAACAATGTAAAAATGACTCCGTTGCACTTAGATTTAAATGTTAGCACCCCCTCTGGTACAAAAATCCCTGTTCGTTCAGTATGCCTAGGTGGTTACATTTGTATTGGGGAGAAGAAGCTGTCGCTCGATGTCTTAGTTCTAGATGTTAGGGACTATGATATCATCTTGGGAATGGACTGGCTAGGCGCATGCGCGGCAACCATTGAGTGTGCAGAGAAGCGAGTCATTTTCCGTCTGCCCGGAGAAGCCGTGTTCTGTTACACCAGTAGTCCAGCGAACGATGCGACCACGGCCTGCATGGTGATTTCGGCAAAATCTGCTCGGCGAATGCTCTACACAGGCTGCGAGGGATTTCTAGCATCAGTTCGGGACGCGCGGCAGGACTACGCAAACGTCGAGCCTAATTCCGTTGAGGCGGAGTTCCCCGACGTGTTTCCGAGCGAACTACCCGGCATGCCGCCCGATCGAGAGATTGAATTCACTATTGACACATTTCCGAACACGCAGCCGATCTCCAAACCTCCATACAGAATGGCCCCTGCAGAGCTGAAGGAACTAAAGCGCCAACTCCAGGAATTGCTTGATCGCGGGTTCATCCGTCCAAGCGTGTCTCCTTGGGGCGCTCCCGTGCTCTTCGTGAAGAAGAAGGACGGAACTCTACGCCTATGCATTGACTACAGAGAATTGAATAAGGTCACAATCAGAAACAAATATCCTCTGCCACGGATTGATGACTTGTTCGATCAACTACAAGGAGCAGCAGTGTTTTCAAAAATAGATCTTCGCTCGGGCTATCACCAGCTGAAGATTAAGCCAGAAGACGTACCCAAGACTGCTTTCAGAACCCGCTACGGCCATTACGAGTTTTCCGTGATGCCGTTTGGACTGATGAATGCTCCTGCTGCATTCATGGATACGATGAACCGGGTCTTTAGGCCCTTCATCGATAAATTCGTGGTGGTGTTTATCGATGACATCTTAGTGTACTCGAAGACTAGGGATGAGCACGCAGGACACCTGCGGATGGTGTTGCAAACCCTTCGAGACCACAAGTTGTATGCCAGATTAAGCAAATCAGAATTTTGGCTGGACAGTATTTCATTTTTGGGGCATATCATCTCCTCGGAAGGCATCTCAGTTGATCCGAAGAAAATAGAAGCAATCACGCAGTGGAAACGACCGGAGTCAGCTAGCGACATCCGAAGTTTCCTTGGCCTGGCGGGGTACTACCGAAGATTTATACAAAATTTTGCTAGGATTGCTTCGCCCTTGACGCAGCTCACACGGAAGGGTGCAAAGTTTACTTGGACGGACGACTGTGAAGCTTCGTTTACGGAGTTAAAGCAGCGCCTCGTCTCCGCCCCGGTCCTTACTTTGCCAAATGGACCAGATGACTTCAAAATATATAGCGATGCATCGGGAAGGGGACTAGGATGTGTCCTGATGCAACGTGACAAAGTGATCGCCTACGCGTCTAGACAGCTAAAGCCTCACGAGCAAAACTACCCAACGCATGACCTCGAGCTTGCCGCGGTAGTATTTGCGTTAAAGCTGTGGCGCCACTATCTTTATGGTGTGCCGTGTGAAATCTATACGGACCACAAAAGTTTGAAATACTTGTACACTCAAAAAGATTTGAATCTTCGGCAGCGGCGATGGCTTGAACTCCTAAGCGACTTCGACCTCATGATCAGATACACGCCTGGCAAAGGAAACGTCGTAGCTGACGCACTGAGTCGAGTGTTTGCAGGAAGTTTGGCTATTGATGATAGGCTGCGCCGGGATCTTGAATCACTGGGCATTACTTTAAAAATCAGATATACAAAGTGGGCGCAAGTGTCACAACTGCGCCTCGAACCCGACTTGTTACAACGAGTAAAGACCGCTCAGAAGGACGACCCGTTCCTGCAAAAGATTCATACCCTTATCTCAGCAGGGAAGGCGTCCGACTTTGTGGTAAGCACGGATGGCACGCTTCGAGTGAAGGGAAGACTGTGCGTTCCAAGCGACGCGGCCCTCAGGGAAGAGATACTCACGGAAGCCCACTATGCTAGCTATACTTCTCATCCGGGTAGCACAAAGATGTATCGGGATCTTCGCACGACGTTCTGGTGGCACGGCTTGAAAAAGGATGTGGCGCAGTTTGTGTCGCATTGCATGGCTTGTCAACGAGTAAAGGCCGAACACCAGAAACCAGGCGGAGAACTGCAGAGCCTTGCTATTCCGGAGTGGAAATGGGATGATATAACGATGGATTTTATCGTTGGTTTGCCGAGGACGCAACGGGGACATGATGCAGTCTGGGTTATCGTCGATCGACTCACCAAGTCAGCTCACTTTCTGCCTATCAAATCTACTTGGAGTGCCGACCGCCTGGCTCAGATATATCTCAACGAAATCGTTCGACTCCATGGCGTGCCCGTAACCATAGTCTCCGATCGAGATGGTCGATTCATATCACGTTTCTGGGGAAGCCTGCAGTCAGCAATGGGGACGAAGTTGAAGTTTAGCTCCGCCTACCATCCACAGACCGACGGCCAAACCGAGCGTGTCAACTAGATCCTCGAAGACATGTTGCGACTCTGCGCCTTGGACTTGAAGACGAGTTGGGACCTTCATCTACCTTTAGCTGAATTTGCTTACAACAATAGTTATCAATCGAGCATTCAAATGGCGCCGTATAAGGCGTTATACGGGCGGAAGTGTAGATCTCCTATCTGCTGGGACGAAGTTGGGGAACGACAAATACTTGGCCCTGAGCTCGTCGAGCAGACCGTCCAGAAAGTTCGGCTGATTCGGGATAGATTGAAGGTAGCTCAAAGCCGCCAAAAGAGCTACGCGGACACACATCGAAGACCGCTAGAGTTCCAAGTAGGCGACCGAGTATTCCTCAAGGTCTCGCCTATGCGAGGAGTCAGCAGGTTCGGAGCAAGAGGAAAGCTGAGTCCGAGATTTGTCGGCCCGTTCGAAATACTAAAGCGGGTTGCCTCAGTTGCGTATCAGATTGCTCTACCACCATCCCTATCCGACGTACACGATATATTCCATGTTTCACAGCTTAGGAAATATGTGTACGACCCGAGCCATGTGGTAGACCTCGACCAACTGAACCTACAAGCCGACTTGACGTATGTAGAACGGCCTGTGCAAATTTTGGATAAAAAAGAAAAGCTGCTTCGGACTCGTTCGGTTCCTCTAGTGCGCGTGCTTTGGCGGAATCACTCAGTCGAAGAATCTACTTGGGAGCTTGAATCTGATATGAGGGAACGGTTCCCCTCGTTATTTCCTAGTGGTAGGTTTTATTCCTTAAGTTTCGGGACGAAACTTCCAATTAGTTGGGTAGGATGTGGTGCCCCGTTCCCCCTATTCGGGGAGCGCGGCTAAGAAATACTAAGACGGTATCGTTCGATCGGGATAGATTGAATTAAGAACTCGTCCTCGTTATGGATTTGTTTCTTCGGAATCGATTCCCATATTCAGTGGACCGAGCCCCAAGGATCGACTTAGCGGCAGAGTCAGGAGGGACCTCTCCGCTGCATTCTTTTGTTGCCTAGTTTTCGCTGTCGCTTGTTGCTTTCGTGCCTTGAGTTGGATTTCGGATTTGTTTGGGTTTTCTTGAACGGTTTCGATGGATTTCATTGCTTTCGTTCTTAGGACTGCACTTCAATTCCGATAACGGAAAGAGAGGAAGAAGTACTGATCAGCTGTTCGTGTCAATACAGGTGATCCAGCACTAGGCGTCGCTCAAGCGGACTCCTAAATCACTTCCTTCCTTCCTCCTTCCAACCACTAAAAGTGAGTGGCTACCAACCCGATTAGCTAGCCCTACTTGCTAGTCTTCACATCTAAATCTTGCGTTCGTGCTTGCCCCGATCAAACGATACCAAGTATTAACTAAAAGATATCAAGATAAGGGAAATAGACTTGGATCTGTATGCTTGTCATTAAAACGTGTGAACGGTTACTTACTACATGCTTGCCTATTCAGAATGTTTACCATATGCATATATATACAAGTTAGAATGCTTACTTCTTCTTCTATAAATATGCTTTATGTAGAACACCCTTGCCATGCATCAATTATTCAGGGAGACTATGCAAAATACATCACACAATGCTATATATCCCCTGATTTCAATGCCTCAGCTACATAAATGCAAACTTAACACAAACGCCGTTGATCACGGACAACTTGTGCACAAGGCCTCTCGGTTCCTGCGGACGGTCGCTGGGGCACTGGCACCGATCCGATCCGGACGGAACCTCAAGATTAGTCTCTCCCATAGGCGAGATGGCGTGCAGCGATACATGTGCCTCCGTCACCTTAGCCTGAGACTAAGACCGTCCATTATGGCATCAAAGCCAGTGATCCCCTCGTATATTTAAACCTGTTGCTACTAACTTGTGTCTTCTTGACAGGGAAGGCAAGGTAAGTATTGTGCAGGTGGTTCAGACGGACAGGTAAATGTCACCGAACGGTGACGGGTCATTTCAATGATTCTATATCTATGTCTTATTGTAAAATGAATTAAGGCAAGATAGAAACCCACAAATATGCATGCTTCATTAAAACAACGTGTTGATTGGTATAGTTGGGATAGCTTGCCTTCACCAGTACGTTTCGATGTACTGACCCTCGTTGAAACAGGTTCCCCGCGCTAGGAAGAACCGAGCGAGGAGCAGGAGACAAACCCCCAATCCAGTCCAGCTGTAGGCACGCCTCGACCGTGCCACCTTAGAAGCATTTTGAAGAAGAAGCCTTTTGAAGAAGAAGCTAGCCACCGAAGCAATCATGCAGCTCCGTGGCAAGGCAGTCGTTCCGTCCCAAGGTCTTATATTTTGAGTTTAGTAAGGGATGTAATGTACAGGACTGCTATCTCATTTTGTGTCCACACTTTTGTAAGCCCATAGAGGCAATCCATATGACTCAGTTCAGGGAGTTTGTAATAGATGTTCATATTATCAATAAAAGAGAACTTTTTCATGTTTCAATCTGTGTTCAATTATCTGCGTACTCTGAATATGTGCTCGCTATGCGAAACAAAAATACTTAGCCTTGTGCGGTGCGCAACCTAGGCCCGCACGGCGGTCACGCCCGGGGGACGACTATCGATTCCACGGGATCGGGGCGTGACAGCTAGCGGGTCTAAAACCACTCACGTGCCGACACGGCCGCACCCGAGGCTGCCGCACGCCGCCCGAATCGTACCCCCGCAAGGAGCCGCAAGGGCTCGACCCGCGGGAGATACGGATCGGGTCAGCTTCGCAGCAGCACCGGGTGCTCCGCCGAGCACGACGAGGCGAATCGCTCGTTCTGCCGTCCTTTCCAGCAGTTCGTGGCGCCACGACGGGTCGCGGCGCTCGCTCGCAGGGCCGCAGCGAGGAGCTCGCTGCACGATCGAGGGGCGGGTCGCGCCGCAATGAGCGAGGCGACGAATTTAGCTCGTTCGGGGTCGTCGTCGCATCTCCGCTGCGACGCATTCCGGTCGCATCGCACAGTGCGCACACGGCCGCGCACCCGCGCCCCGTGGCCTCGCACAGCTCGCTTCGCACGAGGGTCCGTGGTGCAACTTTCGTTCTTGCTGCACCGAGCGCGGCAACGATAGGGTCGGGTCGGGGGGATTTCGTTCGCACCGCGCTGCCTTTGGTCCGCTCGCATTTCGTTGCCCGCCTCAAATTTCAGCCCAACACACTGCTTCCCCCTATAATAGATTTGCAGTTTTATTGTGGGGCTGACTCCGGGGGACCAAAGTGCTTGAGGAGCTTGTCATTTCTAGAGGAAACTTGCCCAACCCCCCGCCCGCACGGGGGCAAGGAGCAGCCACGAGACGCGGCTGTTTCTGTCGCACAGCAGGGGGACCGCAGCGCGCGCGCAGAAACTGCTGCAACGCAGCGCACCGCGCCCCTGGAATCCTTCGCCTCGCTCGAGCGATGCCGCCGCTCGATGCGCGGGTCGCCTCAGCGCGGCGCCGCGCGCAC
>JAYESA010000086.1:307500-312500 GCA_036927795.1 Iris macrosiphon
ATGCATCGTGACGAGCACGAATCAAATATTTCCCTCCGGATCGATACGGTTCCAGTGCCCCGGAAAGCCGTTTCGAGGAAATGATAAACCTTGTGCACAAGTTGTCCCAGACCATGCAAATGCATGAACAATTCATATATCATACAATGCATCGATTGAAACTAAAGAAGTTAAGCAGCAATATATAACTCATGCAACAGTTCATATTTTCTCAATGCGGTGTTCCGATTTTTGATATCCCATAGGTCCAAACTCCGTCCGAGGCACTAGGCCACCACCAACAACCAATCCCCATTATAAACAAACTTAGTTATAAGGTGTGCAAGCATATAGAAATATTAGTCTACAAAAATCCCCTGTTCCTTTCTTAGTGGCTGGCATGCATTGTGGCAAGGATTTCCTAGGCGTCCAACCGGGCATCATCGAGTGAACGTTTGAAACATTAAAGATGTTGGCGTGAAGAAGTAGGAAAGAAGGGTCCAAACCACTCACTGGTTAAGGAAAAGGTAGCTGAAACAAAGATTCCCGCCTAGCGACGATCAAACGTCAGTTACGCGGACCTGCACAGCACGAGCACCAATTAGAATCTTGCCTATCCTTCCTTGCCGAACTCCCCAAGAATCAAAGCTCCAAACGATAAAACCAGCAGCGAAAACCAAGCAAATCGAAAGCAACACCAAATCAAATCCCAAAGCGGCAATCAAGAAAACCAAGCAACCAAACACGAAAACTATTGGACTCGTTTCAATAGAGGCCTTTCCATGAGTTGGAAAGGATCATCGCATTTCGTCCGTGGCAAGAAGATGCCGAAGTTCTAAGTTATGACTCAAACGGACTAGCCACAAGCCCAATTACGTAGTGCACATCCCGGTCGGATCGGGATTTGAGGCACTACATAATATACCACTAAGAAAAAGTTTCGACCCGAAACTTAAGAACAAGGCCGACCCGAAACGTAAGAACAAGGCCCTACCTCCGACTGAATGAACAATGAAGGGTACTTCTCCTTCATCTCCGATTCCATTTCCCAGGTTGATTCCCCAGCTGAATGGTTCCGCCACAGCACGCGAACCAAGGACATCGTACGGTTGCGAAGTACTTTTTCCTTACGATCCAGGATCTGCACCGGTTCTTCTGAGTATGACAAGTCCGCGCGCAGTTCCAACTGTACAAAACTAACCACATGACTTGGGTCATGCACATACTTCCGTAGTTGGGAAACATGGAATACGTCATGTACTTCTGCCAAGGCGGGAGGTAGTGCTATTCTGTATGCCACAGCTGCAACTCGTTCTAGTATCTCAAAGGGGCCGACAAACCGGGGACTCAGTTTGCCCTTCACGCCGAAACGCATCACACCTCGCATCGGCGTCACTTTCAAGAAGACATGATCCCCGACCAAGAATTCCAAGGGTCTTCTATGTGCATCAGCATAACTTTTCTGTCGGCTCTGTGCTGTGCGGAGTCTTTCCCGAATCAAGCGAACTTTTTCAACTGCTTGCTCTACCAGCTCTGGCCCGAGTACCTGCCGCTCGCCGACTTCGTCCCAACAGATTGGAGATCGACACCTTCGCCCATATAGTGCTTCGTACGGTGCCATCTGGATGCTTGATTGGTAGCTGTTGTTATACGCAAATTCTGCCAAAGGAAGATGCGTGTCCCAACTAGTCTTTAAATCAATAGCACACAGCCGTAACATATCTTCGAGTATCTGATTTGTCCTCTCTGTCTGTCCATCAGTCTGCGGGTGGTATGCGGTACTGAACTGTAGCTTGGTTCCCAAAGCAGCTTGTAGACTAGTCCAGAAACGAGATAAGAAGCGTCCATCACGGTCAGAGACGATTGAGGCAGGTACTCCGTGTAATCGGACGATCTCATCTATGTAAATTTGTGCTAACCGATCGACGCTCCAAGTAACTTTTATGGGAAGAAAGTGGGCTGATTTGGTCAAACGATCAACTATGACCCAAATCGCATCGTGCCCCCGTGGCGTCTTCGGAAATCCCACAATAAAATCCATAGTGATGTTGTCCCATTTCCACTCGGGAATAGCGAGGTTCTGCAGTTCCCCGCCGGGCCTCTGATGCTCAGCTTTCACCTGTTGACAGGCCATGCACTGTGACACAAAGGTCGCCACATCCCGCTTCATACCGTGCCACCAGAAGGTCCCGCGCAAGTCCTTGTACATCTTAGTGCTCCCCGGATGTAAAGAATACTTCGCGTAGTGTGCTTCCGCCATAATTTCCCTTCGGAGTTCTGGGTCGTTAGGGACACATAGCCTCCCTTTCATCTGTAAGGCCCCATCTTCGCCTGCCACAAAGTCAGACGTCTTCCCCGCCGAGATCAATCCGCGCACCTTCGCTAAGAACTGATCGCCCTCCTGAGCTGATTTGATTCTACCACGTAAACCCAGTTCAAGATGGAGTGGTGCCAGCTGCACTCCTGGATGCCGAACTCGAAACTCGATGCCCATCGCCTCAAGATCTCGAAGTAAACGGTTGTCAATAGATAACGAGCCCACGTGCTTCCGACTCAGAGCATCAGCAACGACGTTTCCCTTGCCCGGAGTATACGCGATCGTTAGGTCATAGTCCTTAATAAGTTCTAGCCAACGTCGCTGCCGGAGGTTCAATTCCCGCTGGGTAAAAAGATACTTGAGGCTCTTGTGATCTGTGAAGATTTTGCAAGCAACACCATAAAGATAATGCCTCCACAACTTCAAAGCAAATACAATCGCCGCCAATTCCAAGTCATGCGTCGGGTAGTTCTTCTCGTGCGGCTTCAGTTGCCTGGAGGCGTACGATATTACCTTGTCCCTCTGCATGAGCACACACCCTAAGCCGAGTCCTGAAGCGTCGCTGTATATCTGAAACTCTTCTACCCCATCTGGAAGTGCAAGGATCGGAGCTGAAACAAGACGCCGCTTAAGTTCCCGAAAGCTGGCTTCGCAGTCATCACCCCATTCGTATGCAATCCCTTTCTGAGTAAGGCGAGTCATAGGCGAGGCCAGTTTAGAGAAGTCCTTCACGAACCTACGGTAGTATCCCGCAAGGCCCAGAAAGCTTCGAACTTCGCTGGCTGACGTAGGTTGCTTCCAGTCCACCACCGCTTCTATTTTCTTCGGGTCTACGGCGACGCCTTCGGCCGAGATGACATGACCAAGGAACGCCACGCTGTTCAACCAGAACTCACACTTGCTGAGCTTAGCGAACAACTGATGGTCTCGTAATGTCTGCAGCACGATCTTCAGGTGTTCTTTGTGCTCCGCCTCGTTCTTGGAATAGATTAGTATGTCGTCTATGAACACGACTACAAACTTATCCACAAACGGCCGAAATACGCGGTTCATCAGATCCATGAAAGCTGCAGGGGCGTTCGTCAAACCGAACGACATCACGAGGAACTCATAGTGTCCGTAACGGGTTCTGAAAGCAGATTTTTGAATATCCTCTGATTTGATTTTCAACTGGTGATACCCTGACCTGAGATCAATTTTAGAGAAAACTCTTGCACCTTGCAACTGATCAAATAAGTCATCTATTCTTGGCAAAGGATACTGATTCCGCACGGTCGCTTTATTCAGTTCTCGGTAGTCAATGCACAGCCGCATGGATCCATCTTTCTTTTTTACGAACAGCACCGGAGCGCCCCAAGGAGAAACGCTTGGACGAATGTATCCTCGGTCCAACAGGTCTTGCAACTGAACTTTAAGTTCCTTAAGCTCTGCTGGGGCCATGCGATAAGGTGCCTTTGATATCGGTCGCGAATCCGGAAAAGTGTCGATGCTGAATTCGATCTCACGATCAGGAGGCATTCCAGGCAGCTCGTCTGGGAACACGTCGAGAAAATCTGCAATGACTTCAGCCTGAGCTGCATCTGCACATTCCCGCCGGGTGTCTCGAACAGAAGCTAAGTACCCTTCACAGCCCGAATGCAACATACGCCTAGCCGAAATTGCTGATATCACCATTGCCGTCTTCGGTGCAGCGCTGCACGAATAGTAGAAGTCTGCCTCGCCGGGTAGACGAAATACGACTCGCTTCTCCGCGCACTCGATTGTGGCATGGCAAGCACCCAACCAGTCCATACCGAGAATAATATCATAATCCTTGATGTCTAGTACAATGACATCTAAGGAAAGCTTCCTACCTCCGATGCAAATGTAACCATCCCTACAGATCGCATGGGCGGGCATATCGACTCCCGAAGGGGTACTTACGCAAAGGTTCATATTTAAAGCAGTAGAAGCTAATTTATGCTCAACAGTAAAATCAGCAGATATGAAACTATGCGTAGCACCTGAATCGAATAAGACTCTAGCGGGTAATTCTCGGTATAGTAGAGTACCTGTTACAACAGTGTCGGATACAGATGCCTCATCCCGAGTCAATGCATAGACTCGGCCCTGAGCACCCTGGCGTTGTGGATTTACTGGCACAGCATTGGCATCACTTGTTGGAGGCCCTTTGTTTTGATTTCCATTATTTTGATTTGGCTTGCCCTCTCTGCAGTTAAACTGTTTGTGACCTAGGCGACCACATTTAAAACATCCTTGAACCCGACAATCATTCACTTTATGCCCTGATTTGCCGCACCGGCTGCAGTTCAGTGGTTGGGATTGGCCCCTATTATCAGACGTGTGCGAGCGCTTGTGTGCTCCAGACCCTCCCGTTTCATGAGGACGCTTATTGTTATTGGCACGGGGGGTTTGCACCTCGGTCTTTGGGAGAGGGCGCCCGAAGATCCGTTCGCTGTTCAGAGCCGCTTCATAACATTCCCTATATGTTTGGCATCTTTGGTTGATGACGTCCCTACGTAAATCGTCATTCAAACCTTTCTGAAATCTATAGCACCACGCCTGCTGATTAGGCAAGAATTGCCCAGCAAACTTTGCTAGCTTAGCGAATACTGAATCATAATCATCCACAGACAGACTTCCTTGGACCAGGTTGCTGAAGTCGTCTTCCTTTTGCTGCCGGACTGCTCGGGGAATATACTGT
>JAYESA010000086.1:367500-372500 GCA_036927795.1 Iris macrosiphon
TCGTGGCAAGGCAGTCGTTCCGTCTCAAGGTCTTACATTTTGAGTTTAGTAAGGGATGTAATGTACAGGACTGCTATCTCATTTTGTGTCAACACTTTTGTAAGCCCATAGAGGCAATCCATATGACTCAGTTCGGGGAGTTTGTAATAG
Organism: Iris macrosiphon; assembly: GCA_036927795.1. Classification (NCBI taxonomy): domain Eukaryota; kingdom Viridiplantae; phylum Streptophyta; class Magnoliopsida; order Asparagales; family Iridaceae; genus Iris; species Iris macrosiphon. The sequence continues at coordinate 367,651 of JAYESA010000086.1, forward strand.
ATGTTCATATTATCAATAAAAGAGAACTTTTCCATGTTTCAATATGTGTTTCAATTATCTGCGTACTCTGAATATGTGCTCGCTATGCAAAACAAAAATACTTAGCCTTGTGCGGTGCGCAACCTAGGCCCGCACGGCGGTCACGCCCGGGGGACGACTATCGATTCCACGGATTCGGGGCGTGACATGTTGGTATCAGAGCACAGCTTCAATGTTCATTTAATTCATAAACTGGAAAAGTTCCCTTAGCGATAACTCGCCTATGCGAACTCCTGAACTCGTTAAGGCCAAAATAAGATACGTTCATGCAATAAGTCCATAATACATTATGATCCTGATGTAATTTACCTTCCTTTTCAAGGAACGACGCAAGCGCAACCGTCAGCGCTAGCACCAGGCGAGCCTCGGACTCAAGAGAGCAGCTCCGGAACATCAGGAAGCTCTCGGAGCCAACGAGGCATGTCTCAAACAGACTCGATCCAACAAGTGGTACAAATGTTAGCCGAGCAAAGACAGAGGGATGATGCCCGCCAAGCCAAGTTCGAGAGCAACCTAGAGGCACGGCTCTCAGTCCAACAAAAGCAGGTAGATACCCTGCAACAGCTGGTTCAGACCCTGGCCTCCAACCATTCTGCCGCAACGACAGCTACACCAGTGGAGCAGCCAGCGCTTGAAGTTGAACTACCGCCCGTGCCAAGGACGAGGGAAGTGACTACCTTCTCCTTTGGAAACTTCAAGAAGGTCTGTAACACGCCATTCGAAGGGACTGAGGACCCGATCGTGGCCCTAGATTGGCTTGCCGAGCTTGAAGATCATTTTTCTCTCCTGGAAGTGCCGGCAGACAAGCGCGTCACCTGTGCCCAATTACTGCTTCGTCTCAACGCGCACGACTGGTGGGACGTGCATCGACGATCTCTTCAACTTGGCCATGGAGAGGAGGTGATCGCGTGGACGACTTTTCGTGCCGCGTTTGAGGAGGAGTTTGTACCCCCGCCTCTACGGCGTCAACGGGAAAATGAGTTCGTTCAGCTCCGGCAGGGCAGTATGACGGTGAAGCAATACTCGGCAGAATTCAACAAACTGGCCAAATTTGCTGCCGCTTACCTACCGGATGCAGCGAGTCGTGCCAGACGATTCGAGGGAGGGCTACGTCCTGGCATCCACGGGCACGTATCCGTCCCACAGTATCAGACGATGAGGGAAGTATTAAACCATGCCCTCTCCCTGGAACCGCAGTATCCTCACGTTGCTGCCGGCGCTGTGCAAACTTACAATCACAAACGCCAAGGCAATGATAGAGGAAACAACGCTTCAAAGCGTCCAAATAACGGCGGTAAACAGCGTGGAGACACCAGCAAGACCTGCAACTTTTGCAGGAAGCCAGGGCATATCGAAAAAGATTGTCGCCGCAAGCTTGGGACTTGTCTCCGTTGCGGCGACCCAGGCCATCAGATTAGCAGCTGTCCGCGTCGTCCACCGCAACCAGACCAGACTCCGGCTCCTCAGGCAAATCGAGCGGCGCCTCAGCAAGGGCGTAATCAAGCTCAAGGCCGAGTCTACACCATGACACGGGAAGAAGCATTAGCTTCAGATACAGTCGTGTCAGGTACCTTACTTTTCAATAATATACCTGCTCGTGTTCTATTTGATTCAGGTGCAACGCATAGTTTTATTTCCACAAATTTTGCCGTGGAAAACAATGTAAAAATGACTCCGTTGCACTTAGATTTAAATGTCAGCACCCCCTCTGGTACAAAAATCCCTGTTCGTTCAGTATGCCTAGGTGGTTACATTTGTATTGGGGAGAAGAAGCTGTCGCTCGATGTCTTAGTTCTAGATGTTAGGGACTATGATATCATCTTGGGAATGGACTGGCTAGGCGCATGCGCGGCAACCATTGAGTGTGCAGAGAAGCGAGTCATTTTCCGTCTGCCCGGAGAAGCCGTGTTCTGTTACACCAGTAGTCCAGCGAACGATGCGACCACGGCCTGCATGGTGATTTCGGCAAAATCTGCTCGGCGAATGCTCTACACAGGCTGCGAGGGATTTCTAGCATCAGTTCGGGACGCGCGGCAGGACTACGCAAACGTCGAGCCTAATTCCGTTGAGGCGGAGTTCCCCGACGTGTTTCCGAGCGAACTACCCGGCATGCCGCCCGATCGAGAGATTGAATTCACTATTGACACATTTCCGAATACGCAGCCGATCTCCAAACCTCCATACAGAATGGCCCCTGCAGAGCTGAAGGAACTAAAGTGCCAACTCCAAGGATTACTTGATCGTGGGTTCATCCGTCCGAGCGTGTCTCCTTGGGGCGCTCCCGTGCTCTTCGTGAAGAAGAAGGACGGAACTCTACGCCTATGCATCGACTACAGAGAATTGAATAAGGTCACAATCAGAAACAAATATCCTCTGCCACGGATTGATGACTTGTTCGATCAACTACAAGGAGCAGCAGTGTTTTCAAAAATCGATCTTCGCTCGGGTTATCACCAGCTGAAGATTAGGCCAGAAGACGTACCCAAGACTGCTTTCAGAACCCGCTACGGCCATTACGAGTTTTCCGTGATGCCGTTTGGACTGATGAATGCTCCTGCTGCATTCATGGATATGATGAACCGTGTCTTTAGGCCCTTCATCGATAAATTCGTGGTGGTGTTTATCGATGACATCTTAGTGTACTCGAAGACTAGGGATGAGCACGCAGGACACCTGCGGATGGTGCTGCAAACCCTTCGAGACCACAAGTTGTATGCCAGATTAAGCAAATCAGAATTTTGGCTGGACAGCATTTCATTTTTGGGGCATATCATCTCCTCGGAAGGCATCTCAGTTGATCCGAAGAAAATAGAAGCAATCACGCAGTGGAAACGTCCGGAGTCAGCTAGCGACATCCGAAGTTTCCTTGGCCTGGCAGGGTACTACCGAAGATTTATACAAAATTTTGCTAGGATTGCTTCGCCCTTGACGCAGCTCACACGGAAGGGTGCAAAGTTTATTTGGACGGACGACTGTGAAGCTTCGTTTACGGAGTTAAAGCAGCGCCTAGTCTCCGCCCCGGTCCTTACTTTGCCAAACGGACCTGACGACTTCAAAATATATAGCGATGCATCAGGAAGGGGACTAGGATGTGTCCTAATGCAACGTGACAAAGTGATTGCCTACGCGTCTAGACAGCTAAAGCCTCACGAGCAGAACTACCCAACGCATGACCTCGAGCTTGCCGCGGTAGTGTTTGCATTGAAGCTGTGGCGCCACTATCTTTATGGAGTGCCGTGTGAAATCTATACGGACCATAAAAGTTTGAAATATTTGTATACTCAAAAGGATTTGAATCTTCGGCAGCGGCGATGGCTTGAACTCCTAAGCGACTTCGACCTCATGATCAGATACACGCCTGGCAAGGGAAACGTCGTAGCTGACGCACTGAGTCGAGTGTTTGCAGGAAGTTTGGCTATTGATGATAGGCTGCACCGAGATCTTGAATCACTGGGCATTACCTTAAAAATCAGATACACAAAGTGGGCGCAAGTATCACAACTGCGCCTCGAACCCGACTTGTTACAACGAGTAAAGACCGCTCAGAAGGACGACCCGTTCCTGCAAAAGATTCATGCCCTTATCTCAGCAGGGAAGGCGTCCGACTTTGCGGTAAGCACGGATGGGACGCTTCGAGTGAAGGGAAGACTGTGCGTTCCAAGCGACGCGGCCCTCAGGGAAGAGATACTCACGGAAGCCCACTATGCTAGCTATACTTCTCATCCGGGTAGCACAAAGATGTATCGGGATCTTCGCACGACGTTCTGGTGGCACGGCTTGAAAAAGGATGTGGCGCAGTTTGTGTCGCATTGCATGGCTTGTCAACGAGTAAAGGCCGAACACCAGAAACCAGGCGGAGAACTGCAGAGCCTTGCTATTCCGGAGTGGAAATGGGATGATATAACGATGGATTTTATCGTTGGTTTGCCGAGGACGCAACGGGGACATGATGCAGTCTGGGTTATCGTCGATCGACTCACCAAGTCAGCTCACTTTCTGCCTATCAAATCTACTTGGAGTGCCGACCGCCTGGCTCAGATATATCTCAATGAAATCGTTCGACTCCATGGCGTGCCCGTAACCATAGTCTCCGATCGAGATGGTCGATTCATATCACGTTTCTGGGGAAGCCTGCAGTCAGCAATGGGGACGAAGTTGAAGTTTAGCTCCGCCTACCATCCACAGACCGACGGCCAAACCGAGCGTGTCAACCAGATCCTCGAAGACATGTTGCGACTCTGCGCCTTGGACTTGAAGACGAGTTGGGACCTTCATCTACCTTTAGCTGAATTTGCTTACAACAATAGTTATCAATCGAGCATTCAAATGGCGCCGTATGAGGCGTTATACGGGCGGAAGTGTAGATCTCCTATCTGCTGGGACGAAGTTGGAGAACGACAAGTACTTGGCCCTGAGCTCGTGGAGCAGACCGTCCAGAAGATTCGGCTGATTCGGGACAGATTAAAGATAGCTCAAAGTCGTCAAAAGAGCTACGCGGATACACATCGAAGACCACTAGAGTTCCAAGTAGGCGACCGAGTATTCCTCAAGGTCTCGCCCATGCGAGGAGTCAGCAGGTTCGGAGCAAAGGGAAAGCTGAGTCCGAGATTTGTCGGCCCGTTCGAAATACTAAAGCGGGTTGCCTCAGTTGCGTATCAGATTGCTCTACCACCATCCCTATCCGACGTACACGATATATTCCATGTTTCACAGCTTAGGAAATATGTGTACGACCCGAGCCATGTGGTAGACCTGGACCAACTGAACCTACAAGCCGACTTGACGTACGTAGAACAGCCTGTGCAAATTTT
>JAYESA010000086.1:377500-382500 GCA_036927795.1 Iris macrosiphon
ACAAGTTAGTATGCAACAGGTTTAAATATACACGATGATCACTGGCGTGGTGCCATAACGGACATAGTCAAGGACAGGGATAGCATGCAACCAGAACACGACAAGCACACGATACATTGCAAGCTATCCCCTCCAGCACACGATGACTACACACGAGTTCCGCCCGGACCGGAACGGTGCCAGTGCCCCAGCGACCGTCCGCAGAACTTACCCTTGTGCACAAGTTGTCCATGATCGAACAATACGTTACTTAAACAATCAGTTACGCCTTCGAGGCAACACGAGCACACGACATATTCATAATTGTTAAGCATTCATGCACTTTCAGGCAACACGAGTATGAAATATGTATTTGCATAAGACAAGCAACAGTTTATGATTATTTCCAAGCGAACAAGCATGAATTTAAGTATTCGTTCGTGACAAGCATATAACCAAGTCTATTCTCTTTTATCTTGGTTTCTTTTATTATTACTTGGTATCGTTTGATCGGGGCGAAGGAGTGAGGCTGGAAGCAGAGCTAGCTAATCGGGTTGGTAGCCACTCACTTAGATTTGGAAGGGAGAAGGAAAGAGGCGCTTCACGACTCCGTTCGCAAGCCGCCTACTGCTCGTTCACCTGCACACGAACAGCTCGATTAATACTTCTTCCTCTCTTTCCAATCTCGGAATAGAAGTGCAAGTCTATGAACGAAAACAATGAAAACCATCGAAACCGTTCAAGGAAAACAAGCAAATCCCAAAACCAACTCAAAGCACGAAAGCAACAAGCGACATCGAAAACCGAGGCAATAAAAGATAGCAGCGGAGAGGTCCCTCCTGACTCTGCCGCTAAGCCGATCCTTGGGGCGCAGTCCACTGAATATGGGAATCGATTCCGAAGAAACAAATCCATAACGAGGACGAGTTCTTAATTCAATCTATCCCGATCGAACGATACCGTCTTGTGTTTCTTAGCCACGATCTCCGCATCGGAAGAACGGGGCGCTACATCCTACCCAACTAATTGGAAGTTTCGTCCCGAAACTTAGGGTAGAACTTACCGTTAGGGATTATTTTGTTCAGGACGACGACCATGAAGGTTCGGACAGGAGGAAATAGCATGGGCTGGATCGCCACAAGCGAGGCATAACCCAAGTCTTTTACGGCAGTACTTCTTAAGGTGCCCTTTTCTCTTACAGAAGTGACAAGTTTTGTTCCAATCCCCGTCCTGCTGACCAGCGTTATTCGGGCGCTTTGTAGCGGTATTTCCTCCCTCGTTGCTTTGGCGTTTGTGACTGGATGTATGCACAGCGCCGGCAGCAACATGAGGATAGAGTGGTTCGAGCGACAGGGCGTGATTCATGACTTCACGCATGGTTCCGTACTGATTGTTGACTACGTGCGAATAGATGGCAGGGCGTAGTCCACCTTCAAACCTTCTGGCTCGACTCGCTGCATCAGGTAAATAGGCCCTAGCGAACTTTGAGAGTCGGTTGAACTCGGCGGAATACTCCTTAACTGTCATCCTGCCTTGCCTCAGTTGCACGAAGTCATTTTCCATCTTACGTTGTACTGGAGGCGGTATAAATCCTCTTCGAACGCGGCACGAAAGGTCGTCCACGAGATCGCCTCCTCTCCGTGATCAAGTTGGAGAGATCGTCGATGCACGTCCCACCAATCGTGTGCGTCGAGGCGGAGCTGCAGTTGCGCGCAGGCGACGCGCCTATCTTCGGGGACCTCTAGCAGAGTGAAGTGGTCTTCAAGTTCTGCTAGCCAATCTAGAGCTACCACTGGGTCCTCAGTCCCGTTGAACGGGGTATTGCAGACTTTCTTGAAATGGCCCAAGTTGAAGGCAGTCACGTCCCTCTGCCTTGGGATTTGAGGCGTCTCCACTTCAAGCACGGGCTGTTCCACCGGAGTCGCTGCTGTTGCGGCGGAATGGTTGGCAGCCAAAGTCTGAACAATTTGTTGCAGGGCATCTACCTGCTTTTGTTGGACTGAGAATCGGGTCTCTAGATTACTCTCGAGCTTAGCTTGGCGAGTATCGTCTCGTTGTCGTTGCGATTCTAACATTTGCATTAACCGCTCAAGCGGGTCGACTTGAGACATGCCTCTTTGGCTCCGAGAGCTTCCCGAATTGCCTGAACTGCTCTCTTGTGTTTCGATCGGTGGTTGCGCTGCAGATTGCGCTGGATCCATTCCTTCAAAAGAAGGTAAATTACATTAGGATCATAATGTATTATGGACTTATTGCATGAACGTATCTCATTTTGGCCTAGCGAGTTCAAGAGTTCGCACAGGAATTTGATCGTTAAAGGAACTTTTCCAGCACGAAGTCTAAGGAACTTTGAATCTGTGCTCTGATACCACTATGTCACGCCCCGAGGCGTCCTCCGAGTCGTGACCGCCGTGCGGGCCTGGAGTTGCGCCCGCACAAGGCTTTAATGATTTGCATAGCAAGCACGTATTCAGAGTACGCAGATAAATTGAAACACAGATTTGAAACATAGAAAAGTTCTCTTTATTGATAATGAACATCTATTACAAACTCTTGAACGAGTCAGCTAATATGCCGAACGGCTTACAAAAGGGTTGACTCAAAATGAGATAGCAGTCCTGTACATTACATCCTTTTATAAACTCAAAACGATAAAGACCTCCAGGCTGGAGGATCGCCTTGCCACGAAGCTGCATTTGTGTATGAAGAGTTGCAGGCTCCTGACTCCAAAATGCTTCGGGGGCGCGGTGAAGATGCGCCAACAGTTGGACTGGATCGGGTAGACGACTTCGGCTCCTCGCTCGGTTCGCCTTGGTGCGGAGAACCTGTTTCAACGAGGGTCAGCATATCGAAACATGCTGGTGAAGGCGAGCTAGCCTGACTATACCAATCAACACGTTGTTTAGTGAAGCATGCATATTTTGTTGGTTTCTATCTTGCCTTAGTTCATTTACAGTTTAGCAGCATATTGAATTTACTGAATGAACGTGCCACCGTTCGGTGGATTTTACCTGACCGTCTGAATTACCTGCACAATACTTACCTTGCCTTCCCTGCCACAGAGACACAAGTTAGTATGCAACAGGTTTAAATATACACGATGATCACTGGCGTGGTGCCATAACGGACATAGTCAAGGACAGGGATAGCATGCAACCAGAACACGACAAGCACACGATACATTGCAAGCTATCCCCTCCAGCACACGATGACTACACACGAGTTCCGCCCGGACCGGAACGGTGCCAGTGCCCCAGCGACCGTCCGCAGAACTTACCCTTGTGCACAAGTTGTCCATGATCGAACAATACGTTACTTAAACAATCAGTTACGCCTTCGAGGCAACACGAGCACACGACATATTCATAATTGTTAAGCATTCATGCACTTTCAGGCAACACGAGTATGAAATATGTATTTGCATAAGACAAGCAACAGTTTATGATTATTTCCAAGCGAACAAGCATGAATTTAAGTATTCGTTCGTGACAAGCATATAACCAAGTCTATTCTCTTTTATCTTGGTTTCTTTTATTATTACTTGGTATCGTTTGATCGGGGCGAAGGAGTGAGGCTGGAAGCAGAGCTAGCTAATCGGGTTGGTAGCCACTCACTTAGATTTGGAAGGGAGAAGGAAAGAGGCGCTTCACGACTCCGTTCGCAAGCCGCCTACTGCTCGTTCACCTGCACACGAACAGCTCGATTAATACTTCTTCCTCTCTTTCCAATCTCGGAATAGAAGTGCAAGTCTATGAACGAAAACAATGAAAACCATCGAAACCGTTCAAGGAAAACAAGCAAATCCCAAAACCAACTCAAAGCACGAAAGCAACAAGCGACATCGAAAACCGAGGCAATAAAAGATAGCAGCGGAGAGGTCCCTCCTGACTCTGCCGCTAAGCCGATCCTTGGGGCGCAGTCCACTGAATATGGGAATCGATTCCGAAGAAACAAATCCATAACGAGGACGAGTTCTTAATTCAATCTATCCCGATCGAACGATACCGTCTTGTGTTTCTTAGCCACGATCTCCGCATCGGAAGAACGGGGCGCTACACCGCACGCCGCCCGAATCGTACCCCCGCAAGGAGCCGCAAGGGCTCGACCCGCGGGAGATACGGATCGGGTCAGCTTCGCAGCAGCACCGGGTGCTCCGCCGAGCACGACGAGGCGAATCGCTCGTTCTGCCGTCCTTTCCAGCAGTTCGTGGCACCGCGACGGGTCGCGGCGCTCGCTCGCAGGGCCGCAGCGAGGAGCTCGCTGCACGATCGAGGGGCGGGTCGCGCCGCAATGAGCGAGGCGACGAATTTAGCTCGTTCGGGGTCGTCGTCGCATCTCCGCTGCGACGCATTCCGGTCGCATCGCACAGTGCGCACACGGCCGCGCACCCGCGCCCCGTGGCCTCGCACAGCTCGCTTCGCACGAGGGTCCGTGGTGCAACTTTCGTTCTTGCTGCACCGAGCGCGGCAACGATAGGGTCGGGTCAGGGGGATTTCGTTCGCACCGCGCTGCCTTTGGTCCGCTCGCATTTCGTTGCCCGCCTCAAATTTCAGCCCAACACACTGCTTCCCCCTATAATAGATTTGCAGTTTTATTGTGGGGCTGACTCCGGGGGACCAAAGTGCTTGAGGAGCTTGTCATTTCTAGAGGAAACTTGCCCAACCCCCCGCCCGCACGGGGGCAAGGAGCAGCCACGAGACGCGGCTGTTTCTGTCGCACAGCAGGGGGACCGCAGCGCGCGCGCAGAAACTGCTGCAACGCAGCGCACCGCGCCCCTGGAATCCTTCGCCTCGCTCGAGCGATGCCGCCGCTCGATGCGCGGGTCGCCTCAGCGCGGCACCGCGCGCACGGGTCAGCCGCGTTGGACGCATCGTGGAGCACGGGGTCGTCGAAATCCTCGCCTCCGTGCGGACGGGCCCGTCGCGCGCGACGAAACCCTCCGCGAACACCACCTTCCCCCTATAATAGATTTGCAGTTTTATTGTGGGGCTGACTAGGGGGGACCAAAGTGCCCGAGGAGC
>JAYESA010000086.1:407500-412500 GCA_036927795.1 Iris macrosiphon
TGTAATTTACCTTCCTTTCAAGGAACGACGCAAGCGCAACCATCAGCGCTGGCGCCAGGCGAGCCTCGGACTCAGGAGAGCAGCTCCGGAACATCAGGAAGCTCTCGGAGCCAACGAGGCATGTCTCAAACAGACTCGATTCAACAAGTGATGCAAATGTTAACCGAGCAACGACAGAGGGATGATGCCCGCCAAGCCAAGTTCGAGAGCAACCTAGAGGCAAGGCTCTCAGTCCAACAAAAGCAGGTAGATACCCTGCAACAGCTTGTTCAGACCCTGGCCTCCAACCATTCTGCCGCAACGACAGCTACACCAGTGGAGCAGCCAGCGCTTGAAGTCGAACCATCGCCCGTGCCAAGGACGAGGGAAGTGACTACCTTCACCTTTGCAAACTTCAAGAAGGTCTGCAACACGCCATTCAAAGGGACTGAGGACCCAATCGTGGCCCTAGATTGGCTCGCCGAGCTTGAAGATCATTTTTCCCTCCTGGACGTGCCGGAAGACAAGCGCGTCACATGTGCCAAACTACTGCTTCGCTTCAATGCGCACGACTGGTGGGACGTGCATCGACGATCTCTTCAGCTTGGCCATGGAGAGGAGGCGATCACGTGGACGACCTTTCGTGCCGCGTTTGAGGAGGAGTTTATACCCCCGCCTCTCCGACGTCAACGGGAAAATGAGTTCGTTCAGCTCCGGCAGGGCAGTATGACGGTGAAGCAATACTCTGCAGAATTCAACAAACTGGCCAAATTTGCCACCGCCTACCTACCGGACGCAGCGAGTCGTGCCAGACGATTCGAAGGAGGGCTACGTCCCGGCATCCACGGGCACGTATCCGTCCCACAGTATCAGACGATGAGGGAAGTCTTAAACCATGCCCTCTCCCTCGAGCCGCAGTATCCTCACGTTGCCACCGGCGCTGTGCAAACCCCCAATCACAAACGCCAAGGCAACGACAGAGGAAACACAGCTGCAAAGCGCCCTAACAACGGCGGTTCGAAAAAGGGAAACTCGGGGCAACGATGTGACTTCTGTAGAAGGACAGGGCACGTCGAAAGTGAATGTCGCCGGAAGCACGGGTTATGTCTCATTTGTGGAGCTTCCGATCACGCCCTTCCCAACTGTCCAAAGTTCACCGAGCGTCGTCCTCCGCAACAAAATCAGACTCCGGCACCTCAAGCAAATCGAGCGGCGCCTCAGCAAGGGCGTAATCAAGCTCAAGGCCGAGTCTACACCATGACACGGGAAGAAGCATTAGCTTCAGATACAGTCGTGTCAGGTACCTTACTTTTCAATAATATACCTGCTCGTGTTCTATTTGATTCAGGTGCAACGCATAGTTTTATCTCCACAAATTTTGCCGTGGAAAACAATGTAAAAATGACTCCGTTGCACTTAGATTTAAATGTTAGCACCCCCTCTGGTACAAAAATCCCTGTTCGTTCAGTATGCCTAGGCGGTTACATTTGTATTGGGGAGAAGAAGCTGTCGCTCGATGTCTTAGTTCTAGATGTTAGAGACTATGATATCATCTTGGGAATGGATTGGCTAGGCGCATGCGCAGCAACTATCGAGTGTGCAGAGAAGCGAGTCGTTTTCCGTCTGCCCGGAGAAGCCGTGTTCTGTTACACCAGTAGTCCAGCGAACGATGCGACCAAGGCCTGCATGGTGATTTCAGCAAAATCTGCTCGGCGAATGCTCTACACAGGCTGCGAGGGATTTCTAGCATCAGTTCGGGACGCGCGGCAGGACTACGCAAACGTCGAGCCTAATTCCGTTGAGGCGGAGTTCCCCGACGTGTTTCCGAGCGAACTACCCGGTATGCCGCCCGATCGAGAGATTGAATTCACTATTGACACATTTTCGAACACGCAGCCGATCTCCAAACCTCCATACAGAATGGCCCCTGCAGAGCTGAAGGAACTAAAGTGCCAGCTCCAAGGATTACTTGACCGTGGGTTCATCCGTCCGAGCGTGTCTCCTTGGGGCGCTCCCGTGCTCTTCGTGAAGAAGAAGGACGGAACTCTACGCCTATGCATCGACTACAGAGAATTGAATAAGGTCACAATCAGAAACAAATATCCTCTGCCACGGATTGATGACTTGTTCGATCAACTACAAGGAGCTGCAGTATTTTCAAAAATCGATCTTCGCTCGGGTTATCACCAGCTGAAGATTAGGCCCGAGGACACCCACAAAACTGCCTTCCGAACCCGGTACGGTCATTATGAGTTTTCCGTGATGCCGTTCGGACTGATGAATGCTCCTGCGGCATTCATGGACGTTATGAATCGGGTATTTAGACCTTTCATCGATAAATTTGTGGTAGTTTTTATCGATGATATCTTGGTGTACTCGAAGACTAGGGATGAGCACACAGGACACCTGCGGATGGTGTTGCAAACCCTTCGAGACAATCAGCTGTACGCCAAACTGAGTAAATGTGAGTTTTGGCTAGACAGTATATCCTTTTTCGGCCATGTTATCTCGTCTCAAGGCATCTCAGTTGACCCGAAGAAAATAGAAGCAATCACGCAGTGGAAACGACCGGAGTCAGCTAGCGACATCCGAAGCTTTCTTGGACTGGCAGGATACTACCGTCGGTTCATACAGAACTTTGCTAGAATTGCTTCACCCTTGACGCAGCTCACACGGAAGGGTGCGAAGTTTACTTGGACGGACGACTGTGAAGCTTCGTTTACGGAGTTAAAGCAGCGCCTCGTCTCCGCTCCGGGTCCTTACTTTGCCAAACGGACCTGACGACTTCAAAATATATAGCGATGCATCAGGAAGGGGACTAGGATGTGTCCTGATGCAACGTGACAAGGTGATTGCCTACGCGTCTAGACAGCTAAAGCCTCACGAGCAGAACTACCCAACGCATGACCTTGAGCTTGCCGCGGTAGTGTTTGCATTAAAGCTGTGGCGCCACTATCTTTATGGAGTGCCGTGTGAAATTTATACGGACCATAAAAGCCTGAAATACTTGTATACTCAAAAGGATTTGAATCTTCGGCAGCGGCGATGGCTTGAACTCCTAAGCGACTTCGACCTCATGATCAGATACACGCCTGGCAAGGGAAACGTCGTAGCTGACGCACTGAGTCGAGTGTTTGCAGGAAGTTTGGCTATTGATGATAGGCTGCAACGAGATCTTGAATCACTGGGAATTACCTTAAAAATCAGATACACAAAGTGGGCGCAAGTATCACAACTGCGCCTCGAACCCGACTTGTTACAACGAGTAAAGACCGCTCAGAAGGACGACCCGTTCCTGCAAAAGATTCATGCCCTTATCTCAGCAGGGAAGGCGTCCGACTTTGCGGTAAGCACGGATGGGACGCTTCGAGTGAAGGGAAGACTGTGCGTTCCAAACGACGCGGCCCTCAGGGAAGAGATACTCACGGAAGCCCATTATGCAAGCTATACTTCTCATCCGGGTAGCACAAAGATGTATCGGGATCTTCGCACGACGTTTTGGTGGCACGGCTTGAAAAAGGATGTGGCGCAGTTTGTGTCGCATTGCATGGCTTGTCAACGAGTAAAGGCCGAACACCAGAAACCAGGCGGAGAACTGCAGAGCCTTGCTATTCCGGAGTGGAAATGGGATGATATAACGATGGATTTTATCGTTGGTTTGCCGAGGACGCAACGGGGACATGATGCAGTCTGGGTTATCGTCGATCGACTCACCAAGTCAGCTCACTTTCTGCCTATCAAATCTACTTGGAGTGCCGACCGCCTGGCTCAGATATATCTCAACGAAATCGTTCGACTCCATGGCGTGCCCGTAACCATAGTCTCCGATCGAGATGGTCGATTCATATCACGTTTCTGGGGAAGCCTGCAGTCAGCAATGGGGACGAAGTTGAAGTTTAGCTCCGCCTACCATCCACAGACCGACGGCCAAACCGAGCGTGTCAACCAGATCCTCGAAGACATGTTGCGACTCTGCGCCTTGGACTTGAAGACGAGTTGGGACCTTCATCTACCTTTAGTTGAATTTGCTTACAACAATAGTTATCAATCAAGCATTCAAATGGCGCCGTATGAGGCGTTATATGGGCGGAAGTGTAGATCTCCTATCTGCTGGGACGAAGTTGGAGAACGGCAAGTACTTGGCCCTGAGCTCGTAGAGCAGACCGTCCAGAAGATTCGGCTGATTCGGGACAGATTAAAGATAGCTCAAAGTCGTCAAAAGAGCTACGCCGACACACATCGGAGACCGCTAGAATTCCAAGTAGGCGACCGAGTATTCCTCAAGGTCTCGCCCATGCGAGGAGTCAGCAGGTTCGGAGCAAGAGGAAAGCTGAGTCCGAGATTTGTCGGCCCGTTCGAAATACTAAAGCGGGTTGCCTCAGTTGCGTATCAAATTGCTCTACCACCATCCCTATCCGACGTACACGATATATTCCATGTTTCACAGCTTAGGAAATATGTGTACGACCCGAGCCATGTGGTAGACCTGGACCAACTGAACCTACAAGCCGACTTGACATACGTAGAACAGCCTGTGCAAATTTTGGATAGAAAAGAAAAGCTGCTTCGGACTCGTTCGGTTCCTCTAGTGCGCGTGCTTTGGCGGAATCACTCAGTCGAAGAATCTACTTGGGAGCTTGAATCTGATATGAGGGAACGGTTCCCCTCGTTATTTCCTAGTGGTAGGTTTTATTACTTAAGTTTCGGGACGAAACTTCCAATTGGTTGGGTAGGATGTGGTGCCCCGTTCCCCCTATTCGGGGAGCGCGGCTAAGAAATACTAAGACGGTATCGTTCGATCGGGATAGATTGAATTAAGAACTCGTCCTCGTTATGGATTTGTTTCTTCGGAATCGATTCCCATATTCAGTGGACCGTGCCCCAAGGATCGACTTAGCGGCAGAGTCAGGAGGGACCTCTCCGCTGCATTCTTTTGTTGCCTAGTTTTCGCTGTCGCTTGTTGCTTTCGTGCCTTGAGTTGGATTTCGGATTTGTTTGGGTTTTCTTGAACGGTTTTGATG
>JAYESA010000086.1:457500-465000 GCA_036927795.1 Iris macrosiphon
CTCGCTGCCTTGCCCCCGGGCGGCTGCTACACCCTGTCAGCCCCACGACCGTGCACAGAAACTGCTTGCGTGCGCAGGAAGTGCTGCAACCGCACGGTTTGTCTGCCCCGTGCGGCCTATACACCCTGTCAGCCCCGCCCCCGTGCACATAAACTTGTTGGGTGCGCAGAATGTGCTGCAACTGCAGCGTTGCTCTGCCCCGTGCGGCCGATACACCCCGACAGCCCCACGCCCGTGCACAGAAACTGCTTGCGTGCGCAGAAACTGGTGCGTTTGCTACCGTTCGCACAGTTTGTCTGCCCCCGTGCACAGAAACTGCTTGCGTGCGCAGAAACTGCTCCGTTTGCACAGTTTGTCTGCCCCCGTGCACAGTTTGTCTGCCCCCGTGCACAGAAACTGCTTGCGTGCGCAGAAACTGCTCCGTTTGCACAGTTTGTCTGCCCCCGTGCGTTTGCTAAGTTGGTCTGCCCCCGTGCGCAGAAACTGCTCGGTGCCTTGCCCCCGGGCGGCCGGTACACCCTGTCAGCCCCACGCCCGTGCACAGAAACTGCGTGCGTGCGCAGAAACTGGTGCGTTTGCTAAGTTTGTCTGCCCCCGTGCACGGAATATGTTCGCGTGCGGCCAAATATGCTGCAACTCGTGGGTTCTCCGGCCCCGCGCGTCCGATACACCCACGGTTGGCCAATCCCGTGCGGGCGGGACGACCCGGTCGCCGTGCGCATACACCGCCTTGCGTCGCGGGAGCTGCTGTCACGCCCCGGACCCGCCCGGGCCGCCGCTCCGCCCTGCCCCGCCCCGTACGGCCGGGAATTAACGAACCGGGCACGAATCACCGTGCCTCGGCGCGCCGGACGCGAATCACCGCGCCCGTCCCGCGGGTGCGAGGGAGGAAGGGAGCCAAGCGAATGGCCCGTTCGAGCTTTCGGGGGACGTGATGCCGCACGGGCCTGGGGTTGCGCCCGTGCAAGGCCATATCGTTTAAGTTCAGAGTTGGCTATCATCGCATCAATCGAGTAAGCAGCGGAAAGGGACTTGTTGCAATGCAATGCATTAGCCAACTGAGTGTTCGGGACAATCGAGGCAACTTGGGTTTCCTTTAGCAAAGGCACACGTTCGTTCCATACATTATGCCCCCTTATACGATAGCATTCTCGGGGCAACAATCGAAACCAGAATTCTGGGTCTTCGGGACTGTGGCACGCCTATCGCTCCCTCGGACGATCCAGTACCTGCACAAGCAAGTAAACTGTTGGGGGGTCAGCACTTTTATAAGTACTGGTGAGATAAATCAACTGAACAGAAACAAGCATTCACTCAAACAGGCACTAAGTAATCATGTTATAAAACATTACATTACTAGTGATCTTTCTAGTTTTACCTAGGTTCGTTTCATGCAGTTCTAGCAGAGTCGATTTACTTGTTTAGAAACATGTTTGGAAACAGAGTTTCATATACTAAGCAGGCAAGCAAACCGATCATGTTTCAGGGTGTGCGCAGCGTGTCTCGTGCGACTCGAGGGTCAGATGCAAAGCTAGACACACAATGCACATTCTTAGGGGCAGTCCTCTATCCAAGCCAACACAATGACTTAGCTATATGAATGGCGGTCCCCGAGTATCTCAGGATCGGCAGCGGTTAGTCCAGCATACCAATGACTCTTTTATCTGATGCTAATGGCAGCTGTGACTCATGGTTGCTTTGCACTATCATGGTAGCAGCCGGGACACATGCAGTTCAGCTCTCCACCAATAGCCATTGTCCGACCGCGTGCGAATGCATGGAACACTATCAAATAAACTCTGTATGCAGACGAGACGAACCATCTATAAACACTCTCTGTTGCGGGGCAATCCGCCTTATCACTTGAACACATTCAGGCACAGTATGGTTCTCTCGAAGCATAGACGATAGTGAACATGTTCATGCACTCTAAGCAAGCGATCTGGATTCTCGTTTAGCAGACTTATTGATTCAAGACAAGCTAGGTGAGTTCTTTCATTAACATGCAAGGCAGGTTTTATCATTCTCTTAAGAAAACATTGCAAGCAAAAACTCAGGTTATTTATTAAGGCGTGCAAGAATCAGAGAACGAAGTTCTGCCCACTCACCTTGATACATAACACCGGCGCGGAGCGGGGCGTTACATACTTACCCACCAACAAAAAGTTTCGTCCTCGAAACTTCAAGGATAAACTTCTCGATATCCCGAGTAGCGATAGTGCCGTCCCTCGCCGTACTCAATCGAAACAATCAAGCAATTCAAGTTCAGGAAACATTTTGCACTTTGAGAATATCTATGGACTTATTGTATGGAACGCTCTTTGCAAAACCATATTATCTCAGAGTCATAGAGGCCCGAAGATCGATTCTGCTCTGATACCATTCTGTCACGCCCCGGACCCGCCCGGGCCGCCGCTCCGCCCTGCCCCGCCCCGTACGGCCGGGAATTAACGAACCGGGCACGAATCACCGTGCCTCGGCGCGCCGGACGCGAATCACCGCGCCCGTCCCGCGGGTGCGAGGGAGGAAGGGAGCCAAGCGAATGGCCCGTTCGAGCTTTCGGGGGACGTGATGCCGCACGGGCCTGGGGTTGCGCCCGTGCAAGGCCATATCGTTTAAGTTCAGAGTTGGCTATCATCGCATCAATCGAGTAAGCAGCGGAAAGGGACTTGTTGCAATGCAATGCATTAGCCAACTGAGTGTTCGGGACAATCGAGGCAACTTGGGTTTCCTTTAGCAAAGGCACACGTTCGTTCCATACATTATGCCCCCTTATACGATAGCATTCTCGGGGCAACAATCGAAACCAGAATTCTGGGTCTTCGGGACTGTGGCACGCCTATCGCTCCCTCGGACGATCCAGTACCTGCACAAGCAAGTAAACTGTTGGGGGGTCAGCACTTTTATAAGTACTGGTGAGATAAATCAACTGAACAGAAACAAGCATTCACTCAAACAGGCACTAAGTAATCATGTTATAAAACATTACATTACTAGTGATCTTTCTAGTTTTACCTAGGTTCGTTTCATGCAGTTCTAGCAGAGTCGATTTACTTGTTTAGAAACATGTTTGGAAACAGAGTTTCATATACTAAGCAGGCAAGCAAACCGATCATGTTTCAGGGTGTGCGCAGCGTGTCTCGTGCGACTCGAGGGTCAGATGCAAAGCTAGACACACAATGCACATTCTTAGGGGCAGTCCTCTATCCAAGCCAACACAATGACTTAGCTATATGAATGGCGGTCCCCGAGTATCTCAGGATCGGCAGCGGTTAGTCCAGCATACCAATGACTCTTTTATCTGATGCTAATGGCAGCTGTGACTCATGGTTGCTTTGCACTATCATGGTAGCAGCCGGGACACATGCAGTTCAGCTCTCCACCAATAGCCATTGTCCGACCGCGTGCGAATGCATGGAACACTATCAAATAAACTCTGTATGCAGACGAGACGAACCATCTATAAACACTCTCTGTTGCGGGGCAATCCGCCTTATCACTTGAACACATTCAGGCACAGTATGGTTCTCTCGAAGCATAGACGATAGTGAACATGTTCATGCACTCTAAGCAAGCGATCTGGATTCTCGTTTAGCAGACTTATTGATTCAAGACAAGCTAGGTGAGTTCTTTCATTAACATGCAAGGCAGGTTTTATCATTCTCTTAAGAAAACATTGCAAGCAAAAACTCAGGTTATTTATTAAGGCGTGCAAGAATCAGAGAACGAAGTTCTGCCCACTCACCTTGATACATAACGCCGGCGCGGAGCGGGGCGTTACAGCTGCCGCCAAAAAGACTCATGTAGTCCGTAAAGTAAGCCCCTTTGTGAAACAAGTATTGTCCGGTACCCCTATCAGTGAGCGGGCATCCGTTTGGTGATCGTTTGTTTCGGTCGCGCCCCGGGGAGGTGGTGGCGGTATCGTGTGATAGCCACGGGGACAAGTAGTACTGGAGGATGCGGCCGTGTGAGAGCCCCGGGTACGGTTCTAGGTGGGGTCTACCGGCCTACCCCGGGACTTGGATGCAAGCTCCATGCGTCCGCCCTCGGGACGTGGCGCCGCAGCTAAGTAGTCGGTCTGGCGTGAGGGAGCGCCCGGTAGGTAAGTGCGGGTAGTGCGTCGCCCCGACGTGGCGCCCAAGTCGAGGGTCCTTGGCATGCGGGGTCCGGTCGCAGGTCCAACCCTGGGGGGTACGTTTTGTTGGGAGATTGGGGGGGGGGGGGGACGAATCTGTGCGACATGTAGCGCCCCGTTCCCCCGGTGCGGGGAGCGCGGCTAAGAAACACAAGACGGTATCGTTCGATCGGGATAGATTGAATTAAGAACTCGTCCTCGTTATGGATTTGTTTCTTCGGAATCGATTCCCATATTCAGTGGACTGCGCCCCAAGGATCGTCTTAGCGGCAGAGTCAGGAGGGACCTCTCCGCTGCTATCTTTTACTGCCTCGGTTTTCGATGTCGCTTGTTGCTTTCGTGCTTTGAGTTGGTTTTGGGATTTGCTTGTTTTCCTTGAACGGTTTCGATGGTTTTCATTGTTTTCGTTCATAGACTTGCACTTCTATTCCGAGAATGGAAAGAGAGGAAGAAGTATTAATCGAGCTGTTCGTGTGCAGGTGAACGAGCAGTAGGCGGCTTGCGAACGGAGTCGTGAAGCGCCTCTTTCCTTCTTCTTTCCAAAATCTAAGTGAGTGGCTACCAACCCGATTAGCTAGCTCTGCTTCCGAGCTTCACTCCTTCGCCCCGATCAAACGATACCAAGTAATAATAAAAGAAACCAAGATAAAAAGAGAATAGACTTGGTTAATACTGCTTGTCAATCAAACTGTGAACGGTTACTTACTTGCATGCGTGTTCGCTCGGAAATATTTATCATATGCATAATACAAGTTAGAATGTATGCTCTTCTTTAAATTATGCTATGAACATGATTCCTCCTGAATGCAATAATCTGATAAGGAGACTATGCCAAAGTAGCTCTCCTCCTGTTACTGTCCCGTGCCTGTTATTGCCCTGATTTGCCTCAACTGATAACTAGTGTATATGTTGATCACGGACAACTTGTGCACAAGGTCTTAGTTCCTGCGGACGGTTGCTGGGGCACTGGCACCGATCCGATCCGGACGGAACTCCTGAATAGTCGCCTGTATCGGATGAAATAACTTGTGACGCCCTGTTCAACTTTCCGTTACTTGTTATTTCATTCATGTACTATGCCCCGTCCATTATGGCATCCCGCCAGTGATCCCCTGTATATTTAAACCTGTTGCATACTAACTTGTGTCTTCGTTTCAGGGAAGGCATGGTAAGTATTGTGCAGGTAATTCAGACGGGCAGGTAAAATCCACCGAACGGTGGCACGTTCATTTCAGTAAATTCAATATGCTGCTTAACTGTAAATGAACTAAGGCAAGATAGAAACCAACCAAATATGCATGCTTCACTAAACAACGTGTTGATTGGTAAAGTCAGGCTAGCTCGCCTTCACCAGCATGTTTCGATATGCTGACCCTCGTTGAAACAGGCTCTCCGCACCAAGGCGAACCGAGCGAGGAGCCGAAGTCGTCTACCCGATCCAGTCCAACTGTTGGCGCATCTTCACCGCGCCCCCGAAGCATTTTGGAGTCAGGAGCCTGCAACTCTTCATACACAAATGCAGCTCCGTGGCAAGGCGATCCTCCAGCCTGGAGGTCTATACATTTTGAGTTTATAAAAGGATGTAATGTACAGGACTGCTATCTCATTTTGAGTCAACCCTTTTGTAAGCCGTTCGGCATATTAGCTGACTCGTTCAAGAGTTTGTAATAGATGTTCATTATCAATAAAGAGAACTTTTCTATGTTTCAAATCTGTGTTTCAATTTATCTGCGTACTCTGAGTATGTGCTTGCTATGCAAATCATTAAAAAGCCTTGTGCGGGCGCAACTCCAGGCCCGCACGGCGGTCACGGCTCGGGGGACGCCTCGGGGCGTGACATAGTGGTATCAGAGCACAGATTCAAAGTTCCTTAGACTTCGTGCTGGAAAAGTTCCTTTAACGATCGAAATTCCTGTGCGAACTCTTGAACTCGCTAGGCCAAAATGAGATACATTCATGCAATAAGTCCATAATACATTATGATCCTAATGTAATTTACCTTCATTTTGAAGGAATGGATCCAGCGCAATCTGCAGCGCAACCACCGATCGAAACACAAGAGAGCAGTTCGGGCAATTCGGGAAGCTCTCGAAGCCAAAGAGGCATGTCTCAAGTCGACCCGCTTGAGCGGGTAATGCAAATGTTAGAATCGCAACGACAACGAGACGATGCTCGCCAAGCTAAGCTCGAGAGTAATCTAGAGACCCGATTCTCAGTCCAACAGAAGCAGGTCGATACCCTGCATCAGATCGTTCAGACTTTGGCTGCCAACCATTCCGCCGCAACAGCAGCGACTCCGGTGGAACAGCCCGTGCTTGAAGTGGAGACGCCTCAAATCCCAAGGCCGAGGGACGTGATTGCCTTCAACTTGGGCCAATTCAAGAAAGTCTGCAATACCCCGTTCAACGGGACTGAGGACCCAGTGGTAGCTCTAGATTGGCTAGCAGAACTTGAAGACCACTTCACTCTGCTAGAGGTCCCCGAAGATAGGCGTGTCGCCTGCGCGCAACTGCAGCTCCGCCTTGACGCACACGATTGGTGGGACGTGCATCGACGATCTCTCCAACTTGATCACGGAGAGGAGGCGATCTCGTGGACGACCTTTCGTGCCGCGTTTGAAGAGGAGTTTATACCGCCTCCAGTACAACGCAAAATGGAAAATGACTTCGTGCAGCTGAGGCAGGGCAGTATGACAGTTAAGCAATACTCCGCCGAGTTCAACCGACTCTCGAAGTTCGCTAGGGCCTATTTACCTGATGCAGCGAGTCGAGCTAGAAGGTTTGAAGGTGGACTACGCCCTGCCATCTATTCGCACGTGGTCAATAATCAGTATGGAACCATGCGTGAAGTCATGAATCACGCCCTATCGCTCGAGCCACTGTATCCTCACGTTTCCACCGGCGCTGTGCATACCTACAATCACAAACGCCAAGGCAACGAGGGAGGAAACAACGCTGCAAAGCGTCACAATGACGGCGGTTCACGAAAAGGAAATCGGAGGCTAATTTGTCATTTCTGCAACAAGCCGGGGCACACAGCGAACAATTGTCGTAAGCGGCTTGGGCATTGCCTCCGTTGTGGTGATTCCAACCACCAGCTAGATGCTTGCCCTGTCCCGGATCGCCGCCCTCGACATAATGCTCCCTAACGGTAGGCCCTATTCTTAAGTTTCGGGACGAAACTTCCAATTGGTTGGGTAGGATGTAGCGCCCCGTTCCCCCGGTGCGGGGAGCGCGGCTAAGAAACACAAGACGGTATCGTTCGATCGGGATAGATTGAATTAAGAACTCGTCCTCGTTATGGATTTGTTTCTTTGGAATCGATTCCCATATTCAGTGGACTGCGCCCCAAGGATCGTCTTAGCG